>PDGT01000066.1:1645763-1754910 GCA_003671415.1 Megathymus violae | reverse complement strand
CATCGGTGCGTTCACAGTTGTTTCCAGGGCCTTCTCATATACGTCGGATGACTACCGTGGGGGTTTTAGTGGGTAAGAATCCCACTTAATCCGGTTTCTCCATAGGAGGCCGGGTATCTTACGGAGATTTCCCCTGATACAACAAAAAGTAGCGAATCAGACTGATGTCATACATGTCATTTAATATGTCACTGTACACAGTGACAGTTGACACAGTGTGAAAACAGTACGTAAGATTTCGATTTTTTTTGCTTAATTTCCAATTTATTCATTGAGAATAAAAATCCATTTTGTAAACCTACATGAATTAATTACTTAATATTAACAATACGCCTCCCTAGTAAGCTTCTTTTATACCATAAAAGAAGCCCAAGGGTTAGATTTTATTATCCTTAGGGAGCGAGCTAAGGGGATTGGGGATCCCGTATAATACGTAGGTGTTTATAACGGCAGGAAGCCTGTTGGGGAAGATAAACGTCTTTGGGGTGCATAATGACTCCACAAGGCAAGATATCGTTAGGAAACGCTGATTTGATTGTTCGAAGGAAGCTGCGTAACTTACTTTTATGGCATTCATTGATTTCGAGGAAACGATTTCAATTTTTAATTATTATTGATTTATAATTAGCTAAGTGAGTGCCTCTAGATAGTGCATCTAGAGTGCCTCAACGCTCAGTAGTAACTCAGATGTTATTTGATGAGCATTTGCTCATAAAGATATGTTCAATTAGTGTGTCGTAACATTTTTGTAACTACAAGTAACAACTGGCAGAGTGAATGTTTATGTAATTTGACGGTAATAATATGCGAGTAAAAGTCAACAGTACTAATGTAATATTTAAATAATATTACAATAATATAAATGTATATTTACTGTATCGAACAGCGTATATGAATATGGCCTGACATCGCGTCGGATGGTACACATGGAGTAGGTTTCAAGGTCATCGCGTAGAGACGAACAAAGACTTTTAAACGCAGCCATGAGCAGAGTTGATATGTGAGGACCTAGTAGCCCAATAGATAAATACTAAGCAGCTATTGCCACAACGAGCATCGGAATAAGTTGGGAACTTGTTAAAGAAAAAAAGCGATAAGGTAATATACATTTACCTGTTTCAATAATGAATGTTGGTCTGAAATCAAACCTATAACTCCTCAATTGGCAGGCTATCAATAAGTCAGCAAGTGATATGTTGTCAAAGATGTAAATAAATAAATACATATACATATGTGGGATTTGTGGCTAGTGAAATGCTTCAAAATAAGTGATATTTCTTTTATTATATCGGGAGCAAAAAAATACACGTCTAACATCGTATTAGTCGATAACGGTCCTCTTCCCAGTGTTGCTATTTTAACAAAACTAATTTCTACAGAAGTTTCGTTCGTTTAAACATCCTTATCCTCGACAAGCTCGACGTGTGAAAACCGACGCAAGGTACGAAACGGCATTTAGGAGTGGAGAAGGGCCACTCGCGGCGTACAAATTGAGATGTCATGTCGACGCTTAGTAGAACAACGCACGGGAGACAAAAAATTATTGCTTTCATTTTATAATTCCACTAAAATATATACTACCGTGCACTTCAGTCATAGTTATAGGCACTGTCTTATATTTTTTTGAATATCAGGCAATTAGTAGATTATAAATTAGTTAACAGCCACACAATCACACCCTTCACCATTATTCCCCGCTTCTCAGGTGGTACATACACGTACGTAATGGTATTCGCTTTGGTTCGGAACATAAGAAGATCGTTTATTTTGTACTTCTGTTATTGTTCTAATTTGCAAAGCAGTTCTCATATTGAAGTTCTTCATAATGTCATTGCTATGTTAATGTAACAGACAAATGCAATTCAGCAATATATACACTTGGAGATTTTATTAATTGTTGCGTTCCAATATATGTCTTGGATGATATTATTTATACTAAAATATACTATAATACGTTTATAAAAGTAGTGATATTCAGTGTTATAGCACTAGGGATAAAGTTAAAGTGACTGTCCCAAGTCTTACAATGTGAAAATCTCGCAGTTCATTCATGAATATATGAATATATAATAAATGTATCCCTGTCGCAGTGTGAATTCAAAGCTTGTGTCAACTACAACGCTTATGAAGAAAAGTTACTGATAACGGGATGACTACGACAAGAATGCTTGGATACATTTTTGATACCTACTTAATTATAAGTTGTAATAAATGTTCCCTGTAATAGTAAAACATTCTCCTTGGGATTTTATTGACGTTTTATTTCATGACCGCTCACTGTAGGGACTTGTTGAAACGATGGTAAAGTGTTTATACAAACTTCTTCAGTATTTATTACTAAATTTTAATGATTTTATGAGTGCAATGGATGCATCTCTATAATACAGTTGTGATGCTGTAGGATAAACAGTTTTCTCTTTGATAAAGTACACGTTTCTAGTGAGCGTCGCGAAGTTGTGCAATAATGCAACTAAACCACCGCGCACCTCTCCGCAGTTCACTACCGATTAAGAGTCTTACATATTGGACGGTACCTACATGAACGTACTCAATTATAGTAATTTCAATAAAATTTTGCACCCCTTAACTGGTGAAATATGGCGAAAATTTTCTTGTAGCTATATGATATTATCATGATAATATGAATAATTTCACTTAGGATTAAATTGTTTGCCAAAGTCTCAATTGTTTATACATTTTAATTGACCTGTTAAAGCGTCGTATATAGCGACTTCTCAGTAACTATTCGTTTAAAAATTTTAAGTAACCATAATATCGCACTTAATGATTAGTAAATCGGACTGCTAATTATCCTATCCACTTGATTAATCACAGTTTTTTGTAAGTGGAAGCCCACCCCAAGCCATTAGCTAACCGCCGTCGCCGGGGTCTCTCGGCCGCTCCTATCCCATAGTTATTATGTTTGACGATCATTCGCGCTGGGGGCGACGCGATATTACCCACTGCCAGTGGTGGGGCTCGTATTGACTCGCCGGCCTCTCCTGGCCTGCTGTATCGATCCACGACTCCCGGGATTACCCACTCAGAAACGTAAGCCGAGCGGAGATTTAAAATACACCTCTTAGTCGGTGCGTATGTAGTTTATGTGAACGCCTTATGTTTACAGACAGCGCCAGCGGCGGAAACTATCAGACATTTAATAAATTTAATATTTGTTTTTTCTATTGCTTTAAGTACACGTTTTCCTAGTGCTGTGAATAAAACGCATTTTCACAGTACATCAAAATTTATATAAATTACTACCATTGGAAGTACGTGACAATTATGTTGGTGATGGTATAAATACTGAGAAGTTAAACATTTAACTTAAATAAACATTACTATAATGTATTATTTCTACAATGTGTAGTTTAAAATAAACCTTATAATTATAACTTACTAAGGCGAAAGACTTTAAGAGAAACGAGACTTTACGAGGACTTTATAGAGTTATCAGGAGAGGGGTACTCATAAATAAAAAGTTTTATTAAGGGATACGGGAACAAAAATAGTTTGGGAAGAACTACATTGTATGATCAGATGTGTAAAATACTAACATCAAATCACTAGAAAGCGTACTTCCTAATTGAGGGAATCTTTTGATTCACTAAGCACCCTCACATCCAGACACTCACACAAACATAAATTCACACACGCGCGTACAGTGGTAATCAAGCATTAACTTATAATAAGTAAAAAAAGGTAAACGCGCTCTCCGTCCCTAGGATGGCCAGCGATGAGGATGAGTTGTACACACATAGTGACGTTACAAATTATAACCATCACGTAAA
Source organism: Megathymus violae (assembly GCA_003671415.1). Classification (NCBI taxonomy): domain Eukaryota; kingdom Metazoa; phylum Arthropoda; class Insecta; order Lepidoptera; family Hesperiidae; genus Megathymus; species Megathymus violae. Next base: position 1,751,119 of record PDGT01000066.1, on the reverse strand, counting down.
ATGTGTGAATCGGAATGGATTGTTTTGTAGAGCTACTAACTTTGCTTCTTTCCAGCAAAAAAAATTCTCAACTGAAGTTTCTTAATGTGTCCTTACTCCCAGGCAGCCTTCTCCTTCCGGACGAATTACATCAAATTCCATTAGCCGTTACACATCGAGCTGGAGTTGCCGCGTGACGCTCGCTCGATGAAATAAATTGTATCCTTCACGGGACGACGGATGCATACTAATCCGTCACGCGATACACAAATTTTGCACTAAATTGAGCCAATTTATCATTGTTCCTTGAAATAACGCCAAGAAACAAGCTAGAAACAAATGTGTTAACACTTGAATGGTGTTGAAATTTGGGCTGTCTTGGAAGTCATTTTTCTTTTTCCAACTGGCTATCTGATGGCAAATGGTCATCGCCAGACGTGCAAGTTCACTAAACCAAAGGCATCTCCGACGCGTTGCTGGTTAACGTGGAAGCCGGGAACTCTGCCATTACCACTTTTCCAACTCTGAAGCGGAGACACGTAAAAAATATTCAGGGCTTTCGTAAAAACCATTATAGTTAATTGTTTTTCTCATTTTTAAAGGGCTTTGTCGCTACAGCAAACATGCCGGCCTGGTTCAATCGACACATATCTCCTTACACGCTATTAAGTAATTTGTACATTTTTCTTGCAGTTTCCGATAGTGGATCTGTAAGAATTGAATTGCAGTGACCGACTAGGCATATATTAATGTTTATTGTTCATCTAGCCTCAGAATTCTGGACACAGTCCATCAATACATCATAGATGTTATGTACCACATGACACGTAGAGCAGTTTGGACAAGATGTTTTTCGTATGTAATAATAAAAGTGATTGCAAGGAATATATCCTGATCTGAGTCGAAGGGCTAAAACCGTCTCGTATTTGCTTAGCACTCTGTTATCAATGCAAGGATACTTAGATGGATGCGGCAGGTTTGTACGATACCATATACCGTTCTCCTTGGATCGATCATCAAAATACTCCTTCCAAAGTGTATGGCAGTCATGTTTTATCATACATATACAGTTCTGAAATGAAAGTATAATGTCTAATTCAATGCCATCCGATATTGCTTGTCTAGCCAACACATCTACTCTTTCATTACCATCGAACCCGACGTGGGATGGTATCTACTGTAAATGGATTGTTTTGTTATTTGATTGTAGTTTTAGAAGAAGCTTTATATTCGCGTAAGCTACAGGTAATCCTCGAAAGACCGAGACACACCGAGCTAGGTGTTGAAACGAATTCTTCGAATCCGATAAGACTACTACATTATCAAACTGCGTGGCTTCTATGTAGGATACAGCTTCATATATACCAAACAGTTCAGATTCCATTATAGAAATATTAAAATCAATTTTGAATTTCGCTGACCTATTGAAACTATAATCTAAAATCGCCGCACCAATCCCCTGATTGTCTTTAGACCCGTCCGTATAAATTTGTTGAGCGTTGGGATATTTATCATTTACGTATTTGGTGCATTTACTAATTATATTTTATTTAACTACTTAGTTACTTAATTTGAGGATTTATTTGGTATCACAAGAAAATTCACAAAAAAGCAACCGCCGTGGGGGCAATCCACCCATCAGTACACTGTGAAACTTCCTCACTTTCTATTGATATGTATATCTGTTATCAACTAGTAAGATGTCCTCAGTTGTACGTTTCAAGACGGGGATGGTTTTTCAAAATTTCTTCTTTTACAGTGATGATTCTGATGATAGAATCAATTTAGTATTAAAATTTTGTGTTGTTTTTAAATAATAAAAATGTATTATTTAATAGTAGGTACTTCTATAACTTATACGCTGGTTTAATAAACACGAACTGATGTTAATGAGAATAAGTTGGGTACGTTCAATGATTGGTATTGGTTAATAATTCCATGTTAATAATCCAAAACTATGTGGTTATTGTACTGTGTTATATAATATTCTGCTCCAATCGTTAATGTTGGCGAGGACCTTCAACAAGAGACAACCGAGAAACTGATTCGAAAATATTAATTTCCATAAAAATGTTCATTACCCATGACAGAAGTTCCATAATTAAATTCCGGAGAATCACTCGGCACCGCGGTTCAGGCCAGCACCAAAAGTTTTACATTCACCAGGTTTTAGACGAATAAGTCTCTACCTATTCATTTCGTTATATGAAGCCTCATGACGTAATCCAGATCTCAAAAAAATTTAATCGATTCTCTTCCGAAACTCTCCTTTAAGTTACGTAAGACAGTCTTACGCAAATCTAAGCTCGGCGCGAGGTAAAATATTTTCATTCAATGGTAATGAAAATGTTGGATACTATAACATGATATAGTTGTAATATTAATATGTTCTTTTGATATTACGCAATTATCTTTATATGACACTAGCGGCCCGTCCCGACTTTATTCGGGTTGAAAAATAAAAAAATATAGCGTATTTCCATGCGGAAACATGTACCTTTCAAACGGTAAAACTATTTTTGACATAGATGCCGTGGCTCCGTACATTACTCTCCGCACACAGTCACAAAATTTGCGCTCGCTCTTTGTAATATTAGTATAGATATCTTTATAAATAAATCCAAGAATACTGTAATAAAATGGCAACATTTCTTTGTCGAATTAAAGAGTCAGTTAATAAGCTGTTTCGCCGCTTATCTCTTGCAAAGTAACAGGTCGGGTGCTACAGGGGTGGCGATGACCACTTACCATTACGTGTGCGTTTGGATGTTTGTCGGGTTTGATCTTAAAAAACTGCCAGTTAATTTATTATAGGTTTGTAGCAGTAAGTTCAGATGAAACTTCGTTTCAAAGAAAATTCGCACTTTAATGAGTTATCATTATTAAAATATTCAAATGTCAAAATCATCGATTTCTGTAAAATACAATTAATGGATCAAAAACACTTGAATGGAGCCTAATTTTAATACTATGGGTGTAGTGTACTGGAAATGGTTGGATATAATCGATTTTTTTTAACGAAAGTGATAACAAAGGCGGTAACATCTAGTGGCGTACTACCGTTAATATGAATCTTATAACTCTTGATTTGTAAAAATCTTACATCGCTCATAAAACAAGACGAAACCCCGATTAATATATCCAAATATGGACACGATGTATAAAGATTATGCTTCTAAGCGCACAGGTTAGTTCTTGCATTCAAATGCTTGACTCATAGGTACCCATAACCATTCCAATGTTGGGCTCGCTAGAGCTCTCAATGGTCCTCTTTCCTATCAAAGCATTACCTATAACTACATATAATCGTATAAAACAGCAGTAACTCTACTGACAAACGGCACTTCGTGCAGAATTCTTACATGTACAGATTTCGTCACCACGTTTACCTTCACAGAAACAATTGATTGTAATACGTACTAGTGACGTTATTGATATGAAATTTTGGATCTGGATACGGATACAAATATACGAATAATATTTTGCGGTTTCGGTTACGGATATAAAATTAATTTGGATTATCCGATAATTCGGTTACGGATATTAGATGATTTAGGAATCGGAAAAATATGTAATGTATTTACAAGGTAGCACTTTGACTTTATTTCTCTAACTAAATAGCCTAGAAGAAGAAGAAATAGCCTTAAAACTTTAATCATTAAAACGTGTCTATAAATTAGAGCGACATGGTTACTGTAATCAGCTCGGACGGCGAAAACCTGGCATAACGTGTTTCATTTACACTCTGTCCCTATTCCAAATTATTCAAAACTTTTTTATCGGATTCGGTTACGGATCCGGATATATTTTTATTTCGGATATCCGATAGTTTCGGTTACGGTTAAGGAGCTTCATAACATTATATAGTTTTTCCGCGCCATGCAATATGGCGTGGAAAAAAACTCCATCCACACTGGAGTTCAAGCCAATCTCCCCTGGTCGTCGTTCATGTTAAATGGCGCCGGGTACCATAGCCGTGCTGTACGCTGGGTGTTTGTAACAGAGCCAATTAAAAAGCCCGATTTCTTTTTACCCACAATGTCGTTGTTGATTTTGGTGTTGGTAATGTCCATGGGTGACGCTGACCACTTGCCGCCAGATGGTCAGTTTGCTTATTTATAAGCGATTGTAAAATAATTGCTAATTTTTTTAAATACAGCCAATTGTTAAGCTGTATACACATAAAAATAATAAAAAAGGAATAAATGCGGCGTGCCTTACTGATCTTTCAAAGCGTTTCATCCGTTTCGAACAGAGCCTTCAGTTAATTTGTAAATCTGGCCAGTTTTAAGAACATATTTCAGTGTCACCTCGTGATAGGTACATTCGGGGACAATATCACTAAACACAATGTGTTTAGTAAAGTCGTTGTCAGCACTCGGTGGATACAAATGAGTATCGAAATGCGGAGACAAAACTGTATTAAGCGTACGTGTTGAGGGTCGCGGAGCGGGAGTAGAGGGTAGGGTAGGGTTGGCACCGGCACTGTCACCAGGAAACTGGAATTCTTTTACTGATATAAACAATGCATCCAATAATACCTGGTGTTATACTGTAGTTGTATACAGATTAAAGGGGTAAAATTTCGTGTACAATGAATTAATGTAATTCAATTAGTGTGGGTATCTTTAATTGTTGATGATAATAGTATCAGTAGTATGGAATATGCAACGCAACCACGACGTCAGCTTTGACGTCTTGGTTTTGTACTACTCTATGTCTACTGTATTTTTACCTTGCATTTAAATAAAAGACTAATTAATGTAATTTAGTGGTTTTATTAAGATACAACAAGTAGATTATTTAATATTCGTTTTTATGAAATAACTAGCGGTTTTAGTACTTCGTTCGGGTTGAATAAATAGTTGTACATAAGTGAATATTCAAAATTTTATGTTTTTCTTTACCTTGATTAGACATTATTAGGCTTAATGAATTTATATTAATCTGCGCAATCACATGCTCTCACTACATACCATTTTTCATTAAGATCGGTCAAGCCGTTCTTAAGTTATAACGGCACATACAGACAGGCAGATAAACAAAAATTTTCAAAATGGGCAAATTGATTAAAAGTAATATTAACTTAACACGAATACTTTATTTTAATTTTACAAAAAAATAGTATGTACAGATACAGAGGCACTACAGATTTATATAATAATAATCGTTTATTTATAGGAGTCATCATCACCCTCCTGCCCTTATCCCAATTTTATTTGTGGTCGGCGCAGCATGTATTTCTCCTCCATACTTCTCTATCAGATGTCATCTCACTAGTAACTTCCATTCTAGACATATCATCCTTCACACAATCCATCCATCGCTTCTTTGGCCTTCCTCTACCTCTATAGCCATCTACGTTTATACTTAATACCTTCCGTACAACATGCTCTTCATTCCTCCGCATAACATGACCATACCATGATAGCCGGTTTCCGCGTAGCTTTTCGGTTATCGGTGCCACTTTCAAACTTCCTCTTATGTACTCATTTCTTATTCTATCCATTCGCGTGATACCACACATCCCTCTTAACATTCTCATCTCAGCTGCATGCAGTTGCCTTTCATTCATCCTTTTTGTGGCCCAACATTCTGAGCCGTACAAGACAGCAGGTCTGACCATGGTCTTGTAGATCTTCGCCTTAAGTTTAAGGGGAATATGGGGGTCGCAAGTTGTCCCCGTAACCTGCCGCCATTTCATCCATCCTATATTAATTCAGTGCGTAACTGTCCGATCTATTTCGCCATCACATTGTACAAGTGAACCGAGATACCGAAAGTCGGAGCAAACTGGAAGAAGCGCACCGTCGAGCGCTATGGCTTCAGGACTGGAGAGACCGCCGAAATCGCAGAACATGTACTCTGTCTTAGTTCTGCTGATTTTAGGCCAACATTCTCCAGTTTCTGTTGCCAATCCTCCAATCTGCTCTGGATCTCAGGTCCATCTTTTCCAACCAGAACAATGTCGTCAGCAAATAGCATGCACCAGGGTGCCTCCTTCTGTATCTCCGAAGTCAGAGGAAGAGGTAAGGACTCAAAGCCGACCCTTGGTGCAAGCCTACTGCCACATTGAACTGGTTGGAGTTGCCAGCAGACGATCGGACATATGTACAAGCTTGCCTGTACATTGCACCAATTAACTACACATACTTCCCAGGCACACCTTTCTTCTTCATGGCCCACCACAATGCTTCCCGAGGCACCCTGTCATATGCTTTCTCAAGATCAATGAACACCATGTGCAGGTTCTTATGAGCACGTCTGTTCTTCTTGCACAATTGGCGTAGTGCAAAGGTGGCATCCATTGTCCCTCGACCTGGCATAAACCCCAACTGATTTTGGGTAATATCACACTCTTCTCGCAATCTTTTCTCTATCACCTTTTCCCACACTTTCATACTATGTGACATAAGCTTTATCCCTCTGTAGTTGTTGCAATCCTGTACATCCTCTTTATCCTTGAAGATGGGCACTAGCGAACTAGTGCACCAATCTTGTGGGATAACTTCTTCATGCAACAACTTATTGAAGAATAATGTCAGCCACTTACATCCGTCACCTTTTAAAACCTTCCATGCTTCAACTGGTATCTCATCTGGGCCCATGGCCTTTCCATTTTTCATTCCTTCAACTGCTTTCATTACCTCATCCATGCTCATTTCTCTTACCAAGCCCTTATTTTCTTGTGCCTCTTGAAGCCTCTTCATCGTTTTTTTATTTCCTCATCCTTGCACAAAATCTTGCCTGAGCCGTCTTTCACACTTTTAATATGAATTATATCTCTCGATCGTCTTTCTCTTCTCTTTATTTATAGGAGTATAGATAGAAAAAATATTTAGCTTTCATACTCCCAAGAAAATTATAAATTTTAATCATTACATTTTCTGTGCTACGCGTGTCATATTTAAAAATAAACTGGGTCTTCGGAGCAGCTAAAAATTCCTATCGTGTCCAATGTAGTTTTAATTAACTACGCATGCGATCCTCACCAGCCCTGCAGCGGCTCAAGGTCCTCCAGCGTCGGCGATAGTGCTTGTTACATTACGAGAAATATGAATATGAGAAGATGTCGTTTTATACTTCCGCAACGAGCACACTTCATCGCTGACACGGCACGTATATTCTGGATGTTTTTTCATCGTTCTAACTCGAAAAGGGCTTATTTTTTGCTTAAAACTGTTGTTTTGGCGCTTGTTGTGCGAATAGGTGATGCGAGGTGGAAATGTGAGGTGGTGAGCTATGATGATCATGACGGAGGTCGAGAACATATTAGTTACAACTGTTGTATTGTAGGTAGTATTTTCTTATAATCTCAGTGAACGGTTGCTTGTGTCCTACGAGATCTAATTGTTTCTCGTATGCCTTTGTCTCCCTCACTATATTTATAATTGTAATTTACAATCACTCTGTGCGTTCGTGATTCTATCTTCATGGAATCTTTAGCTTACTCGGTATTTAAACTCGACGCTTGCTACCAAAAGCTATGTTGTTGGTTATGCAAATAATTTTATTTTTGGTTTGAAACTACGAGCTGAGTTATCAACTTATTTAAGGTTGTAAAGCATTTATGAACGAATTCTAAAAGTTCTTACAGTAACAAGTAAATTTGATATTAAACCACCAGCAATGTTTTAGGACTGGGTTTTTCTTTATAACTTTTTTATTTATGGGCGGATTGCAATGAAACAATCTTTAAGTATTAAGTAACGCTTACTGCAATACGTTAGTGAAAACCAGAACGAAATCGGTTAAGTTTCTGAGGTTAGCGCGTACAAACGCACACACAAACAGACATACAGACAAACTGACAGAAATTCTAACAACTTTTGTTTTGGGTTCTATGTCGTTAATAAAGGCTTCTAATTATTAGAAGAAAGATTTTCTCATATATCCCTCATGTACAAAAAGTGATCTGTTACAATTTTATTATTTCTGGACGCCCTAAGTGAGGCCTTCTGCCTCAGTCATTAGAAGCAGTACATTTTTCGACAACAATTGTAATACGAGATCTCAAGTGAGATTACATACACATTACATAGAATACTATGTAAGACCAGTTGTAACAAGGTGCTGTTCAGCATAAATTGCGAAAAATAGCAGCATAATATACGTGTGATCGCCTTTAAAAAGCATACCGTTACCTTATAAAAAATATATGTTTCAAAAGTACATTATCTCAACCCTAACCAAAATCACCGTTACGCCACCCGGCCCGGGGCGAGTGCGTCAATCAAAATGTCCCCTAATGGCGCCCGCTTAGGATATTAGATAAATACGCCCCAGTCAGGGCGACGTCTCGGTAATCAGTTTGGAGCAATCGGAAGCCCAGTTATCGGTATTGCTGAACGACAGTTTTGAATATCGAACACGAAAGTTATTATAGCGTAAATTTAATGTACAAGAAGCTTTCACATGGCCTCGGTATATCCGCTTTGGTTGTGTCTAAAGCCGATCTAGTGAGTTACGGTTGTCACTAGACCGATACGTGCAGCCAGGACGTCGCAAATGGGCCGCGTACCGGAGAAGGTTGGGTGACCGCTAGTTGCAAACAGTAATAAGCGCTTCTCCGCTTTGGAGTCTACATAATCAGCGTCATAGGAGGCCTTTCCTCATTGGCGCCAATCCGCATTGGAACTCTATAAACGAAGAGTAGATATATGTATTATTCACATATATCAAAAACATATATATATATACCTTATGTAATTCTTGAATTTGCGCCAATTAAACCTCAAGCCTGAAGACTCGCTCACAGATCTTTTGAAGAAAATCAATGCGCAAATTCCCGTGGCACTACATTTTGAATTATATTATTCAAGTTAAAAAAAAATTGTTAGCTGCAGTCCACAGCTGATGCTAGGAATATATAACATACTAACGCTCCCCTCCGACTTTGTTTGGACTGAACAATAATTATATTTATTATTCAAAATTGTATGTTTTTTTCCTTGATTATACATCATTAGGTTTACTGATGTTTTATATGGTCTATCATCTGTGTCATCGCGTGTTCTCACTACATACCAATTATCATTAAGATCGGGCAAGCCGTTTTTTAATTATAACGGGTCGCACAGACAGAAAGACAGACAGACAGTGGTATAGACTAGGAATAAAGCTAAACTAATTGTACCAATAAAATCTATAATGTTATATATCAGTTTGTGAGCTTCTATATTTGATATCCGGAAAGTTATCTCCAAAACCACGTCAGCGATTGGAAAATTCTTTTACCATATTTAAGGGGCATTTGACGACCCCATAGCCCAGTAGGTAGTGCTACTGCCGAGCGAGGGGTCCCGGGTTCGATTCTCGGCTGGCGCAGACATTTATGTGACGGATAAATGTTTGTTCTCGGGTCATGGGTGTTTCATAATGTCATATATGTGTATGTCCATGCCGCCTGCAACACAGGGAATCCTAGTGCGGGGGTGTGAGTGTATAAACGTTTAAAAAAATATATATTCGGGATGGACGTAGGCTCTATGATGAACCCGGATGAAGTTGGGGTGGGTCGCTAATTTATAATAAAAATCCGTTTTAGTTGACGAACCTGACGCATTGTAAATTTAATGCTCAAGTTAAAATAAATTAAATTAGTTTGGTACAAAACCATATGTGTTCCTGTAACTGCGAAGGAAAATATTCGCTTTGGGATCTTCTCGCCGCTACTACGGGGACTACGGATTGGGATTTGGAGAGTCTTAAATTTATGTATTAAATTTTGTTTCGAAAAAACAATATTTGAGACAAATTCAATTTCTACTGATAATCATGATTACACTGACTATTACACACCAGCTGTGCTGTGTTACACTGCAAAGAATTATAACATATTTTTTATGGGCCATGATTTCACTATTCAATTTTATGATTAAATTTGACACATCAATCATGTAAAAAAATTAAAATGTGCATTGAAAAACTTGATATAGTTTTATATACCAACTCATAATTACATTTCCAGGAGTTATTCAAAATCGTATCATTGAAATAATACAGGTGAATTACATTTCAACTCAGAGGTTTGGAGTATAATTTAAACATTATCTTTGATGCATTAATTCTATCATAGTTCATATGACCGTTACTAATGTACTTCATATCATTTGTGTGTTAAAAATGTGGCTAGGGTGAAAATGTGATAGCTTTAAATATAGCAAGACGGAAAAGTAACATTAGTTAAAAACTCTAGGTCTAGTTTTGACAAGAGTTATTGGTTAAAAATAACAATAGTTAAAAACTCTAGGTCTAGTTTTGACAAGTTGAACATTGTAATGGATGTTAAGATTGCTATCGATTTTGAGGACTACGTAACCATATTTGATATATTTGTCTGTACTTTATCTTGTGACATCAAGTGGACAGGACATTAATATAGGATTTTTTGAGATTTACAGAGGTATGTCTACTTCTATGCTTAATTGACGTACTGAAGAAGTAAACCAAGGCCGGATAGTACAGTTTCATTCTGCCTCTACATTTAGGCCAGAATGTTTCGCCAAAACTATAGTTTCCAAAGCTTTCTTCAATATAGCTTTTCTAAATGAAACAAAAATTTGAACAGAAGTTCAAACTCAATTTTGAGTAAACTATTTCACTGCAAGTTGAATTTATAAATTTATAAATCTCTCGTTGTATTTATTTGGGTCAAGGCACTTTCATGTCGCATTACGTCATTTATTAAACTGTCAGCGGTGAAACAGTTTGTGTTTGTGGATTTTGGGGCCATTTTGAGGTCGCTTTAACACCACAATGCCAAAAATAAACACGCTTCCGTCGTGTGTGTACTTTGTACAGGGTTTATATTCTTTCAGCGATGGTGCATTCCCGTGTTTGTTTGTGTGTGTCCCAGAACCTTAAACTACTAATAGACTTGCTTAGCTTATATAGAAGTACCGCAAGGCGCGATGCAGGTTTACGACCGGCATACATTACAACACTACAAATTACATACTTTATTTGTACATTTCATACGAAGGGAAAAAATACTTCCTAAACTGTTTATTTAACGTTTCTTCATTCTTCTTTCACACCTAATTTCAAATGTATGAATTCATGATATAAGTTTTCTATATAATTGATATGTGTTATTAAATTCCCACTATTAGTTTACACTCTTCGAATATATGTGTTTTTCAAATTTTCCATCGTTACTTTATGCATCCACTCGAGGTCAAATACATTTTTTTAAACTTGTAGTGAATGACACTTGATGTTAATATTTTTTTTTTTAATATTAATTCATTAAAATATTATATTTTTATATTATTTTTATTTACTTTGTTTAATTAAATCATAAAGTTTCTGCGTCATCTATATTTCTATTGAAAAACTAAGTAGTGTACATTATCACGACGTAACAAGACAGTTAAATGTAAGAAACATAGATGTCACTGTGTTTTATAGACAAACCCGACTGCTTTGTTAAGTAATAAATAGACATCAATTAATTAAAAAAAGACCCAAGTATGCATTGACTTTTAATTCTTTTTATTTATATTACTTGCACATATAAAATTAAATGAAAAATAAATTTATTAAAGTTATTATTTCAACAACGAGCAGATCACACATATGTATATTGTTACTTTTTATACATAAATTAAATTTCTTTGCTCAAGATTAAAATCCAATATTTTTAATATCACAAAAACAGGAACGAGGTTTATTTTTATTAAAACCGAGAGCTCGTCGCGGTAATCTTGTCTTGCTTTGAACTCACACATACTGCTTGACTATAGCGTATGTATTGTGTGTGTGAGTGAGCTCTATTGAGTCCGAAGGGTAATAATGCCTCAGGCTGTGCTATGTACACGACTTCACAACAGATTATAATTGATCCGACCTCGCTTCGCTTCTGGAAACGCGATCCTAATATTAACAAATATTAATCGCATCCGAAAATACTGTTGCTCGATTTATCAGGTGTTTTTAAATTCTAAATCAGTCTTTCTGTATGTAAAAATAGATTGATGGATCTATTTCTTAATTGATTTTCCAACTTCACAACAGGAACTCGGGGTTCGCCAATTGTGTGGACGGGACATTGTTGTAGCTGTCTGCAAATGCTGTAGATGAAAAAAAAACTCAAAATTTCCTATACTAATGTAACTTTGATTGTGCAAAGTTTGAAACTAAAGTGCTCGTGCGTGTTAAACATAATATGAGAAAGTAGCGAATTACAATTTATCGGTGACTTGCGTAGACACAGGTTCATACAGGGTCGTACTTTGAACAGGGCCGTGTAAATACATTTATAATATCCGTACAAACATCTACTCGAAGTCTGTACTTATTTATTAATTAAGGGTCATCAACGAAATTACATGTAGGTAGGTACAAGCGTCTTACTGTTCTAATTATATAAATGCAAACAAGTATTTTCACTTATAGGAGACAACAGCGTGCATGTGAGTGTAACCTAAGTTTCGTAGCTTCTTTCATAGGGTTTTTATTCGACTTCAAGGTCTTGTTCCGCCCGAAGACTGCCGACGTGGTCAAGGACTGCTACCTGTCAATAATAACGCTTACAGTGCCCTTCGCAGTAGGGCTTCGAAGCTGTCACCCATCCAACTACCGACCGCAGTTATTTAATGTATTGTTATGTTATGTATTGTCATATTTGTGTATGTCCATGACACCTACAACACAGGGAATTATAGTGCGGGGGTGTGAGTGTGCAAACGTTTATTTATTATTATTTATTTATTATTTAACTCGGTCGATCTCCCACGATCGACACAAGCCGTTGGACTATACAATGTTTATGTTACTTATGCGTTACTGGCCGTTACATTAACTCATACAGATGAAATCGGTAATAAATTCTAATTTCAAATAAAAACAGAGTGTGTGTCCGTTGTCCGCAGATGGCGCGTCGTCGCGCCGACAGGAGCCATACTACGGACGGACGATAGGCCGGCTGACGCAGTACGCTCACGGGATCCGCGGCACTGTGTACGCCGTGGACGAGAGCACGGTGTACGTGCGCGGGTTCGCGTACGACGGCACGGGGCCCGACGCCTACTTCTGGGTCGGCGACACGCCGCAGCCCTCGCCGGAGGGCATCCTCGTGCCGTATCCTGAAGACTATGCGAGTCGGTGAGTCTGTCACACGTCCGTGTTGTGTAATGATGTTTATCTGTCACATAGATTCTTGGGTGAAGTTCCGTGTATCGAACTCGGAATGTGCCCACGGTGTCACTGCCGAGCAGGCCATAGGGTGTTTATTGGATAAAGCGTTTGTAAGCGGAATTGATACATAAAAAACAAGATTTGAGCAAATTACAAAACGTTCTATTCCACATAGTTCTCCAGGCTAGTTTTATTTGTACCACCAAAGAGAAGAGAAATGTTTCAAATACTCAATAAAGTACAGTCTACGCCAATCACGATTTTGTCTGTTCCGTGCAGTATTTTTATGTAAATAGCCGACAAACAAGATGAGTGTTCCAATGGCATTCATGACACTGACACCCCACGTGACATGTATCGATGAACTGTTCATTACGGAACCTTACAAACATTTATAGAATGGTACTCTGATCTCGGCTTCCACAGCCGCGGAGGACATAGCTGTCTCTCGTTCAGCACCGTGAATCACCAATACACAAGATTGGTACACTCGAAGTTGAACGGAGATTCTTATATATTTTATCAGTGAAATTTTACTAATAGAACTAAAGTAAAATAATTAACTAAGTAAATGAAATTGACCTTTCGAAGGATTACCCTTTACGTGAGTCTATAAACGGCATTTCCGTATTTGTTCTTCCCTTCACCGTCCCCATTATGTCTAAATACATTTGACATAAATCCCTTTTCAAATGATTGTTCCAGCCCCTGTAGTCCATGAACCCCTTTGTGCTACAAAATCAATAATCGCATGTCACATAATATTAGTTCACCCCAGTACACCCTCGGATTATATCAGCCTAATTACAGTTTTCACTTTTCATGATTGGAATATTTCCATTTATTTTAAAATACGACTATATTGGCGCTCGGTATACAAAATAAAAATATTGTAATAGATACAAGATTTGATTTATTGATAAAATTGGAAGGTGATGAACCATCAAAAACTTAAACGTCGATCTATTTTAGATGTGCATAGCATAGCATACGCCAAATAATTGATAGACGAAATAATTGAAGTCGAAGGGATTTTTTAACATTCGTAAATTTTGCATATACGATTACCCGCACATATAATCTTGCACCATGTGTCTGTAATACAAATGTAATAAACTGAAATTTAGTACATTAAAACGAAACGAAACATTGACCGTGAGAGGGTGCTGGTGATCTGGAACTCAGGTTCTTCTGGAACCTATATATTTTAGTATATACATATATTGATTGAGTTTTTAACAAACTTTAATTAAACTGTTGAAATGGTGAATAAATAAAATGAATAAATTGTGACAGGAGACCCAAGACCGAGTAGTGGAACAATTATGAATGACGATGGACGCTTGTAAAGTTAATAACTGTGTCGTGTTGTAATGTAGACGGGAGTCGGGCTACAGAGGCCTCCATATAACCGAATGGACAAATAATAGGAAGACGAATGAGTGTTTTCTAAATTAACTGTCTGTCCCCCGCCATTTTTCTTAATGGCGGACTCAAGTTACAGAGTGGCACCCCAGTTAATTACGTTTTATTTAGAAAGGAAGATGGATAGATATAATTTCTATTCGTTTTTTATTTCTTACTACCAAGCTGCCCTCGCTTCGCTTCAGAAAAACTACGCCATACATTATTTTAAATTAATTCATAACTTTTTTTATTTATGGACGGATTGCAATGAAACAAACTTTAAGTATTAAGTGACGTTTACTGCAATACATTAGTGAAAACCAGAACGAAATGGATTAAGCCATTTCTGAGATTAGCGGAACAAATGCACAGACAAACAGACAAAAATTCTAACATCTGTTGTTTTGGATTCTATTGCATCTTTTGTTCATGTACAGAAAGCGATCAGTTAGAATTTTATTATTAGTAAGTATATAGATAACAAATACAAACATTACCAATCAGGATTTTAATAATTAATGTAAGTTCATTAATACTACAGTAATAGTACTATACTATAGCACGTTTGTAGTATCGACGAAGAAAACTCCAAAAAATCACCCATCCTACTTGAGGATGGTAGCGAATATTTATGGAACTATACCAAAACTCCCTTGGCATGTAGTATTATGACACTAAAAAACCTCATTAATCACTATTTCTCACATTTGTACTCTTGTACAATGCTATTCTGTTTATATTAGTAGGAGTCAGGTTGTGATTGTACACATTCTATTAGGGCTGTTATGGAAATGAAATTTCGAATCTGGATGTATGAATAATATTTTACAGGTTTCGATTACGAAATTATTTTAGATTATCCGATTGTTTCGGATAATTTCGGTTACGGATATTAGATGATTTATGAATCGGGAAAAAACATATTATAATGTACGTATATAGTGACATTTTGACTTTATTTCTAGGCAATATCTGGTATTACAGTCATAGAAAAGAATAATAGCCTTAAAAATGTAATAATATAAACTGTCTTAAAATGAGAGCGACTCGGCTATTGTATCAGCTCGGTCGGCGAAAATCTGACATAACGTGTTTCATTTAGACTCCGCCCCTGTCGGAAGTCATTCGAATCTTTATCGGATTCGGTTACGGTTTTATTTCGATAGTTCGACAGTTTCGGTTGCGGTTGCGGAGCCCCACAACATCCCTGCACCGTATTACTCTTTACTAACTACACTTAAAATTTGGAACAGCTGTTGTCACGCTTTCACTCACTCCTGTATTTTATTTTGAACGAGCTATTTCCGGTAAAGGGTATCGTGTTTCGATTCCAGTGTCGGAGGGGGTCGTTTGGCATATTGTCGGTTTACGACATAACATCAAGATTTTGCAAAGAGAATGAGGTTGCATTACATTTTAACTTGGTTACCCGTTCACCGTCTCCTTCTCTACAAGTCCACTTACCATCAGATGGTATGTCTGTTAACGTCGTTTACTGGTTTTTGACATTGAAATTAAGTCCAGTCTAATCCACATCAGACCCGCGTTGAATCTATTCTAAATAAATTTGTATAATGTGTTAACGATCAACTTCTGTTTTATTTGAAGTAATTTAACAGGTTTTTCGTTAAGAGTATACGGACTCAAAAAACATTTATTTTGTGCTGTTTCGGGGACAATGGTGAATAATATATTGACTTTAAAAAAATAAAATATATTTTCTTCGTAACGAGCTATTTTCCTGAATACGCCACACGACGAACTTGACGACTTACACTGTATGTACGGAGACCCAAAAACCTGCATCAATCAAGTATATAAGCAACACGGACGCATTCTCGCATCTTCAATGTTTAATAGATAACATGTACACTTCCAGGGATCCCCCAGTGCTGTCCGCTCACAGCAATTCTGACATCTTGCTGCGGCTGCCGGGCGGCAAGCGGCTGAGGGACATCAAGTGGATCAGCGTATGGTGCAGGAGATTCACGGTACGTCATTTTTTTGATTACTGATGACCCAACCTTTAAACCTCTAATCCTTTACTAGCAGTACCTACCCGTGCAGCGTCAGGCGTGAGAGTTACTGATTGTGATGCTGTGAAAAAATATCCACATTTAGTACCCCTTGTAGGTGGACAGTTCATTACACGCTTGACTAGCTACTCATTTATATGTTGATTGTTTTTCAATGTAATTAGCGAAAAAACAAGCAGAGGAACCACCTTGTACTAAGTCATCACGGATAATTGACGTCCTTAACACAAAAAACAGCATCAGCAAGTAGCCAGCCATGGAGGAAATGGCGAACCCATTTTGTAACTGCCTCTCCGACACTGTATCTGAAATGCTAAAAATATGTCAAGGTCGATTCAAGAAGGATGTAGGTAGTAATCCAGGAGAATCTGTCCACGATGCATGGGTCTTGTCGGGATTACGCCGTATGATACAGAGCCCAGCGACCTCAAAAAGAAGGAACCGCTAGCTTATGCTACCTGCCTTCGACTCAAACATGGATGGAGATTTGTTGTTCTAGTGAAATTTTTTGGCAAAAAACGACTGAAAAGAACAGGTCAGGCTAAACAATACTGTTACCAACGATTTTTATAATGGATTAATTGAAATACAATAAAATATTGAATAAAAATATTATACAAATATTCAATTACAATTTTAGGAGCACAGAGAACTAATATATGAGAGACACCCTGACATGGCTTATGCTTATTTGTACAATGGCTACAAAAATGTGTCTATAGTGACATAATTAAGAAATTTATGCGTCTATAAAAGCCGCGGGTCGCTGCGTTATATCGATCGGCGCGCGCCGCCGCCGCCGACCTCGTCGATCTCATTCTGATGCTGATGTTACGTTACGACGCCATTCATACACAATGACGACGTTATCAATGACGTCATGACGCACTGTCATCATAGTAGTAGAATGACGTAGGAAAATTGAAAAAAAAAATATTTTCATTTAAAGCACTAGTAGTATCGTATTACTTCATTTAAAAATGTATCTTATTTCAAATTTCATTTCCGTTAAAACTTCTATGCAAATCAAATAATTATTGTTTGAAATGTCATTTCATTATAAAAAAATCAATTTCATATCATACCTATCGTTTACGCCTAAACGCCAAGCAATGGGTCGACGGCCGATTATTTAGTCTTTTTAACATGTAATTTTTTTTACTACCTCCTAACTTTTGTCATTCATTCGTAATACGTTGTCTAAACTGTACGCTGTTCATCTAAAAACAAATACTTAAAACTAAATTTAAAAGAGTTTACTTCGGGAAACTCCATTGTGTTCACAAGAAACACCTATGGATCTACAATTTGATATAACTTCAAATTTTATTTCTACATAATTTCAGGAACAAGGCAAGTACATAATGGTTACATTGCAGGTAAACTTCGGGGATGTGTTCATCCCGCCCGGGCTGGACCCACCGCGGCCGCGGGTGCTGCCGGAGTTCAAGCGGCTGGCGCACGGCCTGCGCTCCGGCAACATCAGCGTACTGGACGCCAAGACCTTCTACATACCGAACCTGCACTACGACGGCGCAGGGCCCGATGCGTACTTCTGGGTCGGCAATGGCAGCGAGCCCAATCCTTTTGGAACTAAAGTGAGTTTATCCTTATTCCTGTTTATCCTGACTTTGTCTCAATTACCTTTACTCCCGTCTTGACTCCATTGATATACATTATAGCTAACTTCTAATTATCTATGTACACCAGCTTTCTTCATCTATTAATTCTGTTGAGAACCAAGCTATCCTTAGAAATGTCATTTCTTCTGCGTTAATAACAGACAAACGAACAGACTTAACATTTGACAAAAGGTTGTTTTAGAATCTAGGATGAATAGAGATTCTATATAACATAGCTATATATCCCAATCCTCCAAGTTAGTTAACAACCGCTGTTATCGTTTTCAAATATAACTATACCTAGTTTTCTTTGAGGTCGGTTATCGACGTTGAAATGTGCAGTGACCACTAACACCAAGTGGTCGACGATTTTCGTGTCAATAAAGTTCAATTCAGAACATCTTGGTGCAATAAAAACGTGAAAATAATATATTCGAACGATTAGGTATATTAAAAAATTGGATGTGTTATCGTTGATGTGCAGGTCCCGAACGAGATGGGTTCGCTGAACCCCCTCCGCGGGTACCAGGGTGAGGATATCGAGATCCAGCTGCCCGGCAAGCTGACGGCGTATGACGTGGACTGGCTGGCCGTCTGGTGCGTCGAGTACCGGCACAACTTCGGACACGTCTACATCCCCAAGGACCTCGACGTGCCGCCGGCTCTGGGACAAACCAAGATCACCGTGAGTTGCATCTCTGTCACAAACGTGATAGTAGCATTGCTTGAGCAAGGTCTATTGCACGAATTTTAAGTATCAGTTAGGAGGCAATGACTGCGTTGAATATCGAAGAGCGAACGCTAAACTTCGTCGAGTTTATGTTAAACATACTTATACTATGGTGTGAGATAATAATATTTTTATCAGAGGAAAATCGTCCTACGTCCTGCTCACTAACACGCCCTCGTTCTGGAAACACGGTGAGCACGCAAAAGCATCGTAAGTGATACAGTCTTGAAATATCAGCATACACGGCAACAAACATCGCCCAATACAGCTGATAATATGCATGGCAATCCAATTAAAACGCTTTCAATCGGTTGAAATCAATTGACCTTGAATACCGTAGTTTGAATGTCACTGACGCAGCCAACTGTCACGTCTATCTGTGTACTAAAACGTACAATAACAACAAAAAATAGATGTATTGGTCCTATTATGAAATTAGATCTGTCAGGGAATCTCATTTTCAAAGTTGAGCCAAAGGGTTTAGTTACCACCATGATCACAGACGATTCCTTTAAAAATTCCTTAAAGTATTTAATTCCTTTTGTTTTTATTTTATATCTATAATGTAATGTCATATTAATTGTAAAACAAATAAAAAATAATTTTGTTTATTTTGTTCTGCCTTCCGAGGACTACTAACCGTTTTCAGCGCTGCAGAGGATTCTTATTATCATTCGCTTTTCAGGGCAAGCGGAGACCAAAGCACCACGGAAATACTAATAAGTCTCAAAAACTAACTTTACCGCTTCAACACAAATCGTCTAGATTTCATTTCGATTGGTTTAAGGACTTTAATATTTAATAAATTTATATCTATTTTTTTTATATTTACGTGTTTAAATTAGATTCGTGTGTTCGTGACTAATAAACGTGTTAACAAAATCATATATTTTTACGTAAATGTGTGTGTGGTTCTCTTCCCCGCTTACATTGGGACGGCTCGCTTACAGCCTGCTTGGTGGTATAACCCGGTGAGTAACGACCGAATCAAAGCTTGTACAAAGTTTTTTATTGATTTTCCACATTACTTATATAACTTTTTATACGTGTTTCTACCAATTGGTAAAACTAACTGGTGGTAAGATCTCACTCTTTACGTCCGTATTTTAATAATTTCTTAAATAATCATTCATTGTTTCTCACAACTTGTAACATCCACCTTTCGGTTCTCTGTTTAATTCAAGTGAAAACAAGGTTAAATAAATACTACTCGTACTGACTTCACACTAAATAAATAAAATATTTAAAAATTTTGCCAGCTTGGTAGTGAGCCTGACTGACGCGTGAGGTTTTGACGCACATTGATCGATAAGTTCGACGTACCGGTTGGGCAAATGTTCAGCCACAATGTTTATCCTAGTTATCTAGGAACATACACAACGTGGAAGCGTTAAATTATTATTTAAAACTTGTTTGCATTAATATTAATGACGGCAACGATTTCAGACAAGTTCAACCACTTCGCAGACCCCTTACAGCTCCTCTAACAACTGCAAGGAGATCCTGGACAAGCGTCTGCAAGTCCGATGGGAAATACAGGTGAATACTTAAACATTTTTACATTCAAAAATATAATGCATAAAAAATCCTTTATTCCAATCATGAATTAGTATAGTGCTTGATATAGCATATACCTACTCGTATTTCTGATATAACCATCGTACATTACACATAATGTATGTGTATACACATACCAATGTGTGCGTGGCTGCATCCACCATCTTAATAACGCAGTACGTTAGTAACCGGCTCGTGTTTCACTCGTTCCCGCTAATATCTGCATATTTAGCAATTTCAAAACTATTATTCTGAAAAGAATAAAAAAATCACCGTATTTCAGTCGAGCGACATCGATTAACAATAAATTGGGTACGAATTTTTCCGACATTATGGTAGAATTGTTTTGATAGTTAATGTTGGCGACGAGTCTCACCTCTCAAAATTATTTGCTTCTTCAATACTTAGTTTATAAATTCAATTTAATTTCTGATATTTAATTTAAAAATATATACAGGAATACAAATAATAGAACTGAACAGTTTTGCACTGTGGTTTTGAACATTAAGCTTATGTATACCTGTATATATTTTATGTATTTTAACGACAAAGGTTTACATTTTATATAGCAGCTCTAGGTAAGGTAAGCCGCTCAGGGAAGTATTAAATAAATAAATGTCGAAGATGATACGTTATTTATGTGTGCTACTGAACTCCTCATTGTGTACGGTGTTCATGAGACAGTGTTAATAAATTTTATATTGAGGCATTTTTCATTTTTCAAGCAAGTGGTAGCCAGAGACACGCTAAGGTAAACATATATATTGGTTGTTCTTCATTTTATTTACTATAGATCTGAAAATGTCACTGTCACACTGCCATTACGGTACAAACTCTTATCTCATTATAAGAATAAAACAAAACATAATTTAGTATTATAAATAAAAAAACATATGTTTATGACGAAGACTGAAGAGTAAGCTACTCGTGGGTGGAGCAACTGAGTCACTAGAAGACAATAACGAATAACAGCCACTCTTCTCTGCAGTGAAAGTTACTATAGAGGAACGAGGAAAGTTTTCAACGGCATCCAATTTCTATAGAGAATGTAGGATCTTTACCTAATAAAACCATTCTCGGCAGTCTTCAGCATATATACAGACAGTTCATAATTTTTGGATGTATCCCAATATTACATGTACTATGGTGTGGCAAAATGTTAACAACATTGAACATGCCTCGTGTTATTTGTAAGGACAACTGATTTAACGTGGTCGACCAGCCGACGGAGGGTAACGCTGACATGTCCCGGCAGGGTGAGCAGGTGCAAGTGACGCTGGCAGCGCGCCTGCGCAACGAGCAGTACATGGCGTTCGGCATCTCCGGCGCCGAGGGCCGGCCCGCCATGCTCGGGGCCGACGTCGCTGTCGCCTACTGGGACACCAGGTCCGTGCACGTAGCTTGTGTTTCTTATCTGACAATTAACTGGAAGCACATGCAACTAGGAAAACAATAGGCGGTGTTATCGTTTGATTAACAATCTTCTCTAGCCGACCTTTGAGTTGTGAAATTTGAAGCAAAGATAAATTTAAAGATTACTGAAGGGTGTATATCCATAGTTAAAATGTAAGCGAGGGAAACAAATATATAAAACAATTTAGAGTTGTTTTCTCTTCCCCATTTTATGGCTACTATCCAGTAGCAATCCACTGTAGAGCACAGAAATATATTTAAAAACGTATGCTGAGCCGTATCTTACTTCACTGCGCTGCTTCATTGCAGAAAATAATTGGGCCGTCTGGAAGTTAAGCCAAGGCTTAATTTTTAATTATTCTATTATAACTGGTTAGGTTAGTACATAAAGTACCCTTTACGATACAGAAATTCTTGTGTATAATTTACGGCTGAAGTACATTAATATGTTCATTTGTATCTTACAGAGCTGGACAGGGGCGAGTGTCAGACTACACTATTACACATCTAGCGCAGTGCGACGGAGAGCGCGGCGTCTGTCCCGACCAGAGGCTGGGGGGTAGCGACGATGTGATACTGGGTAAGAGGGACCAGGAAATACTGCACCACTCACAGGAAACACAGCGCTTAGGTATCCGCATGACATTAAAAAAAATCTTGGTCTAAATACCTCGACGGTTTAGTAAAACTCAAATAGGTACGTGCGAGATACGGAGATTGAAGATATAATTGTAAAAATTATTGTTTTATATTCTTTTCATACATCAGTCATTAAAAGTTGACTATGAATAAAAGTAATGATGCGATGAGTTCTCCATCTGAAATGAAATTAATGAATCGTGTCAGATCTAAACAGTTTCCTGAAGTTTTCATCAGGTCATTAGTCCACCTAATCGATTGTGACTTATGTTTTTTTACTAAAGCATAGACGTCATTCAAGAACTCTTTTCCATAGATTATATCTGACAATTAAACAAAGTTTTCAATGTTTCTCACAATACATATTTGACCATTGTAGTGAATTCGGTCAGTTTACAAACATGAAACCCAAACTCAGCCGTGACTGTGGCACTGTTACAAATAACGAATTCAAGCTTCAACCAGGCAATCAAATAGCATGTATGAGCGTTCATTCGTGTAACCTTCCATAATACGAATTTCCAGTGTCAAGCCAGCAGAAGGACGGTGTCACTACGATCACATATCGTCGGCCGCTGGCTGCTAAGGAGCCCGCCAAGGACAAGGAGGTGCTGACTTCGCGCTCGCAGTCCGTCATCGCGGCGTTCGGCCCGCTCAACTCCAGATTCGAAGCTAACGCGCACTCATTCATGGATACCACTAGGACCGATGTGCAACTGGATTTCGGTGCACAGGTAACACATGGAAACTTAGAAAGTATGTTTTTTTACGTTACGGTGTTCCCGCTTTCTTACAATGTGGAATACAATGTGGAAGTCTTCAAAAAGATAGTGAATAGGCTATTCTAAATTAGAACTTTCCACATTTTAGACTTTAACATAACTTTCTATCAGGTGGAATTGTTGTCATGCATCTATGTAAATGGACATTTGCAGCATCAAGTACGTTGCCGGACTTGAAGGAATAGGAATACAACAGAATAGAAAGAATTGTTAGTATTTTTAATAGTCTTAATTGCAATGTAATATTATTAATTTTAATGCAGAATTTAACATTAATAAATAATATAATGAAAACAATATTTGGCCGTCTTTAAAGGTAGACCATATTATAGTTACAACAATTTGTGAATATCTCTTTGTAGACTGGGTTCTGATAAATAAACACTTTTATGTATCAGTAAGATGTGGTAGCCTGATGGTTTGTGTCTATCGAAAGCCTCCAGCGAATTCATCAATTCCATCGTGATTAAATATTGGATGGGTGACTGCTAGTGCCTCAAATTCTCGAGTGCTTCAAAGGGCATATTTAGTGGTCAGTCATGGCTGTTAAACAACAGTCAATATGCCGTGTAACGAAGATGTCATCTCTGTCTGGTTCGGATCCAAATTATAGAACCGCTCCGAATGGCAGATTCCGGAGAGCTCAAGTTGAGTCTCAGTTGTCCACATGCACTAATCACTTACAATATATCAGGTGGTTTCGTACAACTTGATCGGTTCCGTATGTTGGGTACAGAACGACAACACGTGCGTGGGTCTGGCGGAGCTGGAGGCGGAGGGCGCGGCGCCGTGGTACCCGCGCATCATCTCCGGCACCACCAGCATGACGGCGCGCATCGGGCCCGCCGGCGGCCGCCGTGGGTACACTCCCATCACTGGTGAGCACCCACCCATCACTCACCATATCGATGTTTTAGGCCGCTCGCCGTCATACGAGCTGACGAGTCATACGATGGGAATGATCACCGACCCTATAAACGCCTGTAAAAGCAAAGGCTGTACCCGGAGTAAAACCGGGTAGTACATAGTCCAACAACTTCTATCAAGATGGGTATGACACCATTACGTATGTGGACTTGAAGTCTAATCGTTAGACCTTTACATAGATTATAATAGATATGAAATTAAATTCACATATCGATCATGTGTGTAAAAAATTAAATAAGCTTCCCTACTAAGACTGCTTCCTATGTATTACGGTTGGGTTTCATCAGTCCTTAGATACCGTGTGACATTCTGGGAAAATTTTACGAGTAAACAACTGGCCGTTAACGAACAAAAGAAGTGGTCGACGCCTATATGCAGTTTAAAACAAAGACACTGCTGCGAATTTCAAATACCTTAATACTGTTTAAATACCTTTAACTTTACCAAGCATCTCCATACTGGAATGTAGTTTATTTGTTAAAAATAATACTGGGTCAGATCAATGTTGTACAAGAGCAGGCAGAAATGATAAATTAAACACGGTAGCGTGCAAAACAAATCTTTGTACACAAAGCATGGTTGATAAAGTAAAAAAAGTTCGTAAATAATAAGGATATATGAGAAAAATACTATTGGGGGCTATTATTAATTATTATTAACGCAGTAGGCCCCGAAACATTAGTTGATATAATTTTTGAATGTGTATCTGTTTGTCTGTGCGTTTGTGCGCGCTAATCTCAGAAACGACTCAACCGATTTCCCTATGATTTTCACTAATCTATTGCGGTAACCGTCACTTAATATTTAAAATTCGTTTCATTTTTATCCGTCCATAAGTAAAATAAACTTGTAAATTATGTATATATACGTATTTCTAAATCACAAAACGATAAAAACCCAGTCTTAAATTAATGCAGATGTTATTTCTAAGCCTAAGGTAGTTTTTCTGAAGCGTTGCGAGGGCGGGTTGCCAGTTTCTAATAAACTGCTAGAATTCATACGTATCACTGTTAATGCAAAATTGTTTAAAGCAAGACAATATATTCCTTATTGACAAACGTTACTATAGTGTAAATGATTTTTATCGTTCACATATATGTATACTATATGACAATGTTACAATGTAAATTAATTCGATACAAAAAGTTTATAATCTTTAGTAACTTCATTTTGTGATGACATGAGTATTTAATTTCTTTTTTATCTATATTAATAATTATACAAGTTCTAATTGTAGTCCCATTACAGGCTGAAAAATAAATTAGTTTTAATTTGTTTCCAGGAGGGATAGAGCCCTTTACAACCCATTCTATTTATAACTTCATTAAAAAAGAATTCATACAGGTAGAATAAACAAGTTTAGGAGCAAAACACAACTACACTTTATTCTAATTCCATCGTAATTTTGTTATTCAAATATGCAAATAGCATCAGTCTACTGTTGTAATTTACCATATTATTTTTTGGTTTCAAGCAGACAATGATATAAATAATGGATTCCTGACATACGGTAATATTTTTTTCACTAATTTATCTCTATTACATATTGCTCTTTCCCTCGGACAACTGGCCTTGTAATAATTGTATGATATATGTAGATAAAATCGTGATCACTAGAGACAAAGTTCCAAGCAACCAGCACCACTAAGTGAGAAAACGAATGAGTAATTTAAAATACAAAATTGATTCATTATTGTCTTGGCTTTTAAAATACTCATTTTAATTTGGTTTTTGCCTATGCCAATTAGAGGTCATCCAGACATTACATGACATCAATTTTATGCCTTTTAGAGCCTCCATTTATCCTCCTCCTTGTTATATTTATGTGATCCCCTCCCCTAAAATTACATCACATTTTTACTCATAAAATAGTAAAAAAGTGAAATAATTAAAACAGTGCTACCAAAGTTAATAGTATGTGTGTATGTTTCTATTTAAAATCTTGTAATTGAATTATATGTATATTGTAAATAAAAATTTGTTTGCTCAGGCCACCCTTCATGGGGTATCGCATGGTACATCAACGATCAGCTGATCCCGGAGATATATGTAGAGAGAGGAAAAACCTACACCTTCCTGGTGGAGGGAGGTGACGATCGGACAAATCCAGCCAAGTAAGGAATGCACCCCTGACCACTGTTTTTAATATGGGAATCCTACTTTCTCATATTACCGATCTCAGTTATACTCACTTCATATACTCACATATATATTGTTTTCCCAAAGATATGCCGAAGAATTTCGTTACCCGTTCCTCTTCCTCTATGTAATAACGCCTTTTCTGAACATTGGTATTTATAGTAGGTGAATTAATTTATCATTTAGTACCGACGACAAACGAATTACGATTTATTGTTTTTCAGATTTCATCCGTTCTACATAAGCGACTCGTCCGAGGGCGGCTTCGGTCAGAAGAAAGAAGAAGATCAAAGAAAACAGCGAGTGTTCGCAGGAGTGGCGTACGACAACGAGGGATACCCATACCCCACCGCTGGTACGTTGCTATTTTGTACAAAAGAACATTTGTTTGGGTCACACAGAACCTTTTCAATAAAAACAAAAAACCATCGATAGCAAGGTGAAACCATGTGGAAATGCATTTTAACTGTGATGATCATCTACATCATGAGTGCCCATGATTTTAACATCCATGGTCAGTTATATTGTATCATATCCATGATGACATATACTAGAAATCACAGGCTAAGCGGAAATAGATGCTAAATACATGCGAACAAATAAATTACGGCAACCATACCATTTGTGTCACCGAAATGATTCACTCAAAGCGAACATGTTATGAACCATCTATCCAAATGATTCATCTATAACGCCGTGCAGTGGGCCGCTACTGCGAGTGGACGCACAAGACGATCGACCAGTCTGCCACGTCCGCGACATTCGAGGATTATATGAAGACACTGCAGCTGGAGTGCAGTGTAGGCGAGCCCGGCGTGCTCAATTGGACCGTGGCGCACGAGACCCCGGACCTCGTCTACTACCAGGTTACTTGCTGGATTAAACATATCAGTTCTTCTCGACGGACACACACACACACACACACACACTTTACACATAGCCACGAACCATAACAGATGGCAAGACCTTATTTGCATGGTCTGCCATTTCTACCCGTCGGGCCCCACGGTACTTGATGATGGTGACTGCTAGTGACAAAGTTCCATGGACTATAAGATACACTCCGAACGGTCAGTCTTGGCTGGGTATGGTCGATTAAGCTATCTCGAAAACTTTTGGGTGAAATAAGAACTTACGATTCCAGGGTTGGCCCAAATCATTTCTCTAAGCCATATTATGACAGCATAGTGCAGACTATGCCTACTCGATCACAAGAAACCTATACAGTGGACCGTTAAAAGATCGAAGTCATGGTCTACCATCTTTTTTTATTAAGAATCGGTAGAAACCAGGCAGGCTATTTAATGATCTGTGGTTACCATCGCTATCGTCATTGTTACACAACGAATTTTGTCGATGCGTTTCCAGTGAACTGGGCTCGTAGCTCTGCAACGCGACATACAACAAATGGGCATTTACAGTTAAAAAAAAATTGCAAACGAATAATAAATTGTTGCTATCTACTTATACCGATTTCATAAATATACTAAATTAATTTTAATTAATATTTTAGTAACAGCAATCAGTTAATGGCTGCTTAGATAAAATAAAACCATGAAAAATATAGGACCAAAAAATTAATTACATTAAACAAGCAAAAACATACGAACAATATACCCAAAACTGAACACTTGCCTGATGTTTTCCAGTGTTACACACATAATAATCTTGGCTGGAAGATACACGTGGTGGACCCCGGCACCCCGGTCCCTATTCCAAGCGACCGCGGGGCCATCGTCAACTCCGCCATGCTGTCAGTGTTCCCGTCGTGGACGCCGTTGGCGCCTCTTGTCATTATGACAGCTCTCAACGTGAGATAAGTTCGGATAAGCGTAACGAGCTCTGCTGATGGGTGAGTAAAAAAAAAGAAGATCCAGGAACAAAATCCTTTTAATTCGCGGAAGAAAGAAGATTTACAAGAATTTTGATCATAAATATGCTCAGGATAATACTGGATTATATTTAACGATGAAAAATATTTGACTAATGGAATTGTAGCATAAAGTTGTATCTACATTATCGACAATAATAATGATGTTGGTTGCAAATATTGACAATAAACTAGTATTATTGATAAATTATTGTGACGAAAATTTATGAATATACTATACTTATATATTTACTTATACTCTACTTTTGGATTCTTTATACAAATTATACTGTCTAATTTCCATTTAAAATACATATTTTGCCAAAAAAGGCTCTCTTAAATATTACTTACACTGAAAGCAGAAATTTTGAATTTGTTCAACTGCCAGTAATAATGAACTACTATAACTAAGTAGTTAATGACGAAAAAACATAAATTATTTATAATATAACTATAATGACAATAAATGTCTCTAAAAATACACAAAAAAAATTGTGAAAAGTAAAAAAATGCAACAAAATATGTCTAACATACAAATGTTGTTTGTGTCTATCGCTAACAAGCATAATATATTGATAGCGATGACAAATTGACAATAACATAATTGCCATAATTACAAGCTTAAGTGGAAGCTTACTGATAAGAATTAGTGCGATAAAACAATGCTGTTGGTCAATCAATGATGCTATTAAAATTAATCTACATCTATATTGCTATATAAATCTGTTGAGCTTCTCCTTATGTCCCGTTATAACTGAAGAACGGCTCGACCGATCTTATTGAAAATCGGTATGTAGTGAGAACATGTGATTGCGCAGATAAAATATCAGTAAACATTATTATGTTTTGTCAAGCCAAAAATAATGTTGTATCATTATGTATATATAATTGTTCTACACGAACGAAGTCGAACGGAGCCGCCGGTAGTATTATACGGATTACATTGTTAATGACGACTATTGAAGACAGACAATGTTTTTTGTTTTCTTATAAACGTATAAAATTATTATGTATATGAATTTTACCTGGACAAAAATCGTTGCACGCGTACCAATAACGCATTTAATTATACATAAAACGTTGACAACATTGAAAGTAGATTTTGTAACACATTACTAAAAATCGTTTGTGGTTTGAATAAAAATACGTATTATTATTTTTATTTTAGATGTTATTCATATATATATAGAGAGTTATTAGGTAATTTTCTACGCCATTTACAACACACTAAAAGTAAACAATTAAATAAAACTCAAAGATCAGTATTCTTAATTCTGCCAAGTAAAAGGAGATTTGACGTTGACAGCCATCGAAAGGGTCGCAGAGCTCGTTAAATTTTGTAAAGGAATTATTTGTATTGGGTAAAATTATGTCAATGAACGATATCAATTTCATATCACTTACATCGCATTTGCGACTACTATACAATTACCTTGTACTCGTGTCTGTAGGTTCTATTAAACATTACACTCGTCGATAGGTCTAATTATAATCATTATGTATGTACGAGTATTTATCGATAGCGTGTACTTTTCGTGTACGAGGATAAACGTTCGACGCGGATAGATAATATTGATGCTCCAACAGGAATAGTGACAATAATGGTCGGTTTGTATTAAGTAAAATTATATTATGTGTCTAATATAAATTCTTTATTATTTGAAACTAAAGCGAGTTGGAAAGAATTGATTGTAGATGAGAAAAATATCTATAAAATGTATGTATATGGTGTACTTAAATACGGTTTTTATTTAATATTTTTTTTAGTGTATTTATGACATACAGTTTAATTTAGTCATTTGTTTTGTCTGTTCACTTAGTAGGTGTTTATGGACGATAATCTACGTGGATATGCTCGACATTATTCAATAAACAGGAACAGTTTAAATCATTTGTTGATACTACAGCACTGGTTAGTTTTAAAGTAGAAAAACTTTTATATCAAAGAAATTTTATAGTAACCTTATAGGGCGTTCCATATAGTGAGTAACAGTCTCGGTGGTGAGTGTCTGTTTGTCGATATGTTTGTATACTTATAAATATGTATTTCTTTTTTTTTATATTGCATTTGAAGATAATACTGAATATCCAACGCTAACGTATAGTTAATAATATTGAATTGTACTTCGAAATTGTTCACTGTTTATAGTTAATTATATTGAAGTGACTCACTTATTTTGAGGTAGCAAAATTAGGAACGTTTGACAATAAATAAAATTATAATATTAATTACGTATAACTTTTTGGTATTTTTTACATGATTTGGTTAGAGATAACTTTAAGATATAAGAGCGGCTACAAACGAAAGGACAATAAATACGTCTATTGAAATTCAATTACAATAACTATTGTAATAAGGAATAATACATTGTACATAGCATTAATAAAATATTTTATGACAATATTATATGCTTCAGTAATTGTTACAATAATTAATATATTATATGTAAGTATAATAGTTAGATAAATATTTGATTTACGTTGGGTTAAGGTGTTTCACGCTCATAATTAATCATGTCTGCATAAGTTAATATTGTTATGTATGCTTAAAATGTTATCATACATTAACTAAATTTGAAACTAAATCGTCCAAGCATTTCTGCTATTATTCACTTAGCAACCACCAAATTCAAATTATCAAACTATATAATAACAGTGTGTTCACAGTTACGTCACAGTTGTGATGTTTACTCCATGTTTTGTTTTATTTATTACGATAGGGCACCAGATGCGAACAAGGCGGGGTCCGTTTCAGATTCGTGATTTATTGGGTTATATTGCACGTTCATGTCAGATTACCTATTAAACTTTGTTCTGTGATATATTTAAATATGAACCATTCGCGATGCTCAACATTGTACTCTATCAGATCCTAACATTGATGTAACCATCGTCTAAATAGAATAAGTAATATGTTGTGCGAATATGGCTTCAAACGGTCGATTCGTTCCAAGGTGACGGAACAGACGAACCAATGATAATCTGGAACAAGTTTTACTTTACAGTGTTGCCGTCATTCCATGATTTTCCAATAATTTTTTTTAAATTTTTTTTACACATTTCATAATTGTAAATGTTATTGTTGTAGTTGCGGTAGTTTTGAACTATTTAAAGGCATCACAAATATCTCGTCGACAAACCAATTGCGCAACGCGCGACCGTCGCTGTGACGGGTGGTGCGTTACGAGTAATATTTGTATTTCAAAATTAATTAGTAATAACGTAAAATTATATAAAAAAATTACAATTTTCGCGATATTAATGCCCGAAAGGCTTTATAGCTTATCAAAAATTACGTCTTTGGTGTTGATATTGAACGATAATAATATTTAAAATTTTAAAATCTTTATGCATGATTGAAAATTTATATTGTAATATACAACACGTTATGTTTAGTGCTCATCGATTTCTGAAAATGTTTACTATTAAATATACATTAGAATTCGAAAGTTAGCTGTAATTCGAAATCATTTTCACTCGGTAGCTGTAGAGGTTTACTGCACAAAGATTTGTTCGTTTAAAGATTTTTATTCCTAGGTAAGTATTAACAAATTTTAGAGTATAAATAACTGTTACATTGTGCAATTACTACATCAATATCTATACTTAGTACGCTTTAAGTACGCAGCGACAGAACAAACTGTATTGTCAAAGTTTAGCTCAAACCATTGAAAGATAATCTAATTCAAAGTATGACTATGACTCAGGTTCTAACCAAACGGACTACCCAAGTAAAGTATATTGATTTTTTATATGAATTTAAACTCAATGGTATCGTTTAATATTTGGAAAATTCATAACTTAAATTGAAATGCAGTTATGTCAAATATACAAATGGCGATGTAATTGTTTTTTGTTCTTTTAAATTTCTTTATTAAGAAGTGTATTGCGTGCAAGGTCTTGTTTCATTTATAGGAGCGACAGATAAAAAAAATATACTATACCCGCTCAGAAGGTAGCTTTCTTCACAACGAGGTAGATGACGTCAGTGAAGCCACATAGTAGTGATACTTAATTGAAGTAATAATAATGACATTTATTTCTACTACTAACATTCATGTAACAATATTGGTAAATAATCAACTATATAAAATTAAAAAATTATACTTATACAAGTATACAAGTCTTTTTGTGAATTGTGCACGATTAACTTCGTTGATTAATAATCACTTAAATTTTTTTTAATTCGGTCTAGTACCGTATGCGAACATTTGATAACGCTGCCGCGAATTATGAATTTCGATTTTCCTAGTTGGTGTAGTGTTAAGCACAACTACGCGAGTGTGGAAGTTCCCAACTAGTGTGTTTAAAAAATACACGTTTGTTAATAATCTGTTGTTACTTTCGGTCAGTGTACACTGTATGCTGTACTGTTATTAAACCAATGTATACATTAACGACCACCTGCTACTAAAGTGTATTATTTCTTTATTTTTATTTTTTTCATGTAACTATTATTAATGCACACGCAGAAATATAACAGGTGTTTTTTCCTTTTATTTAAAATAAAACTGAATAGACTGCAAAGATTAGGTTTACAAATATACGAAATAGATTAAAACACAGTTTATTATTATAGTTGCCATTGAACATATTTCCTGCTGTAAATTTACCTACTTGTCGTACACTACATATTTGTAGTTGCTGTTAGCTGTATTTTAATTATACTATTATTATAGTATGTTTTATAGGTATGTATAGTTTATATTAGTATCCCATCACTTTATACATGAGCATTGAAATTTACTAAAAATAAAAATAGACATTTCGCAGGAACCTATGTAAAAGTAATTCAGAAAAAAAATTGTGATCAAAAAAATAGATCGATTTATCATACTAGTTCTCAAATATTTAATTCGATACTGAATTTAGTTCGTGTGTGTCACATCGAGACCCTAAATAATTCAGAAACGTTTTCAGATTTCTATTTCAACTTCACTCACTTCACAATTTGATTGTGAAAATACTGTTGCACGCACAGGGCCTGAACTGTGCACATATTTCTTCAAGCTAAAGTGTGCGTGGCTGCGTACAAATAATCTAACTATTAACTTGTTACTGTATAATTAATACTGATTTTTTAATATCGTGTGACTGACATAGTTGGGTGTTGTAATGGATTGTTGTAAGGTAAATATTAGAGATAAAAATTTGTGCCTCATACCTCTAAAGCATTTGTATATTTTATCAATAGTTAAATAATGAAACGAAATCCTGTTCTTCCCAATTCCCCGAATGCTTACCGTTTAAAGTGTTTTTACGCATCGCACAAATTTTTATCTATATCTGATTGTATTTGAAGTAATGGGTAAACCCGCTTTATACAAATATCTGCATTGTATATATACGTACTTACATATTTTACAAGTATTTCAATTTTGTAAAAGTGCATTACAGTTTTCAAAAATCAATTGCTGTTACTTTTATGTAATAACTTTGACAATAAAGACCTTTCCTAAAGTTAACAAGATTTTGCTATCTTGGCTCCATCCCGATTTTATCTTTGCTACATACAACACCATCACCACAACACCATCACCACAAGTCACAATTAAAATGAATTCATGCGAAGTTATTTCTCTGATCGTTATGGACCCTGCAGAACAACGAGCGTGTGAAGGCTCATATTGCGTTTATTGAGAACTAAGCTGGTATGTTTTATGATCAGTCTCACCGTATACATTTTACTGACAACTTATAGCCTAAAATTCTGAACGGTGAAGGATCTCAAACACGAAAACATTGTAGGGAAATGCACATTGCTTTAACATTACAGTGCGATTCATAACTTTAAAACACCACAGAAAAGTAAAATATAATTAACGAGCCCAGGCTTGAGGCTGAGTCCACAACCATGCGAAATTTCCTGATTGGAGAAAAAACTGCCTGAATTCGTGAAATTCGTTATAGATATAAACAAACGTTTGAATTTTTCAACATCTGCTATATAGGTTATGTGACAACAGTATCTGATACATACTATACATGCTCCTGTTTCCCTGCTCGGTATAAGTACATCGAAATGGAAAGGAGCCTTTCAGTACTTTATTCGTCACTCTCATACGAAAATTCTTCATTCTTAACGCTTCTAGGGCTTCTTTTTTATCCCTTCGAAATTCAGGGTAACCGGATGTAACAAAGATGTAAACAAAACATTGAAAATAAAATACTTTAATAACGCATTATTAACATTTTTATTATTTTATGATAAGCTTACGGCAGACCTGGAACGCCTCCTGGCGGCCCGGGATAAGCCAAGTAGTAGACTCATACAGTTCGTGTCAGTCCTTATGACTACACAATCTCCCTACCAACGACACCTTCAGTGTCATTTGTTACATGCGGATACTCTCTAGGGGGTACCGCTAGCGCCCCTCTTCCCTAAGGGGGGTCACCTTAGATGAAGGCTTAGAGGTCAAAAGGCCAAAGTCAACCTCGGGTGGTGTTTAATGTATAGGTCCCTAGGTTTTTCCGGAGTTTCACATAACCAATCAGTATAAAATACAGAGTAGAATAGTAGATAAATGAAAGTAGTGTACGAACTCTGTGCAAATCATATCGACCTTTGCCTAGTCTGTGTAACAGCCATAGATAACGTAACAACCGTCGGTCTGTCTTTCGCTTTGTATGGTGTTTCTGTCTTTATTTCGATAATTTAAGTCTGTTTTTGTATATTAAACATAATAAAGTTGTTTATCACTTTTCTGTGGTACAATTAATTTGAGTATAATTAAAAAAAATATCATTATTATTACCGCCAATAATAATATTGTGGGCAATTAATTGTAGCAGATGATTTTAAGGTCCATAAGAGATAAAAGGCGTGTTTACATTACAAAGAAAACTTTAGTGACTAATGTACTAGGTTGTGTTTATGATAAAACATTTCGAAAAACATTGAAACTATGGCAGATAATGTAAGTATTTGGTGAATCAATATTATTTTAGTTGATGTATATTATGATGCCCAACCTTTTTCATAATTCGGGGCCAGTGTGTGGGTCTGAGCCATAAAGCTATAAAAGTGTCATAAAAAAAGTAAAGTAACACCTGTCTTATTGAGTTGGTTTCCACATATTTGGTTAACTTTCGAGAAATTTTAAGTGTTTGCTTCCAACTTAAAAATATGGTATAGTAACATATTATGTAATTAAATTATTTGCATTAATTGAATCACTATTTCTAATGTTTGAGGTTGTACCATGGTATTATTTTAACTTGAATGGAGATTTAGTAATTTTTATATTGGTAGGTGAAGTGTGTCTTGTTATCTTAACAGGGAATTATGAAATACTATGTAATTTGTCCAAACTAATGTCATTGAGATTTTAAGTATTGTATGTCAATATCATCTACTGTTTATACTAAATCATAGTATATCAATGTACATTTAACAGAAAATCCAAGAAAATCCATTACCAGACACCTCAGAATCACCAGTGAAGCCAAAAGATGTGACGCCGCACCCTGCATCAATACCAGACAAGGCAACCGTGCCAATACCAGTGCCTGTGCCAGTGATAACCCCATCGCCGAGGTTTACCATACCCTCCCTGACAAAGACTCCACCCAATGAGCTTTACCGACGGTTGTTACCTGCTGTGCTGTTTTTGTTGACCTTCGTGACTGTTATGACAATGCTTCTAATCTATATGGATACTGTTGGTAAGAGCTATCCATTTTTACGCATGGTTATTACTAATTGTATCATCTGACGCTTGAGTTGTTGCTTGTTATCTATTATTATTATTGATGATTAAGGATGTTAAGATTCATATTATTTACATTACAATTGTTCTTGTGAGCACCAATATATAGCCATATCCCATAGCATGGTTTGTTCTAAAATCAGGAGTGGAAAAAAAAATAAAATATTTTTTATTTATTTCTCTTGATAAACCTTATAACATAAATACCTTACAGACTAACTACATACATCAATTTAAACTTATAACTAAATAACTTTTTTCTATGAAATAAGATGCAGGATTTAAGTTTCCTAATTTTCATGTGTGGGAGAGCCAGTTAACAAGTAGGTACATTGCATTCTTTATGGCTGGCAATAATGACTGCATAGGCTAGTTAATAGTGAACATTCTAGACAAGTCCATTTTTCGATTTCAGACTGGGTCAGACATTTACGTGACAGATAACAGTTTGTTTTCTAGTCATGAGTGTCTGTTGATTTCTTATATGTGGATGTCCATGCCATCTGTGGTACAGAGAATCCTAGAGCTGGGATGTGAATGTGAGCAGAGGGTTGTCAGTTTTAGTTCTAAGAATAAAGCTTTCAATCTGAGCGCCAAGTCCTAAAATGAGGTGTTCTAGAAGCAACCGCATCTTAACCGCATCCATCATCATCAGGGTTGGTACCAGACTGTGTGATCAATAATCTGGCTCTTGTA
Source organism: Megathymus violae (assembly GCA_003671415.1). NCBI lineage: Eukaryota > Metazoa > Arthropoda > Insecta > Lepidoptera > Hesperiidae > Megathymus > Megathymus violae. Next base: position 1,714,473 of record PDGT01000066.1, on the reverse strand, counting down.
ATCTTATAAGTTTTTTGATGTCATGACAAAGCGGTTGAGATTAACTTCTTTCGGTCCACTTTGTCTCCACTGGTAAAATTAGGTGCCTCTCTTACTCATATGGCTAAGGAAAGGCAGAAATAATCATGTCCGTTTGCCGAAAATTCGCTAGCACAAACATGCCGCCACAAATACCTCATTGTGGCACCTCCATGCCCGAGATTCGCATAACAAACAAGGTGTTTCTCAAGATGTGCAAGTGGAGTGCCAGTGGTCTTGATGGAATTCCAACGATAGTGCTAAATGCGTGTGCACCAGAGTTAGTCCTTTGCTGATACTTCTGTTCTGCCTCTTTCTCAAGTCTGGGGATAGTGCCAAAATTTTAAAAGACTTGCCTATGTTCAACTCGAGTCCAAAAAAGGCAGCCGCGCTGACCCCCTATTAATCATCAACCATAGTGGTGATGGCAGTGGAAGTTATGAACCTCACACTTCGGGCAGTGTCCGAATGGGATGATGCCAATCTTGTGAGATTCAACGTCACAAAAACACAGATGTGTCAAGAAGAGCCTGTTCATCTTGGCTCCTACTTTTGAGAATGTATCCTTGGAATGCACCGACGTCTTCAGTTGTTGAAAGTTGAAGTTTCTTCGAACCTTAATTTTCGAAGCTTCATCGAGTCCAAGGCACTCTGGCTGTAAGGAAACTTGGGTCCTTGTGAAGTTGGGGCGGTACTTCACTTAGAATCAGCTTTTTACCCTGTCTTGTAGTCACATTTGGGCTGGTGCTGCACATGTCATTTATCAGCCTTGGACTCGTTGGAGAGGCGTGCAAAGAGATCATTGCTGATACAGATCTAGTCGAAACCAATTTGCAGAGCCCTGAGAACAGGCGCAGGGTTTCTAGCTTCTCGTCCTTCTATAGCATAGACATACACATACGTTTTGGAGAGTGTGCGCTGTAATTATTCACAATTATTCCCCGTCACTATTCCTCCATCTAACAACCCGATGTAAGGTGGGTATTTTTACGTGGTAAACGTCCCACCTGTACGGACGACGTAGTTTGTATTGTCAGTCGTTATGCGCACTTCTAAGGACTGGAACAGCTTGCCCGCGTCGGCGTTCCCGCCTACTTATGAGGTCTACTCTACTTATAGGTCTTTAAAAGAATCGTCAATACAGTAAGTTAACGAGTTGAACATCTTAAACTTCATCACCACTTACCATCTGGTGGAATTTGGGATTGTTGTCAAGGATTAACTAATTTAATGTAAAAAAAGTATCGCCTTTTTGTTCTTGTTAGGAATTTTATGACAGCGCGGGGCACAATTTTCTTCGTTTTTGTCGTATTCATCTTTCTTGTTACGTTTCACGGAAGATACTTGAGAACTACTGAGCGCAATTATTTGATATTTTTAATTTATACCCTAAGATAATGTTAAGAAATAACATAACCATGTAAGTTTAATTACCTACATTATTACTAAAATTTACCCGATACTGTGAACACATTGAAGGCCGCTCGGATATCAATTCATATCTTCTTAAGACTCTCAATTCACTTGTCAACAGCATTGGGCGCTCAACAGTTCAGATTGAACATGTCAAGGGATTACGAGCTGGCGCGCATTCCGCAAGACTCCCCCACGTTAGTGGCGTACGTGAGGCAGATACACCTGGCTCCTCGAACGCCCAAAGGACCCCCTCCTGTCCCAGTTTACACTGATAAAGTTGGAGTGCTTGATCGTTTGTTTGGGGAAATGGTTAGTATAACGACTTACAACAATTATTATTCTACTGCCGGCATACTGCAAGGTCCAGAAACCCTTGTGGATACTCCACGTTGCTGATCTACAGTAGTTGAGTAGAAAGCTTAATAGATAGCATGAGTCTTGCTCTAGTGATGAAGTCCACAATGGATGAGGGGAATAATATTTTTAACGATGACAAGTAGGTCCTACAGCTTAATGTGATTCCTGAAGTTCGAAAGTCATCATGGAACGAACAATCCGTCACCCTGTTGTCTATCCCCATGAGATTTATCTTTTCAATTTGTTACAGTTCAATCACGTACAAAATAATAAACTTTTCGCTCTCCACAGTACAATGGCACATTCTTAGAGTTCCTTCCGAAAGGTGGTAGAGACCCTACAATGGCATACTTGGAGTCAGTTCGCGGCTGGCAGGGCATAGTGGTGCGGGCTGCTCCGAGGGACTTCCTGGCGCTGCGCGGTACGGCGAGCGCGTTGCACGCTTGCCTGAGTCCTACCAATCATCCGCGGGAGGTGAGCAGTGTTCCTGTTACTGTTTTTAATAATCTTATACCTCTACTTGTTATGCAACGGTAATACGTTGAAAATATTTCACTGTTGTTAGAACGAGCATATCCTCCTTTTAAGTAGGCCAGCAGGTTAAGACACCGTGCACAAATATATGAGACAACGTCCAACCAATACAAAAATTATGTCAACACAATCGCGTTGCTATTGAACACGACCAAGCAAAACAATAATGTAAGTGCGTCCTCGACGTGTGTGGTAATATCAATATAATTTTCCAATTGTTTGTCCGGCACAGGTAACGTACCAGGAGGCGGAGGGCGCTTCGTTGTTCAGCTCGCGGGTGCTCTGCTTGCCTCTTTACACCATACTGCTGGCGGGCGGCGCCGCGCGCGGGGACTACTTGTTGCTGGGCGGCGTCGCAGTACCTGCCGCTCTGCAGCACTTGCCTTACCGGGATGTCAAGCTACAGGTGCTTACATATATTATACCGCATCTCAAAGATATCTACGCTTTCAAAGGATCACCTAAAAGAAGACATTGGAAAAAACTTATGACAGCTCTTGTCTTTATTTATTTATCAATGAAGACAAGACATAACTTGGTTACATCTGCATATCGTCTCCAAAAGGTTCAGCGTTCCTTTAAGGGGCTTTACAATAAGATTCCTAAGTTGATGCGCGAGTTGCCCATTGGAACTTTTAAGCGACGCATTAAAACATCTTATAGGCAAAGGATATTATAGTATAAATGTGTACATTAATGACAAGGACGTCTGGAAATAATAGTGTCGAAACCAGTTCTGCACAAGTTTAAATTTTTGTAATTACCATGTGTTGTTTAAAAGTTGTGCTGAGGAGTTTCTTTCGCCGTTTCTTCTCCTCATTGTTAAAGCAGCTTTTCGAAGCGGTGGTAGAAGCAAAAAATGACGTTCATAAGTGTATTTACAAAATACTTATATGATTAAATAATTTTGAATTTGAATCAAGATTACGAAAAAGAATAAATACAACAAGATAAACAGTGTTGAATCTTTCAAAGGACTTTAAACACTCATTTTGGTTTAATATTTTTTTTGTTGATTTTACGATTTACTGAAGGTTAGTGAAGGAGACTTATGTTACTAGGTCAAACTGTGAATGGAGATAATTGTCAATTAAGTATCCTGCGACTAATGAAATGGTTAGTAAGGCTACGACAGGTTCACAAGATTAATGTATTTACTAAATTTTTTTCAGGTAATAGAATATCGTTCGGCAGATCCCCAGGCGCGAAACCAAACCACTCGGTTCTTGGAGTCAAAGAATTATACTGTTGCAGCTACCTTTGACGATGGCGTCATGTACAAACTGCTTGAGGTTTGAGCTAAAAATATAATTAAGGCTATCAATTATTTATGTCACACACTAGAGATATTGCTGTGACCACTGCCTTCACTGACCTTTGACATCACCATTGTGATATCAAAAGTAAATGATGCCGGATTTCAATAGTAAGGTTCTGTGACTTAATTGATAGATTGCAATGGATATATTCCACTTATAAGAACTTAACACAAACAGTAGTAAATTTCATTAAAAGAGTTTGTTTACAAGCTTAACAATTTCATAAAGCACTCAAAATAATTAAAATTCAGTAAAATATGATATTAATTTATTTAAAATAAATAATTTGTGAAAAAATAAAAGTAATAAAACGCTGGTAAATTACCATAAATAAAATGTGAAATTTACTAGAAGCTATTCATTTATAAACAACCTGATTGATTATTAAATTAAATGATAATTAAAATGTGAAAAAATTCTGAAAACGTTTCTGAACTGAAAGCATGTGTATGGAGAAGGAAAGATGCAAAAAACAAACCTTTCCGTTGACCTAATAGGGTATGGCTGGCTGAGTTTCTCCAAATAATGTTTGCTTGAAATATCAAACATATCAATCAGTTATCTAGAAACAGATAGTTTGGAAATAGAACACAACAATTATGACTATGACGGAACACAACAACTACATTGAGTTTGTGAATTAATAATAATCAGTATTAATATTTTGATCTAATCTTTTTATTGTTCAACACTAATTAAAAATCAATCTTATGATAACTGAACATTGATGAAATCTCAAATTTGTTATAATTTTAAGTACCAGTTTGAACGATTACTTTAATTATAATTCATCACAATACTAAACAATTAATAGATAAAATAATGGTAGGTTAAATATAAGATAGTTTAAATATGATTTTAGTTATATTCATAACATAAAAAGTTGAAGTAAGAAGAAATATAATTGTGATAGCATTGCATCATAGTAATTATATGGAAATTACAATGTTTCGTAACGTCACCAAGCTTTAAATGTATAAATACTGATAATCTCATTCTATATTTTAGTACATGGAATAGTTGAATGCAGCTAATAAATAATATAATGTGCCTTATTCTTCTTAAATATTTGATACACAAACTTAGATTGCTTTTTATATATTAGGGATTCGTGAAGGTCTGAATAATATCAGGAAGGCCAAAATACATGATACTGATCTGAAGTATTATTACGAAAGAAAAACTTCTTCATATTGAAAATTAACCAACAGTAAATAAATAAATAAAAATTCTCTTTGTCCCACTTTACACTTGTTATATTAAGGTAAATAGCAAAAGAACGCTTTTTAAACCACTCTGTATATGCAGAAGAAGCATATTAGGATTAGTTCGTAACTTTAATCTACTAAATTTTTTTGTATCAATTTCAAATCGTTAAGGTTCGTGACCGAGTTGTTCCTGAACTAAACATACCGAGACAATATATATTTATTTATGTATTACACGATAATTAAAGAAATATTTTTCTATGCACTAATTAAAAAAAAAAATCACTTTAGAAGTTTGTTCCATTTTGATCACATCGCCTACCAAAAAGTAGGCTCTTTTACCATGTAAACAAATTGAGTAAATTTTGCCTTAACAGTCCTTATCTGATGAACCGTTGTGAGTGGTGAGCGCGATGGACTCTGACATTAACATTTTGAATGTAAGAAGAGACACGAGCAGAGTTTCAACTTTGTACTAGAATGTTATAAAAGATGACACTTTACATAGAAATTGATATAACCAGTGATCAAAATAGAATAAACGGTAGCTAGAACCGCTTCACAAATAGGTTAACGGTTACACTGTTTAGGGATTCTTAGAATTATATTGTGTGCATTTTAATTTTGGTAATCTTGGATCTTTTTAATTCCGCGTTAAGTTCTTATTTTTAATGATTCCATTTTATTTTTGATTTTTTTTTAACATTACTGTCTGAATAATTGATTTTTTAATAATAATCTGTATTACTAATGTTCTTAATGAAATTATTTGAATTTTTAATTGATAATCTCTTAATGTAATGTTTTAATTCATTCCGAAGAATTATTTTAAATGTGTTCGTGCGAATTTTGCTGTCAAAACTGCGACATTTTTCTGTTATTAATGATAATAAATGGCACGGTAAAAATTGTCTTTACGGTAAAATTATTCCTCTTTACTTCACCGAATTCGGTATTTAAATATAATTAAAAAGAAATCCGAATATTTCAATATAGGTCAAGATTCAATATGTAATGATATCGGAAATTAATATTCCATTCATAAGGAATATTCCAATTCATAAGGAAATTCACAAATATATTAATCGGATGTAACATTCTCGGAGTCTCGGCGTGGTAGTAACTTTTCGCCAACGAATTCCTTGTTGTATTTCCATCATCAACTTTTTAGTGTTTATTGCAATGGAGCTTTTGAAAAACAAAGGTGAAATAAAGAGAAGATTGATCCGAAATCTTACTAACATTTAGAACCATTCCAGTGATTTCTTTCGATATTCCGTCACTTTGTTGAATCACTTCTAGAAGACTGAATATGGAATAATTTACAGATTCGCTTATCAAATTAGTGAACAAAATATTAATTTATATTTTCGTAATTATTTTCGGTTTTAATATAAGTGTAATGTTTTAATTAATTAATTTTGGTATGTTAGCGGTAAGAGAAGACGATGAACAATTATTGTAATAATGATTTAATTTTTTCGATGAACTTAATTTCTACATGTAGTCTTAGTTTTATATGCGCTCAATTTTTCACAAATAAATGGCTTTAATCATATTTGTATTTTATTTTGTGGAAACTTTTGTTACAATTTTTTATCGAGATTTTTGTCGGTCAAAACTGTGAATGTTATTTACGTGAGATAAGGCATCGAGTCAGCCCGTGTCACATTCTGTGAAGCATCTTAATTCAAGACTGTACGTCACAGAAAGCCCATATTGAATCCACGGCTGGACTAACCAAAAATGTATTCTATCAATGAGGTGTTTACTTATTGTAATCGCACACATTTATTTTACCTGCACACACGTTACTACAACATATGCGTATAGAATAAAAAATAAAACATTTACATTAATTTTATATTTAAATTTAACACAGTATGAACAAGTGTTTTTTAATGCTTTTACATTAAAGAAATCGTCAAGTTTCACCGCAAATAATAACAAAAATAGCACCTACCTTGCTCTCGTAAGTTTAGAAATGAAACATAATAAATAAAAATAATTATTAAAATATTTCAACAATACCCATCGTACAACTCCTACTCACTTTCAAAATGAGAAATCACTGGGTGAAAATAAAACACTAGGAACTCTTATTATCTTGTATACCGAGAGTCAGTTTCATTTCTATGGAATAATTCCCATCTAAAAATTCGCCGACGGGATCTGTTTTATTGACTTCTTTCGGTTCCTCATTATTCAACGAAGTATTAAGGTCATCTATACAATCTTCAAAGATTTCATCCCCACCAGAATTATTTACTTCAGTTGCACTTTGATTTACAAGAAATCCCGTAACGCCTTCTATATTATCAGTTGCAACGTTACTGACATTAGCAATTTTAAGATCTTCTAAGATCACTATATCCCGATCGACCTCTTTAGCAGATTTCTCGTTATCAATATTTGAATCATTTGCTTGATCCATAGCACTCAATCTGTCTTCAGTGAGAGTATCTTCAAAGGACTCGTTAACACTTAAGACGAGAGTACGTTCATTTTCGTCGTCGTTGAATTCAGTGGGACTGGTGCGGCCGTAGTCTGCATCAGACCTGCGTCGCTCCATCCCTTGCACATGGGCATCTAAAGCTCCAGAAACTTCGTGTAGCTGAAACGAATAGTATATTTATTACAGGGTAGAACTGCTATATGTATTAGTATTGACTTCTTTTTATTATTGCCAGCGCGATTACGGTTACGGTTACGCTTACGGTTCTATAGGGGTAAATATAATGTACCGCAAAAGCAATCTATAATTTGTGATTAGCATCAATACCAACGAAAACTAAGGTCGTGACTGCATCACTTACTGTAAACTCATCGGCCAACTCGACGGAAACGCGCTCTATTATTTCATTGGTTTTATTGTCCACTTTCCCCGCGTGGATGTTGATCAAGTCGAATGCTCGGTAGTACTCCCTTTCCTCATGCTGAAGGGTTCGGTCGAGGATCTCGCAAGCCACAGCCTGGTCTATACGATCGTTCTCAGTCATATTGCTGTAATTAACACCTGCAAAATGAATGAAGCTTCAGGAATTTCCAGTAAAACTCCTGTATGAGAGTTAGCAGGTACTAGATTCTAATGTTATCTGCTGTCGAACTTTTCAAACCATACCATATTAACTAAATTACATCGATGACAATACCCGTATTAAATTACTGCATACCCTTTGTTATTTCTATACTACAAAAGATAAGAAAGGAAGTGCTTGACCTTGTGAGGGGAACCTATCATCGTCGGAGGAGTTAATAGTTTCAATTATAGATCTTTTAGCTTCTTCAGGATCTACATGCATCATTGTATCATATGTTGCTGACAAATTATTACTACTATGCGCGATATTTGAATGTCCACCTGCAGAAAAGTTTAGACATTTTTAGGTAATCTTTAACTTGCCCTATATAATTCACTGTCTAAATAGTAAATTTCTGTTAAGGCTTTTTTAATTTGTACATTTAAACAAAAAGCACTTTGCCAATGGTTAGGAAAAAAAATCAGGTATGGTTTTCTCATTTAAGTCGTAAAGCTTGATCATTTATAATTCTTTAATTTGTCAATTTATAACATATACCTACTTATACTTATGTACTTTTTGACAAATGGTTAAAATTGATGAATTTGTGTCGGTAATTATCGTTCTTATCATTCCCGTTGTTATTGATCGCCTTACCAATATCAGGTTTGTTCTTAGCGTGCCTATGGTCGCTAGGTCTATTCAGACTGGATGCAGTTCCTGGTCTCGACTTTCGGTTTTCGTTTGGTTTCCGAACGGTTACATTTTCTATGTTATCTTCGTTATCAGAACCCGTATCACCGTCATCAGATATATTTATTGAGACAGTTTCTTCAGAAGATGCTATGGGTATTGCTTATAAATATATATTGTAGATATGAAAATATAATCTATTATAAGGTCTAAATAAATTATGTGATAAAATTAAAATTTTCCAGATACTGGAAACTCGAAATATATTATCTTTTTGCAAAATATAGACAGGAAATGGATATAACAAAGGTGTGATGATAGTTTTAGAGCTTACACGGGTGTTTTAATCTCAAAATACAATGTAAATTCTAACAGGATCATTTCTCTGAATAGATCTTCCACACGATCGGAACCAACCAAATGAACCTTGTAGAATGAAATGAAATACAACTTACGTGATGATTCCACTTTCTCTACCCCAATCTCAAACTCCAGGTCTACGCCAGTTTGGTCGTTAACATAGTGGACGAGCGTGGCTCCCGGGATGTGAGTGAGACGCACTTTTTTTTCATCTGAAAAAATAATTAACATTGCATTGCGGAGTTGCATTACACGACTATAGATATAAAACTGCTTGACCACGTTACGCAGTCGCACGCGTGCTCTCTTCGCGGTCGGTTCTTGAGAACTAGGTCCAACTTCGAATAGGTCCGTAACTAGTCGCGGGAATGCGATTAAACCACGACATGAGTGAGCCGTTTATACCTATGGTTATGTATTCACACACTCATGAAACATGCAGTGTTAAAAAAGGTTTGCATAATAACACCGCAATCATTTGGTAAGTGATTTTGATTTGAATACGAGAATTTATAGATAAATTAAATAAATAGAGATTATAGAGAAATTATAGATAATTAAGCAAAGTATACTAGTTAATTTGGGTGTACACAAAGTTGCTTCAAGCGAACTGATGTTCCAGTTTGTAGGGCCAGCATACACAAAAGGAATACCGAACCAAGTCCTGAGAGTAAAAATATATCTGCGATCGATTTCAAAAGACTAATTCTGTTTGAAATCTATATAAGTTTTTAAAAAGACATTTGCTGTCTGACTGTTTCATTATGGCACAGTCTTAAATGCTGAAGCTAGAAACATAAATTTGCGTTCCTTTTATGACGTAGGCAGCCACTAGGGCTGGGTTTTTCGATATTCAACCCCTAAGAGGCTATGGGTTTGAAGTTTGAAAATAAACCGATTTCTATATTGTTTCAAGCAAGCACTATGAAAATTATATTTGGTTGTCTGATTAAATATAATGAATCATCGTTCACCCGGTCTGTCCCCGGTCGTGAGCTGGCTGAGCGCGATCCTATCGAACGCGTTGTCGTTCCTGTACGTTGTGAACTTCGCCCTGTCCTCATCTTTCACCAGGTGCGCCGGGACCTGCTGCTCGGCCTTGTAATGTTCCTCCATCGTCTTTTTGTCATACAGTTTCTTGAACAAAATGATTTTGTATTTAGATGTCGTGGATATAGTAAACTTTTCCATGTATTGTCGTTATCATTACCAAGTGTTTCATTGTTTTTCTGCTTAAACATTAACCCTTTCGTTATTGTTGATAGAAGAATAATAGCCCTCTAAACACCTATAACTACTTCGTTGTAACTGTTGTTAATTTCTTGGTATTCGAGGTTAAACGTAACTTAAACTGACACATGGGAAAATCTGTGTCATGGAGAATATAATTAATTGAAACTTTATAAATATTTTTAGCCAACACTATTCTTTGATTAAACGTATCCAAGCATAAATTTATACATGTAATACAATTTTAAGTGATTGCTTTCTGTAGATTAAGGATATATGAAAATAACTATTATTAGGAGCCTTTGTTAACGCAATACAATCCTAAACAATAGTTGTTAGAATTTTTCTCTGTTTATCTGTGCATTAAAGCGCGCTAATCTCAGAAACGGCTTAACCGATTTCATTATGGTTTTCACTAATATGATACAATATCAGTTTATATTTAAAGTTCGTGTCAAAGAAGGAGAAAAACCAAGTCCTAAAACAATTCGTGCTATTTCTAAGCGTAATGCTTAGTTTTTCTGAAGCGAAGCGAGGGTGGTTTACTATTTTGTTATAATATTGCAAAACAATTGAACATTTTACCATGGGATCAACGGCGGGTTCTCCTCTTTCAATCCTAGCCTGTCTCTCAAGGTCCTCCCGGTCCAGCTCGGCGAATATCTCTAGGTCCTCGGCACTAGGCTTTAGGTCGTCGTCGTCTCCTGAATCTTCAGCGCCTCGCAAGTAATTCACGAGGGCTACTCCGTCACCGGCACTTTGCTTAGTATTTTGATTCGTGGATGCTGAAAAAAGATATCACTGAAGTATTCAATTTCTTTGTGTGTCAGAGTTATTCTAATAATAAAAGCGTGAGGGGACGATCTTGTCGAAGCGTTTATTGATGAGGGTACAAATCAGCAATTTTTGGGGATATCAATCCAATTGTCAATCGTATCGTTGGTATTCGAATTTTAAATAAAAAAATCTACTAACTGCCTTTTTCATTGTTGTTATCTTTCGTATCCTCTCTCTTTTCCTGTTTACCATCATTATCAACTTCATTTTCTGCAGGTTCTTGCACATCTGATTCATGAATTTTCTCAGCAAAAACAACATTCTTTTTGCCTTTATTTGAAGATATTTTGTCATGTTCCTTAGCAGTGACAGTTTCTTCGGATCCAATTTCTTGGCAATTGTTACTGAATTTCTCCACAATAATCTTTCGGTCATGATCAATGATAAGATTGCCTTCTTCGACAATATTTCTAGGGCTTTCCATTTCTTCGATACAAGGATTATTAGTATTGCCATTAGTATTGGCATCGGCTATAATTGGAATTTCGTTGCTATCTATTACTTCAATTAATGGTTTCTTTTTTGCATCACAAATCTGTTCTTCACTTTCTACACCGATTTCTGTTAAATTATAATAAAAAAATATATATTATTACTAATTAATATATGCATGTCAATTTTATTTCGAAACGGGCCAGATCACTTTACAGTTATAAAAAATAAAATAAAATCCATGAAATTTGGAACAAAGCGAACAGTTGAAACCTTGTTTGCACATTTTCTTATTTTTTAGTATAGTGCCGCAGCTCTATACATCTTGGAACATCTTTTTTCTCGTGTTATCTTACCTTTAGGCTTCCTAGTCTTTTCTTTCTTCTTAATATGCGGTGGTTCATTAAACAATAAATTGTTTATTGCAAGTACGTCTGGTGTATGATCTCTGTAATTATAAATTGTAAAGTGATACAGTTCCACGTACCACGTGTGGTAAAACTGTCATAATGAAGTAATGAACTGAAGTCATTGTGCATTGTGTGGTGACCAGTTTTATCAATAAATTGACAATAAAATCTAGTAGATAATTGTAGTTACAAAATCATACATACTTTTCAGCGTTTGTCTTTAAGTTTCCCCCATATCCTTGCCAGCATTCTGCTGTTTCTGTAACCTGTTCTGCTTCGTTTCCAATCTCCTGGATGAGGCGTTTGCTACTGTTTTTTTGATTCCATTCAATTTTTTTCGTCTCGGCAACTAAAATTTCGACACAAATATTTATAAGCTTAATAATAAAAAAAATGTTTTTATATCAAAACATTTACATATAAAACATTATAGATTTTCTACTATTTTTTTTCCATAAATATTTGTTGTCAAAGGATATGTTTGTATAAATAACTATTATAAAACCCATCCAAAAAATGTTATTGTTCACGGACGTCTATTATTGTAATTTATACAATATGGTATATGTAACAAGAAATTAATTAACTCAGATCGAATTATGTATATATCTACAGTAATAATAAAATTCTAACTGATCGCTTTATGGACATGAACGATATATGAGAAAAAACATTATAATGGCCCTTTACTAACGCAATAGAACCCAAAACAATACTTGTTAAAAATTTTGTCTGTATGCGTTTGTTCCCGCTAATTTCAGAAACGGCTTAACCTATTTCGTTCTGTTTTTCACTAGTGTATTGCAGTAAGCGTCACTTAATACTTAAAGTTTGTTTCATTGCAATCCGTCCATAAATAAAAAAGTTATAAATTAATTTAAAATAATGTATGTACTATTTCTTAGCGTAAGGTGGTCAGACGTAATTTTTCCGAAGCGAAACGAGGGCAGTTTGCTAGTTTATACATGTTTTCATTTCAAATGTTTTAGTAACAATATTTCTGACAGTCTATATTAGTTTTCTTGGATCTGAGACATGTGTTGTATGATGATTTTATATATCTACGATATCAATGCAACCCGTTACGTGCCTTTATTCATTTGTCCTTTACTTTCATCGTCACTTTCCGAATCACTGTCGTCACTTGTCGAGTCTTCGGCTTCAGATCCCGTGAGCATGTCGACCAGAACACCATTCTTAGTCTTTATTTCCGATCGCAACGTCTCATTTATACCCATAGGATCTTCTAATCTTACAGTATCTTCAGAAGCAACCGCATTTTCCTGTAGAACATTTTGCAAATTTACTACAAAATATTATTTATCGGTATTGTAGAATTTGGAGATCACGCAAAGTGATATATTTCTAAATATCGTCCCCGTAGAGCGAAAAATCACCAAGTCTCGAAATGGCCAATTTGAGATTTAAATGTTAATTATTTTACCATTTCATTCTTTAAATATCTATCTGACTGTCAACTTTGTAGCTGCCATAACTTTTGTTTTATGAAATGTTAAAAAATACGTAAGTCTATTAATTTGTTTGATTTTACTATTCCCTATTATTAAACCATTTTCTTTTATCATCGCTTTTATAATATAAACTTTATAAAACTTTATAAACTTTATAAAATATGTAACGATCGGTAATAGACATAAAAAGTTATTTCAATTTGTAATTTCTAAGACTTAAAACGCTCATATATCAAAACAGTGTTTTTAGACTTGATGACTTTTCACTCTACGGGGATCATATTTTAATCATTGATGGTAATCAGTTGGCTGTGAAAATTACATTAATTTGCTTTAAGATGAAAATTTTGCGCTTCACTCACCTTACTCAGATCGTTTTCTAGTTTCTCCCTCGCCTCCTTTTCTTTCGCCTCTCGTTTCGCAGCTACCTCGTTTCTCATTTTTATCAGACGCCTAGCGCTGTCCAGCGCTCGATCGTGCTCCCTTCGGATCCACCTATTAAGAGAATCAACCTCGAGTAACTCGATACATAGAAATATATTTAGCTTACAAATGGACTAAACTGAAATTTATCATAATACCCCTGTCACTTATTATAATATTACTATAAGCATTGCATTTATCGTGTCAAGAGTTTTATACATCTACTCATATGGATGAGAATATGTTGACTTCATTATAGAGTATGATGCCTGGGTGTCACCGTTGTCTCTCGGCGATTTCCTCCTGCATGCCACCGCGTTGCCAGGCCTCGGCGCAGGCGCGGTCCCGCGGGAACACGGGCCTGTTATCCAGGTTGAGAAGCTCCTTCAGACGCAGTGTCAGTGTCTTGCGGTAGGCCGGGATGTTGCGCACCACCGGGTTACCGGTGAGAACCAGAACTATGCAAGAATTATACCTTTCAGACTCCGTAATGAGTTTCATTAAACAGGGGGATCAAAATAATTTTGTGTTCCCACTTCAAAGTTGTTATGTTTATATGGGTCGACATGAACAAAACAAGAAGAAAAATGTTAGAACAGAACTGCAATCATTTGTCATTTTTTTAAATATTGTCCATTGCATTTTACACTACTCTTTTGGCAATCTGCTGATTCAGACCGCTCGCAGACCTCAAAACCAACAAATATGAGTAGATGTTATAGTCGTAACTTGCTTAAATATGATAAGGGGACCAACGTGGTCTGCGGTACGTACGAATACTAAAATAATAAGCTTGCCTTTAAGAATGGCCATTTCTTCTAAAACATCGACTATGAGAGGATCCTCCAAGCGGTTGTAGGATAGATCCAGGACTGAAAGGTTTTTGCAAAACTTCAGCTGCTCCAAGTCATCTAAAACGAACAGGAAATACTTATGAAGTGGAACCTAACAATCCTATGGAAGACCATGTATTGGAATCGACTGAGTATAAACTCAATCATATTACAATGCTAGCAAATGGCCCTTGCTCCGCTTCAGAAAAACTACGCCTTAGGTATGCTTAAAAATAGCACCTGCATTGTTTTAAAACTGGGGTTTTCTCTTTATCAACTTATTTATTTGAGGATGGATTGCAATGTAACAAACGCACAGACAAACAGACGAAAATTCTAACAACTATTTTTTTGGGTTCTATTGCGTTAATCACTTTTTATGCGTTTTTCTCATATATCCTTCATGTACAGAAAATGATTTGTTAGAATTTTATTATATGTATATAGATACCTGACGATTCTACAGCCCAGTGGGTAGTGACCCTACCTGCCGAGCGAGGGGTCCCGGGTTCGATACCCGCGCGGAGCAGATATTTATGTGACATATAAATTATTGATCTCGGGTCATGGGTGTTTGTAATGTCATATCTGTATATGTCCATGCCACCCTCAATACAGGGAATCCTATTGCGGGGGTGCGAGTGTGTAAACGTTTATTTTTTTTAATTATAAGTGTCAGTCGCTTTTATAAGTTGCCACATTGTGACAATTATTTTAAGCAATAAAAAAAAAACAACTAAACAGTACCAACCGACGGTAGCCAGCATGTTGTGGGCCATACTGAGGGTATGTAGGGCGGGCACCACGTCCAGATTTTCAATTTTCGTCACGTAGTTGTGATCCAAGTTCAGAGTGTCCAGCTTCGGACAGCCCTGGAGGTTCTCAATTTTTCTGACAATGTTGTAATGTAGATACAGACATCTCATTTCCGCTTGGTTGTCCAAGCCCTCGATTCTCTGAATGCCATTGTTTTCGAGGAACAAACATTTGAGTCCAGTGTACTCTTCCAAATTTTCAATTTTGGAGAAGCCCTGAAATTCATTTGGTTCACAATACATTCTCAGACGTTCGAACGTGACATTTAGCAAATTTGGAATAAATACAACAGAACGCTCACTTCCTGCTACTGCCCTATATTATTTTACAATACACTCTTTGGTTCATGTCGCTGCAAGTTTGGTTGTCTCATACAATCGCATGTCTGACTGTAATCGTCCGTCTATCATAACTAAATTCACTATAAAGACTGAGATTTAGATGGAATTAGTTACAAATTAAAAAAAAAAACCGTCCAACGCCTCAATGATTTATACACGAAAGGACTCGAATAATAAATACAAATATTTTTAAAATTATAGATCTTGACTATGTTTGGATAATCAAGAAAATGCACAACACTAAACATTAGGTCTTTCACCTAAAAACGACTGATCCTTGAATTTGAAGAGAACCCGTAAATGTAGTTATTCCCATAGAATAGATAACAGAAAAACCACTCATAGTATAAGATTCACTTATAGTTCATAATAAAGAACACTATTAATATATGTATAAACTTAATTTATTTTAGTTTTTTTAACCCATTGACTGCCAGCTACGAAATATCTTGTATTAAGCGTGTGTATCAAAACTGCCAGCTACGAGATATCTCGTAGTGTTTTTTTTTAATAAAAATTACTGTAAATGCTATTACAATATTATATCAGGAACTTAATATAATTATATTTCGTAAACTTTCATGTATTCTTCAGAATAAAACCAAATTGGCACCCAGGGCAAGACGCTCTAAATATGTCTGGCAGTCAATGGGTTAACTAACGGCCTCACCTTAAAATGTAAATACAATATGTCGTTAAGATATGGCGTGCAGTATAATTTGTGTTGTTTGCAATGGTCCTTGATGAATGCCTTCGTCATCCTCGGCCCGCGGTTCATCTCCTCCAGCTCCTTCTCAAACTTCAGCTGCATTGCCTTCTGTTTCTCTTCATCGGCATGTTCTTTATTTTTCACCTCGCACCTCGATTTTCTCTCTGATGTCGATTCTGTATGTTTATTTATTACTGTTAAATCTAGCGAACACGGCAGCAGCTAGTACTACGCCGCCACCTATGCAGCATTAGTCTACAGCGCCACGTCTACTATGAAACTTACTATCCAGGGACATAATCAAACACACGAAAATTTCATCAAAATTGCTTCAGCCGTAAATATTTATTCTTCCGTTTCTCTATGTTTTCTTTAACTAACGAAAATAATGTAGATCACGTGTTTCTCTTTACAATTGAGAAGACTAGCGTGTGTAAATTTGTTCTTCCAGCCCAGACTAATGCAATAGTTTGTGTTCAAAATACATCTATATTCTTATCATGATCGTAGGCTACTCACATGGTTTAGCTACTACTTTCTTAGGTACTGACATGAATTAATGATGAATGAATATATTAATGACAAGGACGCCTGGAAATAATAATGTCAAAACCAGTTCTGCGCAGGTTTAAACTTTTGTAATTACCATGTGTTGTTTTAAAAGATGTGCTCAGGAGTTTCTTTCGCCGTTTCTTCTCCTCAATGTTAAAGCACCTTTTCCAAAAGTTAGTAGAAGCAAAAAATGACGTGCATAAGTGTATTTAAAGAATACCTACATGATTAAACGATTTTGAATTTGAATAACACTGAAACCGACCACTTGACTTAGTCGCTCATGTGCGCTGACAAAATTTTATTTCATCACCAACCAACCAACTCTGGACCGCGCTTACTATTTCCGACATTGTGTTCAGCTGTTGATTGATGCTTACACTTTTTAATATAATTATTTTCATTAAAATCAAATTTCCAACTTAAAGCGCCATGGACCATGTGGAAATTGGTCCCTCTACGGCCTTTAATAGCGTTAGGTACGTATGTGGTTTGCAGATTGCTTCTAACTAAATAAATAGTGAGCCTAGGGGCATCACCGATCCATCGCTGGTCAAGAAGAGCGTTGAGCCCGTATGTTAATGAGCTCTCCACTGTCAAAATATTTTCCGAATCAAATTAAGGCTTTTGATTAATCAAAATAATAATGTTTATAAATTATTGTGATCTTTGCAATATGTACCAAATAGTATAATACCAAATACATTCTACAAAATTGATATTTAAGTATTATCTGATTAGTACCTGGTGGCTCTATTGGCGGAACTTCATTTATTAGATGCTTTGCAGAATTTTCTTCATTAGGTTTTTCAGTTATTAGAAGATGGTCACCCTGAGCCTGAAAATCTCCTTTGATGTTACTAATACAAGGAAAAATTTGGCTTTTAGTATTTTCAATAACATCATTCTTTCTTGTTTCCTCTCGTTTTAGTAAATTGTCTGCGATTCGAACTACATCCTTGCTATCTTTCATTTTATCCTTTATATCATATAAAAGATCATTTATACGTTTGTTGCGGTCTAATTCCTGTTTCCTAATCTCTGCCAGTTGTTTATTTTTGTCGTCGTTGTAAATTATATCTATGTCCCACAGCTCTTTACGTTGATTTTCACCACTATATTTCGCAACTTCCGCTATATTGTCTTTTGGACAATTCTTGTAGTTTGATTGATCGGGTTTTTCGAATTCTATAATTTCAGTATTAGTACTAGCCTTCAGTGGATGGAGAATTTCTTTAGATTTATTAAGAATAACATCTACTTCTTCTATAAATTCCTTACACTCCTTATTTCTCATTTCATAATTAGCCTTGCTCTTTTTAATACGATCTTCATGACATTTTATTTCAGCATTTAGTTCACCTATAGCGCTATGTATAGTGTCTATGTCCATTTGACTTACTCCGTAACTGGATTCTTCATTTAGGACAATTTTGTCTGCACTTTCTTCTTGAATTTTAGTGAGTTTTCTTTTTTCATTTTCCATAGTGTGATTTTGTTTCATATGATTCCCTTCTGTTCTTAGCTTTTGATAAACAATATTTGATTTCCGTGAATTTTCCAAAGCTTCATTAACATCGTTCAACAATTCATTCATACTATTTAATTTATTTGTTATATCTTCACGAATTAACGTGCTCAGATTTTCAGCACCTTCTACAATGTTACGAGCGAGATTTTTCATTTCTTTGAATTCTAACTCCTTATTTTCATTATTATCACTTTGACTTACTTCAAATATTTCTTCTAAAGCACTATGTAACGTCTCTTCCATTTTTTCATCAAATTTGATAGGATCATTTAGATCTTTTTGTTGTTGTACACTAATTTCATTTGTAATTTCGACATTCATGTCATATGGGTGAGTGACATTGTTTGTTTCATTATTATTTTTAACCAATTGATCTAACTGGATTTCATTAATTTGTGCGGAATCATTATTAAGTGTATTGTTAATTAAAGCCTCAACTTGTTGTTCTTTATCTTCTTGCTTTTGTACATTAAATTGGTTGGTATTTTGATGACTATAATTTAAAATGTCACTTATGTCCTGTAAAGTTTTTTCTGTACTTATAAGTTTATTTCTAAAATTACTTGAAAGCGCATCTTTCAAATCATGTTCAACTTTCTTTTTGTATCCGTCATCTTCCTTTATATTGTCTTTTATTTTTCCGCTAAGATCTAATCTTATAGGATTATCTTTTAAGGAAATATTCACAGCTTCGTTAATAGCATAATTTTCTTTAATTTGTTCAAATAATGTTTGTCTTCTCTGTCCTTTTACAAGATATGAAGAAGATTCTTTTAAAATGGGATTTTCTTGAATAGTTAATTTTGTAGAATGACTTTCACTATTTCTCTCTGGATCCTCGTATTTTTCTGCTAATTTTATTAACATGTCTTTTGTCTCTTGAAACCTGATTTCATAAGATTTATTTGTGTATTCGGTCACAACTTTATCAATAGCTTGGAATTCTTCTTCATCATCACTACTTCCACTTTCGTTTTCTTTAACTTCTTTATCACAAGATATTTCATCGTCGACTTTGAACTTTGATACAGTATTCATCAATGCCTGCATATTTTTGTATTTTATTTTATTTTTATTATCCTCGTTATCTGCCGCAGCTAACTCCATTTGCATTGTAGAATAGTTCAAATTGATTTGATCTAAAGGTATACGAATATTATTGCAATCATTCTGAGTAGTTATTTGAATTTGCCGCGCTTTTTCAGTAATTATCGGGTTATCATCGATCATTTCCTTTATTTCCTCTCTTGTTAAGAGCCTACCAAAATCTTTGATTTCAGTGAAAGGTTGACCAGTCATGACATCATACTCTGATTTTACTTCACCTGGCCAAGACGCAGCTATATAAGGTCTATTTTCAGTTACAGCTTGCGTAAGAGGCTTAAGTTCATTTTCAATCACACTTTCAATTGCTTCCTTTGGATATTTGAAATCTTTGAAAAAAACTTTCAATTCTTCTCTCTTTCTTTCTACATAATTGGGGTCACTTACTGTTGGTATAGGTTCCGCCATCACTTACTTTCTGGATTTCTTAGGACGTCTAAACACCTAAAATGATTTAATAAAAATGTCTTTGTTGACGGCACTATTTTATTAAATTTCTATGACAACGGATTTTGTTTTATTTGATCGAAATTTGAACGTCGACGTGTATTGAACAAACATCGCTCAAATCTTGCTCAAATGCATATTTTTTTTTTTTATTTATAAACACAAAAAAAATGTATAATATTTTTATATTTTGTACTATTTCACGTAATTTAATTTAAATATTTCATTAAATTGTTTTATAATATTTACTTTTACAAGTACATAATACAATCCAAAGTACAATTTCAGTAAATTATTAGCTTTCACTGACGAATTATTTTGTACAGTCTAATTTATTACGAAAACAGGAAAATTACAAATAACATTGAATTGTGGAACTTTGTTTACAAAGTCTAACCTTACGTTTAATAATGATGAATGGTCTGATTCTAGTAGAAGCCATCGATTTGCATTTTTACCGATCTGTATTGTATGTAAAAAATAGGTATAAAAATCTGGACGAACAGATTCTAAGTGTTTATCGCATGTCTGATATACATATATTGACATTGTATTGACATTGCTTACTGTATCATCTAATTTTTTAAGTAGTCTGTACTATACGTTACTTGTCACGTTGACTTACTTATGTTGTAAAGTTATGTTTGGGCGAATTCTTAATAATTTAGGATACCCTAAAGAAAGAATGAAATAATCTTACATGGGATACGAATGGTTTAGTATCTCGCTATAGTGTTTCCATTGATTGTACCTCTCTCGAAGCGAGATGACTGATGAAAGAAACTTTCGTTCTTCATACTACGAGAAGGTTGGTTGTCGAGGCGTTGAAGAGAAGAAATCCCTGGAAATACTTATGAAAGAGAAGCCCTGGGACAGAGTTAAGCTGAAACAGTTCTGTTTGCGGTTTACCGTGCCTGCCGCGTACAGAAATTTAGTTTGGAAGGTGTTACTTGGTAATAATATTCGTTGTATCATCTTTAGTCATTCAATTCATAACTTTGGAACGTTTGCCGCCACAAAGACGCCTGTTTTTAATATGAAGTTGCAGGCACACAGAGTACAGTGGAGGCAACCTCAATTATGGGGACACCTTTAACTTTGTATAATTTACGAAGGTAGCGAAATGTGTTTCTGTTATTAATATTCTTTAGTATATTGTATTTGTTTTGTATACGGTAACGGGTTCAATGAAGAATTTGTCATAGATCTGGATTAACATCACAAAGTGGCCATATAGTGAACAGTAAGACAAAACATTCCAATCCAAGTCTTTAATTTCGAATGAATGAATTGATGAAAGTAAAACTTATGAAATTTAACAATGTAATGGTAAGACAATTTACCGAGTCACAGAATCAAACTGCCAATCTGCTGTGTTTATTTCCCAGTATGGTAAGATCAATGTACTAGTAAGTATTATATTGAATGTAACCATTTATTATAATTAATTTACCATAACAATTATCAGTGATTATGTTGAATCCATTAATTGTGGTTAAATTATCAATAATAAATTAAATGTTAAAATTAAATGATTAATACTACAATAATATTTCAGAATAACTTGTGAGTTTGATCTCTATGCAGTCTTGGTTATCCACGATGTCTTGTGTCTTAATTATGTGTGTCCATGTGATTTATGATGCATGAAATCTTAGGGCAAGGAATCTGTGTGTGGGCATTAACTAAACTTGCAGCTAATATGTAAGTATTAACTTCTGTTTTAATAATCGAAATCCATTGTCTAGATATCCTCCCAGTGTACCCAGACGCACACACATTTGTAGCAGAGCAACGCAGAGAGCAGTATAATGATCTGCTTTATGCTGTAGAGATGCTGGAGCTGGTTGACATGACTGCTCCCAGAAGCGAGATCTTGCTGGCCATGTGGCTACTGGAGAATGAGGAACGGAAACCACCATTGTTTCCGGAGACCAACTATTGTGTTAGTTGTGATTTTCAAATTTAGTACTTTGTGCTATTTTTTTGATTTTAAATTGCTGGCAAACACGTAAATAGACCACCTGATAGCACCCATTACTATTATCACTTGAATGCTTGCAATACTGAAGGTATTACCAACCAATGTGTTTCCTGTTTAGAAGGAATCAGTATGTCACCATCTTAACTGCTCCAAAACACTGTATCCAAAACACATTGCAAATTCATTCAAACTAATGGTGGTTTTATAGAAAGGTGGTCAGGCTAGTCTCAACTTTATCACCATGCAATATAAAAATATATAGCCATACGTTTGAGGTGTAAGGTGCTCCATCCATCCCCTGCTTGTGGTAGACCCTGCTGAACAACGGATGATGATATGACGCCAGGTCACTCCTGTTGGAGATTGCTGTGCTCTTTACCACTCAGCTTAATCCCGTAAGGTACATGCAAGGTGGTCGGGTATTTTGCCTTACTGGCTGGCTGACCTCCCTTCTAGAATCGACTGTGAAATGTTTCATATGTGTTTCGATCGCAGTGTCGGAGATCCAGTAACGATGCGAGTCCCCCGCTTCTTTTTGATCGGCAACCCTTCGGTAATGCTTTTCGTGTTCTCGGGTCTATTGGCCACACTGAGAGCTTGCCTCGGGTGGCTCGTCTGCTTTTGTCCTTATAAAAATAATAATAACATATACAACTGATATTGAGGCTTCTTTTTGCCACTGAATTAATAGGTGCATTGCTGAAAATATTATTCATGCTCGATTTAAAAATATTATTCAGCTACTGCATGCCACAGAACAAACTGATTAATTAAAAGGATTTATTTTTACATTCACCGAAACATAATATATTATCTGCCTGCTGTATTGCTCCTAATTTAAAAAGCATTACATGGGTACCCGCCCTGATCTTGCAAACATCCTTTGCACGTAACGTGTATAATATATTTAATCCTTTCCATTCCAGTCAGCCGACACATTCATCCCGATAGCCAACACGTTGCTTGAGGTGTACGAAGACGAGGTAGACGTGTACTGGGTGTGTAAGAGTGTGACTGAGATAGTTCGCGGCATGCAGCGCGACTTGGTTCGCCTGCGGGAGGCCTGTCGGTGCATGTTGGAGAAGGAGGACCAGCAGCTTTACAAGTAGGTTTTTTTACAAAAATACACATGTACAAGGAGGTATATGATTTTGAAGTACAACTATTAACCCGTTCTAGCTGTTTACAATTAGCACCAACCATTCAGAAACAAAAATTTGGTGTTGGGTCCATTTTATTGTTTTAGAGAACAGAATAGCTACAGGAAAGCAGTCCTACAATTATTTAATACCCTCTTAACAACTTCCATGTCCATACTTAACTTTTATTTCCATGAGAACATACATTTGGTTAAAATGAAAAGTACCCATCCTTACATATATGACATATGTAGGTTATGCCAATTATAATTTAAATGTGTTAAGTGGTTTCCGCATAACTCGGCGCCAGACAAATCGACATGAATTCTAAAAAAAATATGTCGAACTCTGCCTGGACAACAAAACTAACCTATAGCCTCATTACAAAAAACATTTTATAGACTCCACCCTTTTACTGTTTTATTATGAATGTAGATAATAGACAACCCAACCGATTTCGTGCACAGCCCAAGGCACACCTGAAGGTGTGCGGTTAGCCCGTCATCACAGCACCACACACCTGTCGCTATATGCTGTTCTTATTAAAGTTTCATTTACTTTGTTACTTATGTATTCATATATACTGTTTTTGCCATTATTGTCATATAATATTTAAAGCATTTTCCAAATTATATTCGTTTTTATCATGATTTTTTTTTGTATCCAGTCATCTGATCGAGATCAATGCGTGGGACGCATTGCCCTTGACGAAATGGTTTAACTGTTGTTTCGCGGGCGTATTGGATGACACATCGCTTACCAAGTAAGATCTCAACTCACTATTTAATGGCTAATTATAAATTCAAATTCAAAATCATTTAATCATATAGGTATTCTGTAAATACACTTATGAACGTAATTTTTTGCTTATACCACCGTTTCGAAAAGGTACTTTAACAATGAGGAGAAGAAACGGCGAATGAACCCCTCAGCACATCTTTTAAACAACACACGGTAATTACAAAAGTTTAAACCTCTGCGGAGCTGGTTTCGCCACTATTATTTCCAGGCATTCTTGTCATTCATGTACTCATCTATACTATAATATCCTTTGCCTATAAGCTGTATTTTAATGCGTCGCATAAACGTTCCGATGGGCAACTCGCGTAACGACTTAGGAATCTTATTGTAAAAACGATCTCCAAACCCCATAAAGGAACGCTGAACCTTTTGAAGACGATATGAAGATTTTACAAAATTATGCCTATTTCTTGTATCATGATTGTATGTATACTTTTTTGCTTACACATATTTAATTTTATATATATACTGACTGGCTACGGTGAGTACACATATTACTTTAAATTTGCTCTTATTGACTCGTGCAAATAAAATACATACTCTGTACATAGCTCTGATTGCTCTTTTCTGTAATATAAATATTGAATCAATGTCCGCTGATTCATCCCACATTACGATACCGTAAGACATAAGACTATGAAAATAGGCAAAATAAACAAGTCTTATCCTCCCAATAGCGCAGACAGCCCTACTAAGCTTGCCTGCGAGAACCGACATATGGCCGCCCCACTAAAGCTGAAGTCAATGTTTCATTATTTAATTTAAGGATTTTGCTTACCTTCTGCACATTTGGTAGTTGCACTTCGTTTTTTTGGCATTTAAAACTAAATTGTTTATGATAAACCAATGCGATACATTGGACAAAGCACTGTTTACATCGTCAAAATTTAATTTATTAGTTTTAGTCTTAAATATTAGAGATGTGTCTTTAGCAAACAGTACAATGTCCGCATGTTTGCTAATAAAATATGGCAAATCATTAATATAAACCAGAAAAAGGAATGGACCTACAATAGAGGTCTGTGGAACACCCATTACAATTGCCGATCCCGAAGATTTGGTATCATTTACACTAACACATTGAACCCTACCCTTCAAATAGAACGCAATCAAAAGTATAAAAGTTTATACAAAACAAGTTCTGTTCATTTACAAATACTTGGTTTATTTTTCGTTCATTATCAACTCTACCACTTCTCATATTGATGTTATTTTCGTTCATTATCATCTCTACTATTTCTCATATTTGGAATTATATGTTGATATCTGTATAGTGATATACGTAATACTGTAAAAATAATATAATGAAACCTGAAGGCTGCATTAGCCCGGTCCTATCAGCGTGGTGTAGCTGTCAACCCTCTCAAATATCAGGGACATCCTGCTACATTGAGGCTAGATTAGCTAAAGTGGTACGGTTCTACCATTGTTCTCCACAGTGAAAATCTTACTGTACATATTGATTGCTACATGAACCGAATAAGCTGAAAGGTGAATGTGAAATTGCAGTCTTTCCACAGGCTTTTAAACTCTCGTAAGTTAAAATTAACACTAATTCAGTCTCCTTGTGTGTATAAATTAAAATCACCTAATATTATTCGATCACAACTTAAGTTCCTACTTGCTTGTCGCCAAACGCATAACTCCAGTATTCACAAATTTTTTTTTAGCTTTACAAATTCCATCTCCCAGCAACAGTTCCCACGTCCAACAGTCCAAACTTTCGTCTCTATTCTTGAAGATCCGTTGCCGACGACATAAAAATGATTTTTTCCATGAATTACTTACTTAATTTACCATTACAATTAATTAATTTACCATTCAAACTATACTGCTCGGCAATCATCTATTAATATTAGTCAAGTCATAAACAGGGCTATGTTTTCGATATCGCTCCGGGAACAACATGAGAATGCCAAACAGGATAAAGCACTAACACTAGAATCATCTCGTTTCAACGAAATCCTCGATCATATGTTAAACAAATGAAGAAAAGTAGAACACTACATACAACTTATAATTAATTTTATTTTATAGGATATGGGACAAGGTGTGCAGTGGAGCGCCGAAGATACTGTCTTTCGTGGCGGTGATGCTCGTGATCACGTTGCGACGGAACATCCTGAAGGCGAAAGACGGGGAGGAGGTGCTCAAGTGTGTTTTAGAGGTGAATGTTACTTATACCTTCGTATATGATACACAACAATCGTATAGGGTAAGTACTGTGGAGTCCAATTCGTGAAAACGATCACACGAAAGCAAAGAATATTATTTATAAAAGCAAGACGTTGCGATCAGTACTAGGGTTGTTAATATCGATATGGATATATAACATTTTACCGGTTTCGGTTACGGTTACGGATATGGAATGATTTCGGATTTTCCAATTGTTTCGGATAAATTAAGTTATAGATATTAGTAGATTTACAACTTGGAAAAATAATATAATGTTTTTACAAGGTTTGACTGTATTTCTAGGTATTATGTGATATTAAAATCACAAAATAAAACAATACCCTTAAAAATGAAACAATAAAAACTGTCTAAAATGAGAACGACGCGGCCAGTGTGACGACTCGGCCGGCGAAGCCCTGCCATAACGTGTTTCATTTAGACTCTGCCTCTATACGAAATTATTCGAGACTTTCTTATCGGATTCGATTACGGTTTTGATTCATTGAATTAAATTCATCAAAATTTGATAATTGATCGATTTATTGATCAAATAACTTTTCCTAGATAGTTGGTCAGTCAAACTACCTACTAAGTTATTCTTGAAACCATTTACATGTCACATTAATTGACATCGCTGTGACGGTGTTACTATAGTAAAAAAAAAACAAATCTTCCGCTGTCAAATGAACAGCCACAGCTTATACCTGAAATGGTTTTTCAGATTCCCGAGCAATGTGAGGAGGTAGTTGCCAATAAAGCGATAGAACTGTGGCAGTACTACGCACAGCCACAGAACGACCAGCTCGCCAAGAAATGATGCATGACCTTCTAATGAGTTCGCTCATTAGAAGGAACATGATCCAATCAGTGTGGACTTTGAATTTTATATTGTTGATGAGAACTCTATGTTATTCAAGGAGACTGGCGCATTTTGATCGATTCGAGTGTTCAAATTGACATAAATCTTAAACTTTGAAAATTACTTTGTTGCAATGAAATGTTGTTCATATTGGTAAAGTTAGGTGACATTATAAGGGCAGAATTTGATTATAAATATTAGAATGTGGAAGGTAATTTTGAAATGCTTTTATTCAGGAAACAAGTTGTATTTAAATTTATTATAAAATTTTGACAACATGTAAGCTTGTAGGCTTTGAACAATAAAATTATTACTCCATCTAATTGGTATTTTATTTATAAATATTAAAAGGTGAGATGAAGACTTCAAAATCATTGCCTACAATGAATCTGCCACTATTGGCAGCTCTGGGTTGTATTAATTTTTCTTTTATGTAAATATGGATTCGTTTGGTAACAGATGACATGTTTTAATAAAAAACTTAGACATAAATACAAGGAATACTTTTTCATTGTTGCTTTCAACTAAGTATAGGCCATATTTAGTCATATCTATGCCATTATGTACATGATTTATTACAATAGCCACAGTAGTATTTTAATTCGATTCAGTAGGTAGAAGTAGTTCTCACAAATGAGCCGGATCGACGCTCTGAAATGCTCAGTTTACACTAAGCTATGGGGTATGTAAAAATACCGAAGATAGACGACTAATTTGCTACAACAAAACAGACATCTAAGTAGAATTCTCCATAAAAGCGAAGAGGACATGATATATTGTAATATGCAAATTTTTTTTTTACATAGAATAAGTTAATGCTTGACAACAATCCCACCTGATGGAAAGTGGCGATAAAGTGTAAGATGTTGAACGCACTAACTTATAAGAACCTATTCACTCTCCTCTTGAAGACCCCTAAATTATAAGAAGGCGGGAACACCGACGCGGGCAAGTTATTATAGTCCTTTGCAGTGCGCACAATGAATGATGACGCCGCCCTTATAGGTGGTACGTTCACTACGTAAGGATGGATACCCGCCGTACGTCGAGTTGTTTGATGAAGAAACGGCGATGAGGGAATTACTTAGAATAATTCCTGCGCACATTCTCCAAAATGTATCCTATAGAATACCGAGAGACTGGCAACCTTGCGCCTGTGCTCTATCGAGTTTAACGCTGATAGGTGACTTTTGGCAGCACCAGCCCATAAGTGACAACAGTACTCCACACACGGAGTACTGTAATTAATAATTTATATTTAATCGACTAATACTCGATCTTCGGCAGTTAATTTCAAGCTAGTAGAAATATATTTGCGTGTTGTGTTAGCACGGCGCACGGCACGAAGTCGAATATGGTTTTTTTTAATATTTACAGGAATTACAGGTGAGTTAACGCGAGTACGCGTAAGTGTTACCATTTTAGAAAATGAAATCTATTTTTATAGTTTAGTA
The DNA here is from genome assembly GCA_003671415.1 of Megathymus violae. NCBI lineage: Eukaryota > Metazoa > Arthropoda > Insecta > Lepidoptera > Hesperiidae > Megathymus > Megathymus violae. Next base: position 1,685,999 of record PDGT01000066.1, on the reverse strand, counting down.
AATCTATAAATAAAGAGTTTAGAGACGACTTCTTGTCCTTTCAGATTCATGAATACTTAATACCATCAATATTTCAGAATGAACTCATTATAATTTGATATTGTTAATATAAAAGGTAAACACAGTTTTGCTTGTTATTTATGTCATTAACATTAACTTGCTCGCCTGATGGTAAGTGGTCACCGTCGTCCATGGACATAAATAACACCAAAGGCGTCACTGATGCGCTGTTGGCCAGGAAATGAGAAGATAAGAAAGAAAGTACTGGCTCTCAAGCCCCTAGCCGGTAAACCACGAGTCGTTTGAGGCTGGTAGCTAGCCAGGCAGGCTTCACAGAAATATATAAGACCATTAATAATACCATTAATAATATTAATAATTTAATAATAATACTGATAATAGAATCCTTACGCTAAGCCCTACCACCAAGCAGGTTGATTTATGTCGCTTCTTATTCCTGTTCTACACCCTGTTCTGCTAGCATGGGATTGAGGCCGCCCTAATACGGCCAGAATATTTAAGAAATGATTTGTACATAATAAAATGGATGGAAATATTATTACTGGAAGAAAAAGACTATTGTTGATTTCGTTTTGTAATAACAGTAAATTTTTATTATTTCAATTCGTATAAACCTATTAATTTTCAACTTAATAGTGTGGTCTACTTTAGATTTAAAATATATAATCAACAGTTTTTAGTACCTTTCATTTAATTAATATGGTTTAATTTGTAGATCCTTGCTTAATTTTTTTTTCGTACATATCATTTTCTTAAAAACATCTATGAAACTCGCATTGAAGTGTTAACCGAACAACAAAGATTGTAGGGTAATTATTGAATAATATGCAATTTGACAAGATTTTAAAGAAAAATATAAATGTATGATAAACATCTATTTTTTTAATAAATTTTAAGATTATAATATCTCCATAAAAAATATGCTTAAGGCCTCCCCTTAACATCATAAATAAGGAAAATATAGCCCTCCAAAAATTGTAATTATACGGTGATGACATATCGCATCACGGTAATGAGAACTGCTCCTTGGTAATGATTAGTACCTACCTGGTAATGACCAAACGTGATGTGGTAACTTGTGAAGGTATCGTATGCGTGGACGCTGCGTTGTCAGGATAGACGATTGTTAGGGTTTTAAATATAGTTTCAAGAATTCATCTGGTTAAGCGGCTTCGACGCCTGTTATCTCATCTGTTCATACAATTGTGATTAGTTTATACATTCCGTTAAGTGATGGTGCCATATCTCATGGGTCTAGAAACAAAGAACAAGCAAATCATACCCTTCGAGTATTGACGGAATATTTTATAGTTCCAATAACATAAAACAATGAAGGGGACTGTATTGGTCGGCGGGAATGGAATGTGAGAACATTCGGTCTTAGGCAAGCAAGTGAGCAAGATGTCACATCCTAAAAATTCTGAACCATGCGAATTACCGTATACTTGATCCAAATCAAAATGCAAAATAAGCTTTTATATAATTCGAAACATCTTTAATTTATTAGAAATAAACAAAATAATAAATCATTAAAAGTTTCATTTTGGAGGTAACAAAGTTTAACATACTTCACGATTTTATATATTAAATAACATTTAAATTTAACTGTGATTCAAGAACCTAATAATTTCAGTTATATTCTAATCAACGTCAATTATAATTTATTTATATTCAGATCAGTAACGTACTTCCGCTGTTCCGTGTCATAACAAACAATTATATAATTTCTATGAGTCATGTAATTTAAACTTATCGTTACCGTTAAATTTAACTTCACGTCTTTTGGTTTGGGTCACTACATAGGGTCTACAGTAGAAATCGGAACGATATTCTCTAAGGTAGTAATTTATGTTCCGACATCTGCTGGTTCTGTACTGATGAAGTTTAGATCACTAATTCTTGATCCTGTGTCCTGTCGTATAGATTTTTGGTAACATGCATCGTTGGTGATGTTTCAACATTCAAAATAGATTCTAGATCATCATAAGTATGATTGGTACTCTTTAGCTCGAATAGTAAATCGAAACTTCCTGTAGCTATATATTTTGGACAACGATAAAGCGGAACAACATATGTTGATGGTTTAAATCGATTTTCCTGAAAGTTGCTAAACGTGAGTAAATCATAAAACCCCATATGCTTACCATGAACACACACATGAATGTCTCTGAAATTCTTAGAATTTATTTTCCATTTTTTTCTCTGATTTCTTTTTTGTCTAGGTGTCATATAAGTTATCTGTATCAACTTTTTTGCGTCTTTCCTCTTCTGATATCTTTTTTTTTCTTTTTCTATATACTGCGCATGAGCTTCTGGGTTAGATTTTATTTTATCTCTTCTTACTTGCTCTGCAACACGTTTTCTAGCTAGTATTTCTTCTCTAGTTAGCTTTTTTTTCTCTCCATTTCGTTACTGTGGACGAAATATACATTAAAAATAAATATATATATGCTTTTATTTGAAATAAATGAACAATCGTCTTATAATATATACAAACACAACTTCTATATCAGTCTGTATATATCCAGCTACAGAAACATGTCATTAACATGTAAGACTAATCATTGCCGTGTTTAAAAAATCCACGGTAAAACACGGTACTTACGAACATGGTAATGACAAACACATGTATTTTTCTGAATAGCATCGAAATGGTCTACTAATCGCGAACACTGGTTTATTTAAACACAACCTAAACTTAAATATGTTATATAAAAAAATACGCATTGTAGTCATATAATTACTTACCGAGCAAAATGATCCACGTTGATGATAGGACTTGGTGACAAACACGTAAAACTTTAAAAAAAAAAAATAATAAAAAGACATGTGTGCTAACAAATGACGCGTTCTTTTACTAACGTTGTGAATGGGGCTGGATTGGTGCGGGGCCTAAAACTCCTTATAAAAAAAATCTTTCTATTAATTTATATAGGTCGCGACATGCCGTGCCACGGTAATGATGAGTTTTTCTTGAGACACAATAAAAAAAATCGCTCAAGGATAATTGTGTAGATTGATTAACTTTGTTGAAATGCATTTAGATATATAAAGTATTATAATGTCATATTATTATAATAAATTAATGGAAAAATTACACATGATTTTTAATGTTTTTTTTCAATGTCACTTTCGGGTTTTGGGAAATCCAGGGTAATGACGTTTTGATACTTTGGACTCGATATTTAACAATAAATAGTTAAAAAATACATAAATAAACAATTGTAATACACAGTACACCACAAAAAGAACAAAGTAAAACAATAATATTCCTTAAATGTCCTTATATTAAACTAAATAATCGCACGGACATCCAAATTGCATATTTTTCAATAATTACCCTGTAGCTGTTTTTTATTTTATTACATTATTAAAACGCATAAAAATTGGTGCTTTTAGTACTATAACAGTGATATAATTTTGTAAATTGGAGTGAGCTTTTAGCATTTATACTCGTTACTATGTAACGTGTATGTAATATTAGATTTATTCAAAAAACAAACAAATACCCACTTTTTAAGAGATCTTAATTATGCAGTACACAATATTGTTAATGAGTTCGTACAGATTTGTTTTTATAATTTATTCGCATAATATGATAGGATTACTAAAGAAACGCATTTTTTTTAAAGTATACAATAACGAAAATATTGTATTTTAAATAAGATTAATGTATAAATTAACATTATGTAATCACTAAGCAAGTATTGGATAAAATTTTAAAGTGGCGATCATAAAATAGTTTTACTACGCACTATTAACATCTAATATAAAAGAGAAGACCGAATGTTTCCTTAAATTAGATGTAGGATAAAAAGAAGGACATCGGTAGACATTTACCGGTATAAAGCCTTAAAAGAGACGTTATTAAATCAAATATTTTGTAGTGGTAACATTTTTGTACTCCGCTCGCCATTTTGCAAGAATGTCAGCCAAATCATCAGCTCGCGTTTTGAGTTAATTTTTGTAATATTTCACTGAAAATTACAGTGATTCCGTTTTTGATACTACTAGTGATTAAAGTGCAGTGAAATGGATCGTTTTATTAGTATGTGGAAGGTTCGAGAATTGGCAGAAAAAGTGTAAGTGAGAGCAATATTTCACTTAATTTTATGCAAATATATCGTTCGCGCAGTAATCTAGCAAATTAATTATCTTGTCTGGGTCATTCGAGTCTGTGTGGGTAAATTGCGGTGAAGCATTCATGTTTTTTAATGTTGTTAGGCTTGGGATTTGATCTCGTGTTTTTCCTTTCCTCTTAAGGTGAAACAAATCTCAATGCAAGGGAGTTGTTATCGCAATTCAACATTAAGTTACTCGAAACAAATATTAGTTCTTTTCGTTCAATCGGATCGAAGTTAGCCTCAATACACGTCATTAATGCATACTATTTATTTTTGATAATTCGTATCCCACAGGTACTATAACTACAACATTTTTATTCCATCTAAACATAAAATAGACAATAATCACCGCCATTCGGCTAGATACTTACCTTTTGTCTCCCCATTCGTAGTTTATCTATGTACATAGCACATTGGGACAATAACATTGAATAAAACGTCAGGAAACAAGACAGGTCCTTGAATTGAATGTCAAGAGTACTGCTTTTGTGCTGCCTAAAATAAAATTTGTCTTGTGTACAAATAGAAAAGATTTGTTCAGGCTTGTCAATTTAGTTACAAGTTATAAATAATGTATAGTGACCCCGCCTGTAAGGATTCCTGGGCTAAATTCAGCTATAATTATAAGTGTTTGTTTAAGGTTTTTGTTATTTGTAATATTTTAATTCGGAAGGTCTATGTCACAAAGTACAAAAAATAATACTTTAATAATAGTTTTTCTTATATTTCACAACAAAAAATCTTCAAAATTAAACATTAATTATTGCATTTCTATTTGTGTAGTGCATATTATGCATATTTACTCTCAACAAATACGAAATATCAGTGTAAATATAAAGTATAATCTCTAATAGTAATTTTCGATTTATCCAATATTATCTTTTTAGCTGGAAAGTAAGCAATGATAGAAACCATGTGATGGAAAAAAGTCCTTGAGAAAATTTTATAATTTTTTTCAAAATGGATTGATGTACTTATTTGTTAAAAATCATAATAAAATGAAAGTCTCTAATTATGGGTATATTATACACAAAAAAATTTTCTTCACTGACTTAAAATTGCCCCCATGAAACAGAGATTGAAGTGTTTCAGTTATTTTGGAAAATATGTCCATATTTAAAATGGATAAACATTTGTTCAAGGATGGAAATTTTTGATATCCCCAAATTCATGCAATAAATTATGAGCTTTGGTGTTGTTGCTAATGATGATGAACTTTGGAATCCGATTTAGTCTTTTATTTTATGTCAATAGCCAACAAACAAGCAACATCACATATTAGCCTAGAAACCATTTGGGTTTTTAGCTGGCTTTCTGACACGGCCTTTAAAACACATTTAAAATATTTTACTGCTGATTCATAAAGTTGGTGGTGCTTTGCCAACCTTGTAAAAAACTGTGCCGCCATTCACAACTGCTGTCAAGATTAAACTGTAAGGTATAGAATCCAGCATCCTCCAACATGAGGTACTAAAAATGATTCTGTCATCCATTTTTCAGTAGGTTGCACTGCCATGGGAAGTTGATTGGGACCAAAGGTTGGTTGGGACTTGACTAAATGATTATTTTACAAGTTCTGTCATATAATAATGCTGACACTCCCATAGATATAGGTGTATGATGTCATGCACATAACACTAAATTAAGATAAATTAAACACAAAAATAACTGACAATTGTATGTGTTGCACTAGATGTTAGTAACAAAATGTTGTATAGTTTATATTCAGTTTTAATTACTACTTTATACAAACAAAATCCATATATGAATACCAGTATGTCAGATCACCCTTGTCGCATAATTACTTGGTGGTACTGTACGGTCTTAATCTAGAAGGAATTTTTGTTACAATCAATATACTAAATAAGTTATTTTTTAAATTAAAAACAACTATGAAACCAAATACTGAAAAAACAAAAAAAAATAACTTCTTCATTACACTTTTAATTTACTGAAATTTTATTCTGATAATGAAAAAAGCAACAGTAATTTCTTAAAAATAATAATTCAACAAGTAAGGTATTATTCTTGTTTTATTATTTTTGTCACTGTGTTGTTGTCTGTCTGTTGGTATTTATTTTAAGATTCTCAAATAGAAACAATTATGATGTTATATATTTAGATGTTAATATTTTATGAATAGTGAATGGTCAATGTGAGTCAATGTCTGAGAAAAACTTTTCTGTCTATTAACAGTAAATGGTAACCAACTATTAACAGTTAAAAATGATCTATACTAATATAATAAAGAGAGAGAGTGAATTTTATCAGTGTGTGTATTTGCAGAGGGTCTCCAGAACCATGGCACCTATTTACCAAAGTACATAATTTCAGGTGGACACATGTTATATACATATATATATGAGCTAGAGCCATGATGATATGTATTAACTGTGGCTCAATTTGTGTTAATTTAGATCATCATGTTTCAACCTATAATTAGATCATTGTTCAACTATGCTGCTACTAATGAATGTGAGGCAGTATATTCAAATAGTAGTGACTGCTTTTTACAAACACTAATATAGAAAAGTTTTACAAAGTCCTTACATTGACCAGTACTTAATGAAGTGGCAAGAAACTTCCTAAGAGAATATGGTTATATTCAGTTACAGGAACACTTACTAATTAGCATAACTCATGTCCAAGTCTTCAAAAGCTTTTATCTTTTGTGCCGCCAGTGAAACAATCAATATCATTATAATCAAATGTTTCAAAACATCAACCATTTAAATTGTAATGGATATGTGTGTGAGATAACACATTTGATGATAATTGAAGTTGTTAATGGATTTTTTCACCTGTAATATAGATGTGAGCTGATTAGAGATTGCCTTTATCTATACACTTAATAAATAATATTAGACCTATAGTTCATATGAATATAGCGAGGGCTAGCAGTTTTGGTGTTAAATATGAGTAGCTATATATATATATATATATATATACAGCCTACTCTCATGCAACTACCTTAGGATTCCTGGTACTCCACGAACCATAGACAAATGCGACATTAACACCTAACATCTGAAATCAAATGCCTATTACAAAATCTCACATCTCCTGGAGAATTTTGAATTTTTTTTGGCTGATAGTTTTATTTTCATTTGTTGAAGGCTTTTGGGTTATGAAAGGACTTTTTTGATCATTAATTTAGTTGCCATATCGCAAAGCAGGTTTGTAGGAGTTTGCAGGAGTACAGTGTAAGGCTATGAGGGGATTTTGCGTTCCGATCGTCGGTTATTGTAGTTTATAGTCAACTATTTTATTTTGGAAATGTAAGCGAATCTCAGATTATATGCAAATCCACCACATGGCCGCCGTTGCTGTACACTAATATGAAATATGAACCGAAGCGAACTAAAGAGAAAGGTCCGACAAGGTTGTTCACGTTTCGTAAGTGCTGCTCTGAAACCGGCAATGTGCTCTCACGCTGCACCGGTCTTGGGATGAAATGGAGTTGAAGGAAAAGATATTAAACCTGCTATTGAGTTTTATTATCTACCTTAAATTATTTAATGTTAAGTACATATTTTAATATATTTAGTTTAATTCTGTCGTGTCTGTTTCTCTCTATTTTTGTACTTGGTTTTTTTAAATTTACGTCATCAGTTTTTGTCCTGATATAAATTATTAGAGATTCAGAATTCACTCGCACGTGGTTAAGATTAAAATCATACAAGTATTTCTAAATTATTCAATGTTTTTGAACAATTCAAATTTATAAAGTACCTGTGTAATTCACACAAATAAGAACAAAGTTTTTTTGAGTATACATATTTATACGTAATAAGTATGATACCACAAAATGTTATTATATAATAAGATCACACACTTGTTTATAAGCGCAACGTTTGCCCAAGGCGCTGCTAAGTAGCTTCTGTCGAGTTATCTCAATATTACCGCCTAAATCATTAAGGGATATTGGGCAGGGGCAAAGACTAGCATGGGAGTCCCCCAAAGATCAATATTAGGACCACTACTATTTTTAATATATATCAATGATCTTCCTTATTTCACTAGGGAAGGACTAGTGTAAAACTTTATTATTTGCGATGACACCTCCTTACTTTTTAATGTAAATAGGTGAAAACAATGTTTTGACGATGTAAATAATTCTGTTTCGCAAGTGGTACACTGGTTTACATGTAATAAATATAACCTTGTGTTAAAAGCTAAAAAAAACAAATGTTTTAAATTCACTTTACCAAATGTTAGACAAGTGCCAACTCATATTGTTTTAAATAAGGAAGTGCTTGAAGTAGTAAATTCTACCACATTTATTGGAATCATTATAGATTGACGATTATAATGTAGTCCTCATATTGAAATCTTGTCAGCGAAACTTAGCTCTGCTGCCTACGCTGTTAAGAAAGTGAGGCTCTTAAAATGACGTAGAAACAGCAAGATTAGTTTATTTTAGCTACTTTCACAGTGTCATGTCTTATGGTCTGTTGTGGTGGGGCTCAGCTGCTGATATTAAGTCAATTTTTATATTACAGAAAAGAGCGGTACGCGCCATTTACAATCTCATGCCTAGGGATTCCCTTAGAGATCTCTTTAAAGAAATTAATGTATTAACTGAAGCATCACATTATATTTTTGCTAATATTATGTACGTTAAAAAGTACTCTGATAGTTTTCGTAGGAAGAGTAATGTTCACAGTATTAATACTAGGAGTAAGGCTAAACTGATTGTTCAAAATTTCAGACTAAGCAAAACTGGTGGCTTTTTCATGGGTAGATGTGTAAATATTTGTAATAAAATTTCATTACAATTACAGAAATGCCATATTATAAATTTAAATTCACGTCAAAGGCATTCTTATGCGGAAAGGTTTATTAAATACGGTTATTAATAAAAGGTACGATAAGGTTACAAAGTTGATGATTACTTTCTGGATAAAACTGCTTGGACATGAGTTTAATATTAAGCCAATGTAAGTGCGTTCTGTAACTGTGAGTAGTGAAAAAACTCCACGGGAGTTTCTTGCCGGTTCTTCTTCCGGTACCACTGACGGTAGTGATTTGTTGAAACGATGGCGTAGTTTGACGTTCGAAAAGTGTTTGTAAAAACCAACTTCGAATAAAATATTATTTAATTTAATTTCATTAGGCATTGAGATGATGTCTATTAAACAAACACTTTAATAAAGGCTTTGCAATGCAAAAGTAAACGGCTTAAAAACCGGTTGTATTGGAATAATCCGTTGAAGAGTTCCATTTTTTATCTGAATAACCCATCATCAAAGTCTCACCGTGTTTTTAGGGGATCAACTACGATCCATCTACTTATAAACAAATAACTGATTACACACAAATATACAACGGAATTATGGCTGTACATACCAACATAAAAAAATACATACCTACACACGAGATGTATATCTACTACATGGAACATCCTTCTGTTTCGTAGTCAGTTAAAAACTGTGCCAATTCACATTTGTCTACCGAAATACCTAGAAATAAAGTCCAACCCCTCCAATCATTATATATTGTTCCCAGACAAAAATCATTTAGTATCCGTAACCGAAATTATCCGAAACACTCAGATAATCCACCACCACCGCGCACGAGCACGGTTGTTACATTGGGACGCACTCTTTACAACAAACAGTCGATGATCACAATCCGCAGTAGTAAGTGAGGATATTGTCCGCTCCGCAGCACGAACGTGGTGATGAACTACACGGAGGTGGAGGGCAAGGTACGCGAGGCTACCTCGGACGAGGCGTGGGGCCCCACCGGCCAGCAGATGCAAGAGCTGGCGCTGGCCACCTTCACGTACGAGCACTTCCCGGAGGTGATGTCCATGCTGTGGCGACGAATGCTGCACGACAACCGGTCGCACTGGCGGCGGACTTACAAGGTGGGGATGACGTTCGTTTGAACCTTTGTCGTTGTTTTGAGGATTCAGCATGTCCGGAGGTCTTGTGGGATCACTTGTGTTGTGAAATATTCCTAAACGGCTCGTCATGAGGACCAGACAGTTCTGTTTCAACCGTTCCAGGAAGAGGGTGGTAACTAGCCAGGCAGGTAAATGAACATAACATTGGGATGATACCTTGATCAGATCGGAAGTGAACTTAAAAATGTGTTAGAATAAGGAACCCATCTAAATAGTTTTATAATTGTTACAAATAATGTTCCAAAGTTTATACATGATTCATCTATTACAGTTTTTAAGCGCGTCGCTTGTAGGTAAAGTTTCTTTCGCCGTTTCTTCTCCTCAATATTAAAGCATCTTTTCGAAACGGTAGAAGAAGCAGTAAAATTACATACATAACTGTCTTTACAGAATACCTAAGTGATTATATGATTTTGAATGTGAGTTAGACACAGGACTCAAATGTAATTAGTAAACATAAATTATGTGTTAAATTGTCGCGGTGTTCGTAGTGCCTGCTCTTGCTGAGCTACCTGGTGCGCAACGGCTCGGAGCGGGTGGTGACGTCGGCGCGCGAGCACATCTACGACCTGAGGTCGCTGGAGAACTACACCTACGTCGATGAATTGGGCAAGGATCAGGTATGCCGTGTAGATAATACAGCTCTACGAACATCCTAGCTCGCTTATCTTGTTTCGGTTTCCTTTTTTTATGTAACTAGTCGACGAATGCGCAGACGAGTAACATGATGGGAAGCGGTCACCGTCGACGGTACACTTCAGTCACGCCAAAGACATCAATCATCCAAGTGTTGCCAAGCGAAAAGGAACCCGCACTGGTTCTCCCACACTGCGGTCGAAACATATATAAAGTATTTCATGGTCGATTTTAGAAGAACTAGACGTAGTTGGTAATTTAACGTTCGTTTGAACGAGTCGTTAAAATGTTTGAGGTTATTTCTTTCGGCGAATTCCTAAAAATATTTGGTATAGCGAATTTCAAATAGATCTGCAGTCCTATTTTATCTGCACTCAAATGTATTGCGTGTTAATTATTAAAGAATTATCAGGTGTGATGTTGCGTTCACAGCGAGTTAACGCTACACTACTGTATATTTAGAAAAGGAATATATCCCTGCTGGAGATACAGGATTATGCCAATGAATGGTCTTGGTCCGACTGATCTATTTTTAGAACTTGTTATACACGAGCGATATAAAAAGTGTTGATGGCGTGATTCAGGAATAAGGTGGCGCCATTTGTTATCGTATAGCAGAAAGTCGCCGTAAATGCAAAACATTATATTGACTTTTGATATTATGTTTCAGGGCATCAACGTGAGGCATAAGGTGCGCGAGTTGATCGACTTTATTCAGGACGATGAGAAACTCAGAGAAGAGAGGAAGAAGGCGAAGAAAAATAAGGACAAGTACATCGGTATGTAGCGGCATCGTGTTTGTCGGTCTTCGGTGACGTTGGAGACGGGTCACATGTCCTACGTTAGTCTGCTCAAGTCTCTCACGACTCTGGAATACGTATAAATACCATGTGTAATATCTGATGGTCATTACGGTGTCCACGGTAACGGAGAGTTGGAGTTACTATTCACGCTCTAACTACTGCACACATCTATGGGCGCTACCACACGTCCGATCCTTTCCACGTCCGCAACAAGACTGACACTGTTTATCACGACACTTCCCGCGTTTCAAGTACCCTCCTTATGCACGTGACAATGTATTGTATGTGTATCTACCTACGTATTATTATGACATCGAAGAACAAAGTTTCAGGTACATCTATTGTCCACGGTTCAATTTTCACCATCGTTATTATGATGTACTTTGGAATGATCTTCTTGCCGAAGTAATCATAGGTTTCCTTAGAAAGGCGTAGGAGTAGCGCTCTGCTACAACCAATGCTACATTGATGGTCCTTCTGGTATTGCCCATGTTTATAGATGAAGGATTGCAATTAGTCTGGTGGCCTTACTGGACTTTCGTCTCGTACAATCTATACAAATATATTGGGAAATTATAATGTTGCATTAACGGAACAATGTAATAATAGTAGTTGTCGTTCTACACTGGGACCTCTGTAATTTTATAAGTTGTATAATATAAAAACCCATTCGTTTAGAAATAATAAAAACTAATTCAACTAAAGCGCTATTTACATTACACGGCAAGTGGCATCAATACACGCAATTTAGACATCAACAATCAAACCGCACCCTATAGAATGAAAGGACTTAACTCAAAAATTGCAATTTATGGGAAATAACGAAGAAAGTTTTCAAAAATGTATGGTCTTGAGTAAATTTAAAGAGACTGATGTATGAGGTTTTCCCTTTTTCCCTTTCTCACTCATAATTCGGGCTCTTTTTCACCATGGGGTTTTAGAGTAGGCTTTTTTCAGTAAATTTATAGTAAAATCTGGAATTTCAGGAATTTTGAGTTAAGTCACTTTCATTCTAAAGGTACGAAACAGTCTCTTGTCATGTATGAATTTGGATCTTCGCTTGACATTCGGAGTCAGTACCAACTGCCCCGCAGGGTGATCTGATACGCGTGTTATTTCATATAACAAAAAATTAGACCACATGCATACATTGCAATCGTGAGTACCGGTAACCATATTTTCTAAGCGAAGTCGTCGATTGTGCAGGTATGTCCTCGGACGCGTCCGTAATGGGCATGCGCAGCAGCTCCGGCGGCTGGGGCGAGTACAGCGACAGGAACACTAATTGGGGTGAGTTCTCATAAACGAACGACCGGACCGACCGTCTGATGGTCACCACCACCCGCGTAAGCTGGGGAGATTGGTTGGACTCCTCATACCCTCAAGTCGGCGTTGTAAAAGTGTTGTGTGTATGTAATAATAGAGCCAGCCGGTGATATTGATGTATGTGTTTATGTGTTTGGTGTACCGTGCAGAGGAGCCCAAGGAGCGCAACGACGAGGACGACTACGAGCGCGAGGACTCGGACGGCGACTACGGCCACAGGAAACCGCACAAGTGAGTAGCGCACACACACACACACACACAGGCACAGGCACACACGCACATACACAGGCACAGATACACTGGTTGAAATGTAAATATTCGCGCCGTTTTACGCACACGATCAGTTGGTGACGATCGTCTGCTGCGTGCTGTTAGTTTGACGTTCCTCCCCGCTAGGGACATGCGGACTATGGAATGTGCGTTATATTATATCTACCGGGTTGTGACGTTGGAGTTTATCAAAAAATTCTTACCGGACACTTGGAACGCCGGCGACGCTCTCGTAGTTCCCCTCTCTACAGGCAACAGTAGTCACTGATTAATGAAATACACAACAACAATGAAAGAACAACACTGCCGTTGTATAACGGTACAGTGCGTCTTTCATATTTTCTGTAACTTTTATGTTTCTATGTAAGTACACACGCACTGCGACAAACGAAGATGGCGAGAGTAGTTAGCGTGGGACACGCACTGATAAACACGATATAGTTGTGTCGTAGACCAGCGATCCGCTCTCGCTTTGCTTCGGGAAATACCCACGGCATAGATCCATTTCTCGGTACGAAAAGTGTTCCAGTTTATGACCGGTACATAACTTACATGCTTCAAATGGAGCAAGCGCCATCTCAACCTGTTCAGTCGTTTTAATTTTATCTGTGAACAGACAGACACAAAATTTCAAAGTTCAGACCTCTGTATCGATAACAAAGTCTGCATACATGTAGGGATAAGGTCGCGCCACAGTTTGTTATTAGTATTATATACATATATCAGTGGTAGTCGAACTTTGTAACGTGACTGACGTCCGGTAGCCACATAACGGGGCTCACGAAAAATCAGCGCCGTGGCTGTGGCTGCGACATTCTGCTGAGAGGCTACCACTGGCCGTATGCTAACAGTAGTTTAGTTGTATAGTTTAGATTAAGTACCGTTGTTACACATGTAATAGATACAAGTACCACTATTTTGTATTCCTAATATGCTGTTCGTGTGTTGTTGTAGCAAAAGAGAATACATTTTTATTCTAGTCTATTCTATTCTAAATATTTGTGTTTGTGTTCGTATGTGTGTGTAACACCCAGTGTTTTCAGAGAGAACGTGTACCGCGACGCGGAGGCGCCGGAGAGGGAGGAGGGCGGCGCGAGGACCGAGAGGGCGGACCCTCCGCCGCGGGAAGACCGCGACAAGCCGCTCAGCATCAGTTTGCGGAGTCCCGCGCGGAACAAGCCCGCCACGCCCGTCAAGAAGATCGACCTCGGTAACGCACCGGCTATCGCTTGTTACCTGCGTGCTGCGGCTCGCACGTTCGTTGCTACGTACAGTTCGTGCACTATTGTAGCAGAGCGTGATCAGTTGTGCGTACTCGCTCCAGAAATCATTCTAGTGGTTTCTATTAATATACTATCAAATTATCAACTTGTCAGTACGTATACACATAGACCTTTGTCGACCTAACGACCGCAAGGGTTCCGTCACAACCCGGTTCCCCTCACCCCCTTGGTTACTGAGTTTTGACTGAGTGACTGATGATCGAGTTTTCCACACCGGCTCTTTAATTGAAATTTGATGATCTCTACTGCAAGAGAGAGTATAGTGCTAATATATATTTAATATTTTAGAGAAAAAAAGTTGGCGCAAGGTCTGAAGAGACTTCTTCAGAGAAATTATTGGGGCAACCTGCCTTTTAAAAATAGTCTAGAATAAATCCACGTTTTGTACTTCAATCTACCATGTGTCAGTTAATATTTTATTATGTCATAATTTAATCATGTCATATCTGTGGCGTCATTTTGTGTCCAATGTATGAAGTGTTCAATAAATTTGTAATCCGATTGCAGGGGCGGCGGCGTCGTACGGCAAGAGCGGCACACCCCCGCCAATAACAACGGCGCCGTCGTTCAGCCAGCAGCAGAACAACTCGCGGGAGCTGTTGGACGACCTGTTCAAGACGTGTCCCGTTCCCAACGCGAGTGGAGTACTGCAGGAGGATGACTTCGATCCCAGGTGAGTGGTCGTGCGGCAACTGATCGTATTGCTGACATTACTAAAAATCAAATATTAAAATAATTTGACATAAATCTTTTCCACCCAATGAAGAATAGATTAATGGTGGGATTTAAAAAAAATTGGAATCAGTAGTTCTAATGGATTCCATAATTGAATATCGAATGAATCCCTGACTAGCCTCGCATATAACTGTTCCCAAGTTACAGAAAGGTAAATCAAGGGGGTAGAATCATAGGAAATTTTAGCATCTGGACTCAGCAAGTGCTTCTGAGTTTTTTTTGGCGTTTATTAAATGTATTATTGCCCATGGTTTTCGTGAGACGTCCACGAAATTGTGCTACAGTAGTATTGAAACACGCAAATTATAATTTTCAGAGCGGACGAGCCGAAACCAGTGTCGAAAGACGCGGATTTCGGTGATTTTGCGAACGCGTTCAGCCCCCCATCGGACAGTGGCGACGGGTTTGCGGACTTCACGAGCGCGTTCAACGGAGGCGCCCAGCCCGCAAGCCTGCCACCGCCCACCACCACCAACCTCGGCGGCTTCACCAGCTTCACCGGTCTCAACAACCAGCCGGCGAGCTTGGATCTCAATATTAGCAGCGCACCGGCTAATAACTGTAAGTTACCGAAATAAATGTAAATTAAATGCAACATAACTTCCAAGTTATACGTTGGAGGCCGGTGATCTCGTTCGCTTGTGTAATCACCGAATACACCAGTGGGTAGTAAGGATTACTACCGCTCGCCGGATGAAGGGTCCCGGGTTCGATTACCGGTCAGGGCAGATCTTTATGTGACACATAAATCTTCGTTCTCGGTTCATGGGTGTTTGTCTTATTTCTGTATGACTATGACATTCGTAACACAGGCGCAAATCAGTGCGTAGGTAATAGTTGGACCTTAATTGTGCGTGATTGACAGAGTTAAGCAGCTTCGGATGTGATCACTGGTTGGATAGGTGACTTCTAGTTGGAAATTTTAGCGATTTTGTGCATCAGAATATTACAAAAACTCGCTAAGCCGGCGGTCCCTGTTGTCTTGTCTTTTTAATATCGGTCTTTAATCCATATTAGAGACTTTCGAGAGGTAAACAGAACTTTCGAAACTTGAGTTGAATAATTCTTTAATTTTGAATTAGACTTAGTTTGTCGATGTAGCCTCAGGACCGTCTGGATTGCATCCTGCTATCTCCTGGTTTGGCAACTAATTGCTATTTGTCTAATTTATTCATTACAAATTTATATATATTGTTACATCAATCGTAGAGATGGATGAGATTTTTACTATTGTATGTATGTATTCTTAACGGAATGGTGATTTCTAACTGTTTAAGCGGCACCGGCGTCAAACCTGGACCTCCTCAGTGACTTGGCCACGCCAATTTCACCGATGACTCCAGGGTTTGGGGACTTGGACACCTTGGCGGGTCAGTTCGGAGCCACTACGCTGCAGCCCATGCCTCAAGGTGAGACCATATTCTGGGTTGTTGGTTCTAAGAATGCATGTCAAGAGCTCGGAGAATTGTAGTATCTAGATGCTCACACATAATAGATCTCACACACAAACCACAACACATAGGTATTAGAAACATCAGAATTTAACATGTTACAAGTAATAAAATTAAAAAACAAAGTGTTGTAAACTCTTTGGGGGTAGTTTTAATCTGATTATATTTTCTTATCCATTAATTTGTTTAATTACAGATATTTTAATTCTAACATAGAAATAAAATAAAAAGAAATTGTAATCTTCATAAAGAAAAACGATTGTCACTTAAATGTGTGGTGTCGAGTGTGATGTCGAATGTTGGCGTTACACAAATACAGAATGGTAGATAGAATTATAGTTTAGTTTTTGTGTTAAATACGGCATTCTACATTACACACGAAAGTAAATACTATGAACTACGATACAATATAAGAATCACTTATTGCACACCAAACACAAGAATTAGGAAATTACAAAAATAGTCACACTGATAAATAGACGTTTTAGTTTAGTACGAAATAAAAAAGTTATTGTTTTGTTAGCACAAGTAATATTCGTATAGTGCACTCGTTGCTCGAAGCATGCTTAAGTATAGCATCAAGGCCATGTGTAGCGGTCCATGTCACTCCTCAGGTATACGCACCTGTTTGTGTGTGATTGAGTTCACGTAGGACTCAATATGTGTCTATGGCACTCGTACTAATGTCTATAAAATGTTCAGAATAAGTGTCACAGTGATTATATAAATGTTGTCTAACAATGATTCTCCTTTTTGCATCCAATGTAAAAAAAAATTAACATTACAGATTATATGAAGGGAAAGAGGTTCAGTTAATTTACAATATTAATTGGCAATCAAAATGTAATTTTCGTCCTGTGGCCATGTGGTGCTGTATAGTATAGTTGTGCTTTTGTGTAATTCAGTTGTATTTTATGTTTCGTTAAAATCTTTTGTTACATTACACAAAACAGAAAACCCTTTAATTTTTTTTATATTATATTTGCTGAATTGTGTTTAGTTCCATCCATGTCTATATAATACACACAACATAAATCTACTCCCACTATCCTCCCACATTAACTTTTATTAGAGGATTACAATATTACCTTTTTTTTATTTACAACTTTTAACAATTCACACACAAATATTATGTAATAAAATCGGAGATCACTACACTGATAAAAATATAAATATTATTCGCCGTTGAATAATTCGTTTTTAGAAATATGTATCAAAACATTCAACCTAAATTAATATATATTTCTATTTTCAGTTGTTTTTCTTGTGTATGGTTTGTGTTTTTTTTTGTTTGAATGTTTAGGTTTTAAAAATACACGTGACTGTTAAACTGGAGGTTTATAATGAACAATAGATTTACACACAGCTGCAGTTTGACGTTAGTTAAGCTGGACCTATGGACGAACGCTAAATGCGATGTGATGGTTTTATATGTAACGATGTGCGCAGTATATTATGTTGATTACACTCAATGTTTTATGTTTATCGACGGCATGGAGATTCCTATACACAATATATATATATATATCTATATATATATATATATATATATATTTTAGATGTTAAACCTTTCTAGAAGTAATCTCAGGTGCAAATGCATATCAAGTTTAGACTTGTTCAAACTTATCGTGATGTTGTGTTGGAACAACGTTCCCTTGCCTGGTCAGTTACATTCCAATCGATCATACTTCAATAAGTTCCTGCGCTGGTACGTTCCACTTGATATGTGTTTCACCGTACTCTATGTGTGTATCTATATTCCTATTCACTATTGTTTTTATTAACGTATAAACTTAGATTTCACTATTGCATAAATCCAATGCCAATTTTTGTCGTTAATGAAAATATTATTCTTATCTATTTATGTATTCGCCATCATAGAATGTTAATAATGATATCTCGCTTGGCTTACCGACTTAATATAATAATTGAATAATTTTTATTTAGGGCATAATATAGTAATTGAGGTTCCTTAAATAATAATAAACATGGTTTTTATGGCTTCTCTTACTAATGCATATTAATTTATTTTTTTATAACCGTCATCAACACCATAAAGTAGAGCATTTTCAATTTTTAAATTTAAACAGCTGCACCAAACATACTAACATTGCTTACTTTTTTATTATCTACGTCATGGATGCATTATATTTGTAAATTAATGTTAAGATAAACATAAAATTGTTGAAAAACATTTAAAACGTAGAAAATATAGCAATGCAGTGGAAATCTTGATGGACATCGTTTATTGGATTTTATTGAAAAACAAAAAGTTTCAGATCGATTGATTTATTGATATTTAAGGAACGTCCAAGCCGTCCACCTCTGATCCACCCATCTCGCTTCCGTACCATGTACATCATTTACTCGTGGGCACATTGAGCTGTTTCTATTTGCAGACTTGCGCGATGAAGAAAACTACCGGTGCACTAGGAGTGCCCTGAGGGATGCTACGGAGAAATGCATCGACATGCTCCAAGCTTTGGCTAGCGTCAAGTGTCACAACGACGTCGAAAACGTCCGAACGTCGCTCGTGAACGTGCTGAAATATCTACCTGGACCCTGTACCGTTCAGAAACTGTGTAAGAAGGACGATAGAATCATTAACGAAGACGTTATAGAGGTTTACTCGAAGTTGCTGTCCACTGTCGTAAGGGTCGTGTTGCCGCAGTGGCCGACGTTCGTACACGAAGCGCCTGTGGCGTTTCTCGTCGAAGAAAGCTTTGAAACGAGCCACGAAATTTTGTCTCTGCTCTGCGGGTTTCTCAAGACCGAAAGTAATCTCACCGTTCTAGAAGCGTTAGGTTACATCACGCTCAAGTACGTAAGGAGCGACATGATTTTCGTAGCGCTCGTCGATTGTAGTGACGTCTTGGATGAAGAAAAGATAAACACGCGTATGGACCAATGGGAAAGCTATGTCCAAATGCTAATAACTTTACCCGAGAGGATAGCCAACAGATTGCAAGAAAAGACCCCCAAAGAATACTCGCACGATAATTACTCGAATATTATGGTGTTTCATATCATTCGGTGCATCGATTTCATGTCTGAATGCAATTACAACCAGGGCACTCGATTCGATTTAGGGTATCTTTCTCACCTGATCTCTAAAGTCATCACGAGCTATAGTGTCAGTGGGAGCAACGCCATCTCGCAGCTCGTCGACATAACGATCGGTTGGACAGGATGCGAAAATGAGGAAAAGAGCAAATTTGTCAAAAGAAAGCTCATCCAAACTCTGTACCACCATTTGAATAGACTTGCGATCGATCGTATATCTATTATCTTATTAAAGAAGTGCCCCATCGATTATAACGGTCCAGAACGACCCATTCGAAATGTTCTCGGGAACAGCTTGAACGCGAGCAAGGACTGGGGAGAAATTCTCACTTATAAAATACCATTTAACGTCGCCTCAACGGATTACATGAACACAGCTTTGCAGGAGAATGTCTTATATTATCTGTCGACGAGCCGTAATGTCGTCAAATTATTCACTGACATGATTGTTCAGCTGAGCAACATATGGGCTGACGTCCAACAGAAGGACGTCGCAAATATCGAGCAGCATATGTATACGTCTCTGCTACTAGTACTGGCGGTTAAGTACCGAACGGTGATGTGGGCACAGAATAACGAGCCCTGGGACTTGCTCATCGTGAAACAGGCTCTATTTAAGGGAATGTCCAAGCATTTGGAAGTGATTTCCCAAGAATATCGATGCATCGGCATGGCGACCATCGAAACTATATTCAAAACTTTGGCTGAAGTCGACACCGCGGATAAGGAGGCCGTGAAGCACTTGGTATTCGATTACAGGAGCATGGGAAAAAAGTGCGTAGAGCTAGCGAATTGCGTTAAAGGAATAGCCACTAAATGTCTTATCGATAATAAGCGGCCACCGATTAATCGAAAATTTAGGCGGATAGACCTAAAAGGCGTTCTGGATGACATCGCTTATAAAGTTGTCGGCGCAGAGAGACCGATTCAAGGTACGATAGTAGCTTGTGCAGTGAAAACTCAAGCGCAAACTAAGGAGATCGTCAAACAGATCATATCGGTTAAGCTGGACGCTCTCGGTAACAACGGACGCGAGGTGGAAGAACTGGATTCCGATGATGATCTCGAGCCGTACGATATGAGCAACGACGTGTCAACGTCGGACCGCAAGCGACCCAACTATCTGAGAGATCTCGTCCAAATGGTCACAGAGGCTAAAGACGTTGAAACATTCGAAGCTAGCCTACTCACCGCAGAAGATTTGGTGGTCGACCAACTGAGAAACGAAGATTCTAAATTGGCGATAGAGTTACTAGATCTCTTCGTGCATCTAGACGAGAAATACCACGTGGAGAATTTCGATGCTATTAAATATAACACCTCGGTCGCAATAGTGTGCAGCCATCCGGCGATATGCGCTGAACATCTCTGCAGGGAGATCCACATGGACGTGGGGAGATACTCCATTGCGACGAAAGTGTTTATGCTCGATGTGTTGTCGGAGGCCGCGAATAGAATTAGTGACGTCAGATCTCAAAGCGTACCGGCTCAACCTAGTCCGAAGGGCGTGGACTTAGCACAAGGGCCTCAACAGATTCCAGCCGAGGAAATCATCCGACGTCGGTTGATAACCAAAACCAGATACTTCCACTCGCGGAGACCTCATCCCTTCGCCAGAGCCAAGAAAAACCTGTTCGCTCCGGTGGCCGATCACTTCTTCTATCCGCTGATAAGCGGGTTCGGAGTTCGACAACTGACCTTGAGCCATCACATACTAAAACAGGACATCGACAACATCTTCCTGGCTAAGTACCTGTCGGTGGTCGGCAACATCGTCCTGGTGACCAAGAACTGTCCGAAATGCCCGAAATACTGCCAGGAGCTGATGCCGATGGTTCTGTACATGAGGTTCTCTCCGGACCCCAAGATCCAGCTGTGCGTGATCGCGATAGTGGCGGCGATCGTTCTAGTTTTGCCGGCGTCGATCCTGAATAATGATTTTTTTGACGTGATGATGGAATTGAGGTGCTGGCTGATCGAGTGCACCACTAATATAGAACTGACGATGAAGTTCGGAGGTCCCAAGTCGGAGGCCGCCTTGTTCGCGGCTCAAGTGTTGAATCTGATGGAGGACGCGTTATACGAGTGAAATGTTTGAAACGGCTATTCGAATGGCAACTTTTGCGCTACAGTTGTAACTATATTGGTAACCCACCGTAACGTAAGTGATCGCAAGTCTCAAATGGACGTAAGTCGCGCGGCACGCCGCCGCCGTTCTTCAGTCACGTGTATTTTTAATGTAACAGTTTTAAAAGTATATTAAAGAATCTCTAGAAACTTATAGTAACTTTCAATTGCTTTATCAATGCAGGGCGTGTGTAGAATAGAATTGAACTAGGTGTTTTTGTGAAGATTTCGATTTAATTTTCGGACGTATTTAATGTATTCGATGACATTGAGTTTAAGACAGGAGTAAGAAGTATTCGATCTTCTGTTGTGTGTTCCTTTAATTCCTTAAAAAAGAAAAAAGATTAATATTGCAATTACAGAAATGTCACAAAGTAACACTTTTTGAGAAATTTACCGATGCCTAATTTTGTTAACTATGTAGAAAAAATATTATGTGTTCGTTCGTAACATTGAACGGTTCGTGAGTGTTCGAATACATAACCACTGGTATATAACGGCTTGGACATGTCGTTTAGTCGGCTTCGCGCGAACATCCCCGGACCTATCCGAGGTCCTATCTCGCGAGCCGTCCGCGACGAGAGCGTGCGCTCGCGATACCGCTCTGCGCCGCACGCGTCGACAACGCTATAACATCGGCTGGGTTCGGACCACTTCGGCTGCCTTCGTTTACGTCACTGGCTTGCTCTAAACTAATGAAATCGCGTAGCGTTGATAAATCTTCCTTACTGGCGAGGGACAAGTACCATTTACCACGAAAGATACGTAAAGCAATTAGCCGTCGTCCGATTTACAGCAGTGATAGTGAGTTGAGTATTCCTCAGGCTCGAGGCTAACTATGTTCGCTACGTTGGAATCCTGTTCAGGTGACGTACTAGAACGCGACACGATAAGCGTATTATGCACTCATCCCAGCGCGGGGTACCAGCCATTGACGTAACCGAAGGCAGCCGAAGTGGTCCGGACCCAGCCGACGTGCAGCGCCGTCGGGACGTGCGGTGCAGAGCGTAGTCGCGAGCGCGCTCTCGTCGTGGACGGCTCGCGATATAGGACCTCGGATAAGTCCGGGGATGTTCGCACGCAGCCGACTAAACGATGAAGCGTCTAAGCCGTTATACAGTGCGGTTGGTACGTAACGTATTTCATAATAACAAGTAACCATATTCCACGTTGTATTACTTACATTTGCAGTAACAGTATAATGGCTTGATGATATATCGATTTTTCTAATGTGTAGCTCACTTCTATTATGGTAATAAGCTTTGCGTCTAATCAGTAAGCCAATAAATACACTTATTTAAATGCATTAAGTAAAGTAGGTGCGCTTTGTACACGTAATGTCAAAATTGTCAGCCGCTTGGAGAGTTTTAAATGACAACTCGGTATTCTTTAAAGCGATATACTTTATTAATGTGTAGTGTAACAATTATGCAAATGTTTAAAGTATTGTGTAACGGTATTTTAATGAATGTGTAAATCATTAATAGTACGGACAGTTAGTGTCCTTCAAACTGTTTAAATGGCTACCTCTAGATATGTGTGTGTCTACATAACTGTGTTTTAATCTCATCACAATGTAACGTTAAATATTATTGAATTACTTGAAATAAAACTTACTACCGAAAGTGAATGGTTTGCGAATATGTAATTGTGCACATGTCAAAAATTAGACCGACCCGATTGCGGCCGGAAAACAACACGTGAAGGTAATCAATTAATTATTCAATCGGTCACTAATCATTCGGCGTTTGAAACTCCGAATAATATTTATTTTCTTCGAAACGAACGCAGGTATCCAACCGACGCCGGTCAGTCTGCTCACACCGATCACGCCCGCGAGCCAACAGCAACAGCAGCAGCAGCAGAACAACGCCGCGCCGGCCGCCACCAAAACGACGAAGCTCGGCGCGACGTGGGCGGACACGACGGGCGCGATTAACATCAACGTAGACAACTTGCTGGCGCCGCGATCTCCCAAGGCCGGGCCCGCGCCGTCGATAAACCAGCTCAAGTCGAGCCCCAGCAGCCCCGCCCACAAGCCCGCGAACCCCGCGCTCGGGGGCCCCGCCTTCCCGACGATGGGCTGGCAGGGGGTCAACAACAACTTCCTCCAACAGAGTAACGTCAACAACAACAACATGAACGTTCTCAGCAATCAGAATTTACTGCAATGATATACGGCGATGGCGCCTTGCCGCACCGGTTGAACTGCGCTTTGGGGGCGGTCGATCGGGATATGGAACGTTACAACGCATCCGTTTATTTAACACCCCGCCTCTGAATATTTCCATTTTCGAAAATTTATTTATGTTAAATAAATAAAAGAATATGTTTACTTTCAAAAAATAATTAAAAGTATCTCTAATCATAACTGATTCATTACATCGTTGCATTCTTTTTCCAAATCAAGATAAATTTCGTTCGAACAAGCGTTTATCGGTTTCACGTATCAAATGTTCGTATACCTCAGTCGATCGCTCTTGAATAGTTGTTATTAATTAATTGTAACGTGCGCGGTGGGTTCCTCGCGCTGGTCGGCCGCGGGTCGCGGGTCGCGGGCTTTATACGGGTTCGACGATCCCCACTCGTGCCGGTCGTGACCCTATAACGGGTATTCGGTAGAAGTGTCACGGTACAGCCGACTGCGGCTCCGAGCCGAAGGTGGCGGGTGTCAGTGTTTCACGTTTTAGTTTTTTAAATTGAAATGTGACAAACGAGGAGAGTGAACGAAATGGAATGCCGTTTTGTGGCCGATGTGTACATATGAAATGTCTACCGGGAATTTGATGTATGATCAATCTGCCTGTTTAATTGAGAGAGCGGTCTGCGGGGACGATTTCAATATTGCGACTGATGGAAAAATCTTGGTGCAGTAAAAAGTGTTGTCTTTTTTTAAATCCTGTGTTACTATGATTGCACCGTAGTTAGTTAGGTTTGGATTCGGTTTTCCGATTGAATAATGGCTGTGGTGATGTTAATTCGATAAAAGTTTATAGCGAAATTGTGTATTTGTTAAAGACTCGCATCTAGTTTACTCATCGAAGCCGTTCGGTTTATCTTATTAAAATTATTGATTTGTTCGAATCGGTATATCATACATAAACATAATTCTATTGAAAGGAACATTCCATTGAAAAAAATTCAATTAAAAAAAAGTACCCACATGGCATTTCTACTCATTAACTGTCCCTCGACAACCGCTGAACCCACCGCTTGTATAGATAAATGTACAGAGGTGCATATCAACGTATATCAAACGATATTATTGTTGTATGTTTATTGAATGTTGTTATATATATATATATGTATATGTATATGTATGCGCTGGGGAGTGGCAAGCTCTGGGTTTGCGGATACTGTTGTGAACCATGGTACAATAATGTTGATGACGTTGCACAATCTAAAACATCAGTAATTTTTTTAAAACGAATCGGCCGGTGTCGAGTTGCGAGCGCCGCGACCGTTTGAATCCTCCACGGGGCGGAATCCCTAAACCTTCAAAGGTGCTGCCTCCTAGTGTATAAGAAAAAAAATAGTTAACGAATTAAATAAAAGCGTTTTGTAACTACTGCTATATAATAGGGCAACATTATAATATTTGAACTAATCCGAATGTGAATGGCGTGTGCCCGTTACTGACGCAGTGAATGAACGATTGTAAATTGTAGTACGCTCAGTTTTACATTCCTTGTCTTCGAATTTTTCCTTTCCCTAAAACTTTGGCATTTTAATTAAGTTTAAGTTTTAAAATGTAACGGGAAAATATTTTGTTTTCATTGTTTATTATGCATAACAAAAGTATTGAAAAGTATATATTATTGTTTGTTAGAATTTTGCTAGATTGTTTGTAATAATTCATATTTTCACATTTGCACCATTTGAAACTGTACCATTTATATTCCTATGATTACGTAATATCATGCAGCTAGGAATATTTGTTAAGTAGTATCATTATTTTATAATGGTCCACTTTCATATAAATGCATGCTCAATATTGTGAACTTAAATCTTACGTACCAGAAACGAACTGAAAATCTTAAATAATAAGCATCAAAGATAAAATTATATACAGAAACTAAATCGGATAATGTTAAACGTTGCGTAAATCGAAACGCATTTCTCGTATGAGATCACGTTTCGTTTTACCTTCTCATCGTCGACGCTCACAGTAGGTAAGTTATTAATTAATATTTAAACGCTGTTTTTGAGATTTGTATACACTTTAGAACGTCAGTACGAAATTATCAAACTTATTGAACGTTGGAGTGTTTAGAATCGATACCGTTGGCAGTTAAAAAATGATCAGTTATTATAATCCTAACGTACCATTACATTACAAACAAGTCGTAGGGCTTGATGACACGTTCAGTGGCAAAATGGCTCATATATGAACGCCGTTCTTTTTACGGAAATCACATGTTAGCTGTGGAAACCTTAATGGATAAAAGTGTCTTCGTAAACGACTGCATTAGTTGTACTTCGAGAACGAAGTCAAAAACATTTACATATTTTATACTTTTACGTGCGTCATTTTCTGTTCCGGCGCGTCGGCATGTCTGCGCCGGTCATCACGTCGCGACCGCACCGAGCAGTTGTCGACGTCGCCCTGCAATGTATCGTACTCGGATAGAATATTTTTGTACCCGCTTCTAGTGCCGTACGACCGTCGGCGAGTGACGTTACACATGCACGTGCCCTGGACGCGCGCTCGCTCGCGCGGTGCGCGGTGAGTGTGCGATTGAAGAATGAAAAATAATTTTATACGTAGATTTTATTCGTCGATCGGCCGGAGTATTGAGTCGATTGTAAATTTAATAATTGAGTAGTGTCAAACGTTTAGTGTTAAGTCGTATTTAAGTGTTATAATTAACTGGCCACGACACGTGCTGGCCAGCGACGTGTCCGGCTCCAGCTACGTAGACGGAGTTCGGATATTATAAAAAAAAAAATCATCTAATGATCACTATATTGTCGTGTACTTAAACAGTTAAACACACATTTATTTTGTTTTATCTTAATGCATCACATGTTACTTTATATTTATTATTAATTTTTAACTGGCCTTGTGGCGTCATCTTTTTGATACGCTATTTCAGTGTCGATAGTTTTTGCATAATCGTAAAGTCAAAGACGTGTCACCTCCGCGTGGAGCCATTTTGGAAAATAGCATATGTTGTAAGTGTATTATTTCGTTGAGACGATGCACGATGTCCAACTGTGCGCCGAGAACGTATTCCCCGCATTCGCCTTGCAATTATCGATAACCGAGTGTTAGTATATTTGTATCCCTGGAGGGGCGTCGCTTGGCACATGGTCTGAACGCATTATACCGTTACTGTATTCGAAACCTTCGTTGTGGGCGAGGCAGCTTTTTATAAACTGCTTGCAGTAAAAATTACATAGCACGGGGTCGAGGATCTCGATTGGAAATCGAAAGATGGCCGGGTCGTTGGATGCGATTGTAACTTCGGACTTTAAAATAGGTGAGCAGAATTCGGTGAAGGTGACGATTCGACAGCTTGCGTATTTGTTGAATGCAATGTTGTCAGTAAAAAGTTTGATTTACTAAATAAATATGGGTGTCGATTTGTAGGTTATCTGATGTGGCTGCTTTGTATCGAAGTCCCGCTTCGCCGATGGTGTGTAATTTTTATCTGGAACTTATTCTAATAAAAATATATTTAATTATTGCTTTAGGTTTAACACTCGTGCGCAATGCGAGTAGATCACCTTAGAATTGGGACCAAGCTCCGAATCGTATACTTATGTTTTTCTTGTTTCCGACCGGCGACCTGACAATTTAACATAAATATAATTATGTAAGATTTTATTAATTTCTAAATTATAATCAAAATAAGGCCTGCGATGAAAAAATACTTTATAAATGTTTTATGCGTTTGCAGTTTACGCGGTGTACGAAAAAATTTTTGCGGTGAAGTGCTCGAGAGAAATTTTTATAAGTACTTCGTTACAAAGCTTTAATTTGAATATTTTATTGAACGCTTAGACCTTTTTATAACATCGACTTCCGGGAGATTTACTAACTGGGAAGTCAGACTTACAAGGAACAATCCACGAAAAAACTATCGGCGAGCATTGCGCGCGATGTACTAAGAGTAATATTTGGTGCGTTCACTTTGTTAAACCTCTAAGGTCACCTCACCGCGTGTGGTTTGAATGTCATCAAGGTCATCGCTGTATTAATAATGCATGTTGTAGGTTTGTCTGGCATATCGCGTCGTTCTTCGGCGGTCCGTTTGAGATGTCCACACTGTACATAATTCTGTTGGATCGAGTGCGGTCTCGCTGCAGGGGAAGATCTTAGTCGGCCATCATATTTGATGTCGGAGCTCCGGCATTTCGAAAGATTTTAGTGATACATAATTGTATTTATGCGCATATGAATTTACAACGCGTTTAAATTTAACACGTGGTCCTCGACCGCCATTACAGTTCCTTGAACGCGTCTCCCGCGATTGATCCGTCTAAGTTTCACTTGACGGCCTGTAGTTAATCTTAAGTGATTTGGTAATATCACCAGCGTAATCACTTCCCATTGTGTTCGGTTGTGGACAGCTCAATGTAAATATGTTATTTTCGTAACCCTAATCGTTCTTCCAATTTATTATCGTTTATTGTAGAGATTTGAAAGCAATAATTACGATTTAAATTCTATTTGTAGTTGATTTATTAGATGAGTTTATTTAATTAGACGTGGTGTATTGTTGGTTAAGTTGTGTTCCCTCATCATCACTCGCACAATATTATTGTCGCAGGAGGGGAACCTCGTCTGCTGATATATAAAGTATGATTTACATGTGTTATAGTATATGTACATGGCATTAGGTCCGCTAGCGCGGCCGCGAGCTGGTGACGTGACGTGACGGGTGTCATGTCAGTCGTCAGTCGAAATTAATATTTAAATGGAAAATTGATGTACCTTATGTATATAGGACTTCAGGGAATATAGTGTCAATCGTCGACATCTAATGGTGATAGGAGTATATCGCGTGCACGCGGCCGCTGAGGCGGCGGCGGAGGCGCGTCGTGCGCCCTCCGGTGTAACAATAAACATAATTATAAATTAATGATTTGTTTTATTTCTTCATGCTTTGTTCTATTTCGTTTATTTATTTATTGGTGTTCAATAAGTAAATTTTTGATATATGTAAAAATGAACATAATATGTATACGTTGAGTGGATAGCGTTGATGGCACCGTACTCGGATAATATCCATCTTTACGGCCGGGTAGTAGGTAATTCGAGCAGATAAATTTCCACTCTCGTCTCTAGCACTTGAGTATTACGCTCGTACGTACATACAACGGACCCTAGCCAAGATTCCGTTATAAAAATGTACTCTGCGATTCCGTAGTAGAACGAGATGCAGTGCCGACTAGTATGACAGCGACGGTGTTGCCATCGCTGAAGTCACGTTTCACTTGAATATAAATGAATTATTCTTAAAATCGTAGAAGGTCGAAGTACTTTGTAATCACTAAAAGAATCACAAACGTAACAAAAACTAACCTTAAAATATTTTGTAGCACTATTATTTAATATCGAGTGACGTGAATGAATTAAAAAAAAATTATTGAAGGTGGTTTTTATAAACTCACTGAAAGTTAAATTACGCCATCGCTTTAACAAATCTGTACCATGAGAGGTCCTGGAAGAAAAACTTACTGCTACATATCAAACTCTTGTCCAAGCGGGCTAAATGCAATAAGGATTGAAATAAGGGTATCTTGCGAATAGCAGCCACTTCAGCTGGCGACGATAACCTGCAATACGGTCACATTTACGCAGACCGCAAATGTAACAGGTGCAATTTTGTCACCGCTCCCTTTTGATACAAGTTCCATGTTAAGATCTAGATGACAGTCGCCATGGTAATCGAAAACAGGCAGAGCTAGATATTAAACGAGCATGACCTTGGTCTTGATGGGGATAAAGTTTTTCAGGCAGTAACTTTCCTTCTAAGCGATTGACTTGTACTTGCCATGACAGTGTGTTATCAATAAACAAATCATTTAGGGGATGACTAACAATGAAATTTTTAGCCGGCATCCGCGAGCTGCTTACAACTAGTTTAAAGTTTGAAAGGATTGTTGACACGATCAATTAGGATCTCACGGATAGCTTTGTGGAGTTCGGCAACATTAGATTGCACGAACAGCTCGAAATCATACAAATGGTACGAATTGTGGATGATAGTAGAAATAGAAACCGCCTTGCCACCGGCAGGCCGCTGTCGAGATCAGCACATAACTTGAGATAACATAACTCGTAAACCATGCAAGGGCTGCGAATAAGATAGAATTGAAATATCTGTAACTGTAAATATGCAGTAGTGCTATTGTGACCGGAAGGGAACCTAGACTGATAAGCATTCAGTAGGTCATTGCAAGAGACAGTCGGTAATTTGTCTGCGCAGACCTCCAGGACTTTTGAAGAGAAATAAGGAATTTGAAAGGAATTTTAATTAAAAAAAACCTCCTGCAATCCTTCAACGACCCTTATTTCATAAGTGTTTGTTCCGAATGCTTTTAAAAAAATTTGATTAACTATTTCTGCACTCGAGAATATATTTGCTGGCCGGTAATCTTTGTATTGTTCTCTTTTCATGTCATATCTCCTCTCCCTTTTCATGTCATATCACCTTACCTCATCACTGCTTACTGCTCTTGCATTTGTTTATGAAAACTCCTGCGTTACACAAGCTCGTCTATGCTATGAGGCTTAACAGGAAAAAAACAGGATTGTAAATAAAACAGAATTAACAAAATACTATGATATATTTACCTATCTCCGTACAGCTGATTGCACCTAACGAATACCCAATAAAAAAGTTTCATAAAATAGTTTCTTACAAATAATATTTGTGATAGAATCAATATTCAGTATGTACACACAATATATAAAAATGCGATAGTCTGTCTTTACATATAACAAACTGGCGGGATTCTGATATGACGGCATTCCTTTTATAATATGGCGTACTAAATAATCACAAGCAAGGGCCATGGTAAACAATATTCACCACGAGAATAGATATCAAATATATTGATTTATAACTTGTTTGTTTATGGACGGATTAAAATGAAACGAACTTTAAATTTAAGTGACGGTTACCGCAATACATTAGTGAAAACCAGAACGAAATCAGTTGAGCCGTTTCTGAGATAAGCGTGCACAGACGCACACACAAACAGACACAAATTGTTTTGGGTTTTATTACGTTAATAAAGGCCCACGTTAGAAAAGCGATCAGTTAGATTTTTTTTCATATGTATAGATAACATATACAGTCATATATATATAACTTATATACAATCTCAGTGGGGTTAGAAATTGCTCTCACATCAGAATCTCTCCTGCTATGTACTGACAACAATAACATGCACATTTAACATGAATATTTAAACAAGTAAATATATTTTTATATACAAACAAATCCCTAAAATATAACTTAGTTACATAAATCTCACATATATTTTTAAAATACCTACTTAACCTTTTAAATAACATATTTCAACGGATTTTAATGTGATATACGTTTTCCATAATAAAATATAATTTATTTTAACATGATAAAATTTTAATATAAAATAAATAAACACATTCTCCATTTAGAATCGTTTTCAAAATCGAAATTTCACAACTTCCACGGAGTACATACATCACATTCAACGGTTAAAATTCTTCACGAAGCACATCAAGAGTCCACATCGATACACTTTAAACGCAAGATAATTAAAAAATATTTTAAATGCATTAAAATCTAATACATAATTACGATTAACGAAAACAAAGATCACACGAGTAAAATAAAAATGAACAGTGTACAGACGTTGAGATGTGATGACACCGTTTAAAATTAATTAAATCTAAAATAAATATAAAGATAGCCGCGTTGTTCGATTAGAATTAGATTAGATTATACTATACTTCTATATCCAACGTATGTATTTGACACGGTGAGACTCTAGTTTTCCAAACATCCAGCCCGAGAACACCGAGCGCGGCGTGCTGCATCACCCGATCGAGTACATCGAACGTTACACAGCGCATGTGTATTGGCAGCATTAATATTAATAATTAACATTAATAATTTGACCGAATGAAACCAAACGGTCTCGTGTCAGTTTAAAATATAATTTTGAGATTTAATCTCTCGACGTTTGCAGAACTGACATAATTATTCGAACGACATTATTAACGACAAAGACGCCTGGAAATAATAGTGTGGAAACCAGTTCCGCGCAAATTTAAACTTTTGTAATTACCGTGTGTTGTTTAAAAGATGCACCGAGGGGTTTCTTTCGTCGTTTCTTCTCATCATTGTTAAAGCACCTTTTCGAAAGGGTGGTAGAAGCAAACAATGACGTGCATAAGTGTATTTACAGAATACCTAAACGATTAATTATTTTGAATTTGAATAAACATTAGAAAAAGGCATATTGAATACTAGTTATCCCCGGCCAATAATTATCCAGACACAGCGTCCACCGGCCGCCCTGTCCAGCAGGACGGTGCCCGGGCTCGTCGACGTCGCCGCGGCCAGACCGTCGTGTCACCTGAATCACCATTTCCTCAGTGAGGAGTATATGTTTTGATGTTGGGTGCCAAGTGACTTCAACGGTGCTGACGTGCCAGCCGCCGCGACGGTCCCGTCCTGACGCAATCTCCACCTCCCCGTCCACGTCCCGCGGTAGGAATCTTTTGACTCTCTCTTTTCATAACAAGCTTCTACAAATAAATGGGCGAGATGGTGGTGGTGGTGACGGGGCCTTCCGGGCACGGATAGGATAACGAAGTAGTGAAAGGGGTTGTGCACGTATGTTATGGAACATGAATTATTTTAAAACAATAAATTAACCTAGTTGAGTATTAAAAAGTGTAGATTTTACATACATTATATATATACGTACGTAGGTTGTCCGCTAAACAGATACGGACAAGAAGGAGGAGATCGCGTTTTAAATTGATTCAATAAATATTAGTTTTCATATTTAAAACTGTTATATTATGTGTATGGATATACATAACTTAAATTGAAATTGCTTACGATAACATTCCGTCCGAGGACCAGATCATGCGGCGTGGTGTTTGAGGTCGAAGATCTCCATGAGCAGCGGCTCGATGGGGTTCACGTCGAGGTACACGCCGGTCACCTCCTCCGCGAACTTCTTCAGCTCCAGGATCTTCTGGATGAGCTTCAGGAAGGTGGACTTGGCCTCGCAGCCGGGGTACACGCTCTCCAGGTAACGCCGCAGCAGGTAGTAGTATGAGTTCTATAAATATCAGGTCATCGGTTTCTACGTTTTTAACGTGTTCAGGAATTTTTCACACTATTGCTATTTAAACACTTCAATTTAGGGTTTAGGAATTATTGTGGACAGAGGGAGTATGTTTTGCGTGTAATTTCGTTTATATAACAATTAAACATTTTATAAAAGTTAAGTGTACATAGCTCTTAACAAAAAAAAAACCATAAATTTTAACGATAAAATGAGAAATAAGTTTATTTACAGCATACACTCGTCATCGGCTCGTGTAAATAACTCTCTACGTGTAACCAAATTTAGATATTTTTCCGAGATATTAAAAGAAAACTGGGTGTGACAGACAGAGGGTCACATGCGATTAATCGGACAGGTGGTAGCGCCTCTACATGGCACTGAAAAGGCAAAACCATCACACATACACTGACAATATAACGAATGATATATCCAAATAAGGTCCGTAACCCTGACCTGCTCCAGTTTGATGACGTCACGGTGCACCACCTTGGCGCGGTCCGGCGTGAACAACAAGATGGCGGACATGATCAGTATGACGTTCTCGTCGGAGCGCCACCGCGGCTCGAACGAGCGGATGAACGCCTCGTGCGTGTGGTAGATGTTGCCCTTCGCCAGCTTGAGCACCTCCGTCTTGATGCACCCGTACTGCTCCTGCGAGTGCGGCACCTGCGAGTTCAGTGCACCCTGTGAGGTTTTGTCAAACTACCCGACGATTTTGAATATTCCATTTAGTGTTCGAGTGCAGGACAGTTTTTGAACGTTAAACAAATATGTGACCTGATATGATATTAAATAATAATCATAATAGACAACGCTTTAAAAATATTCAATTTATATATTTTTATTTTGTAAAAATACCCTCCACTTTAGGAACTCGTTAAGAATCTAGTTTCTCTGTTGAATGAAAGTGTAGTATAAAAACTTGACAATGCAAAAAATCCCATGATTAGGCGAATCATTATATAATAATATGTAACTCCAATAAAATTAGGAGAACCGGCAAAACCAAGAAACTAAGGGTAATCGTAATGTTTATTTCGATTAAATTGTACCTAATGCACTCTGAGCACGCCTATTGGTTACCTTCCAGTGGTTCTTCAGTCCGTCGTAGGTCATGGTACTTCGAAGAATCATCATCTCTATACATCCGCCCTTCAACAGCGCCACCTGTAATATATATATCGCATCTTCAACATTTAAATTTTGTTTATATCGATAATGAATTGTCACTTGATAAATCGAATGATGTAAAGGGTATCTTTGTGTGGAAACCTGTGTTTAAAAGTAAGTTCGTATTAAAACTGTGTAATATATTTTTGATTCGTCGTTCTACCCTCCGTGCGTACTGTTTTCGTACCTGGTCCTCCTCGCACATGTTTTTGAACGCGTTGATCTTCTTGGCCATTTTTATGAAGCGTCTTATTGCGACTGCGGTAAGGTTCACTATCCGGATCAACCGCGGATCGTGTGTGCCGTCGCCGTCCTGGAGTTGTTTAAAACGTTTTAACCATATGCTGAAGGGAAGAGATGGGGCGTTCAAAATAATAGTTGACATATCTGTCTCGTTCTCTCACAGAGATATTGCGTATTACAGAACTAGACCGGACCATTGAGGAATCAATATAAAATAACGGAGAGCGAGGACGTAAATATACATATATCGTATGATTCATGCTAAACGGAGTCATGAATATACATCTGTGTACAAATGAGATCGAAGTGTTGTTATATTTGTCTTTAAATCACCGTTCGCGTGGTGTTACTTAACAAACGACCGTCTACAGTTTTTATTTGTTAAAGTCACAACAATGAACGTTGAAATTGCATTAAAATCAAATAGTAATAAAGTACCTTGCAATTTGACGTTTGAATGAGATGAAAAAGTGTTTTTAAATAGTATTACATTTTTAACAGAAGTTTAATTAATTTTAATTCCCGCGCACAGGCATGCACACATACACTCACGCACTCACAAATGAAACCGGAAGTAAACTGAGATGCATATATCCAGGCTACGAGGGCACACCGAGCGGCTAGTCGAGCGAGCAGGATTATTGGCGCGGTGCAAATTAAAACATTACGTCATAATGAAATGAAATAAAATATTATTTATTCGAGGTTGGTTTTTACTTTTCACACTTTTCGAACGTCAAACTACGCCATCGCTTCAACAAATCCCTACCGTGAGTGGTACCGGAAGAAGAACCGGCAAGAAACTCCCGTGGAGTTTTTTTACTACTCACAGTTACTGTACAGTACCTGTTAGTAAAGTACATTTAGTAATATGTAGTTGTGGAAGAGGTTGATAAATGATGTTGAGTTAAAGTTATAGAGCGGCTTTATTGCGATCGTCGAGTTAAACGACTCGCACTCGCCGCGTCCGTCTCGTACGGTAGTTGTTAGTGCACTCCGTCAATACGTATGTAAGTTATTGACTTTTATATGAGGTATCGATGTACGTATCGTACAGTTACAGAACGCACTTATGGCTGTAAACTGGCTTAATATTAAACTCATGCCCAAGCAGTCTTATTCTGAAAGTAATCATCACGTTTGTAATAACCTTTCCGCATAAGAATGCTTCTGACATGAGTTTTAAATTTACAATATGGTATTTCTGTCAATTGCAATGGAATTTTATTATAAATATTTACACATCTACCCATGAAAGAGCCACCAGTTTTGCTTAGTCTGAAATTTTGAACAATCAGTTTAGCCTTACTCCTACTATTAATACTGTGAACATTACTCTTCCTAAAAAACCATGAGAGTATTTTTTAACGTACATAATATGCTACAGTTAATATATCAATTTCTTTAAAGAGATCTCTAAGGGAATCCCTAGGCCTGAGGTTGTAGATGGAGCGTACTGCTCTTTTCTGTAATATAAAAATCGTTTAATACTTGATAAGGATTGGTTTTATTTTTAAATTTTTACTATTAATGTACACTCTCTATATCTTGTTCAAATATTCAATCGTTAATAAAATTATTTTTATTCATCCACTCGAGTTCAAATACATTTTATTAAACTTGTAGTTGATGACATTTGATGTTAATACAGTATTTTACAAATATTAGTACATTAATTAAACGCAATTAATTTATTTTATTATATTAATCTTTTAATATCAAAAACTTTCATTGGGACATCTGTCGGCACGACTATATTTGTTCGTTAAACTGGTACTGTATTGATATTAGTACCAATATCGTTAAATAGATGGCATTGCCCTCCGATGAAGAACAATACTGTTCAATTAATTAATTTTCGTTTATATGGGAGAAACAAAAAATCTTATACAATGTGTCCTAGAGAGAAGTGACCTCCTGGCGTTTTTTGAATATTTCTACAAAAATGTTAATAGATAACAATAAAGTAGAGGTTCTATTGGTTTGTTTTTTTATTTGATTTTGTAGAGACACCTGACTATTTTCATTACATTTTTATTGTGTTTAGTTTTTTTTTTAATTTGGTTTTTTATTAAGTAGCTGTTAACGCAGTTTATCGATTCAAGGTATTAAACCTATCAAAAATTCAGTAAAAACTAAAAATAAAATTAAATAAAAAATTTAAGGACAAAATCCCTTGTAATTTTTTTTTGTAATAAAAGTGACAAATGCCCAATGAATATCATTTTTATACACAATGTGTTAAGATACACGACGTCACCTACAAAATCTCAGATCAATGTGTGTAACTATCTCGAACATGTCCCGAAATACAATCTCTTAACCAGTGGAATTCATACTCCGTAATAAAAAGAGGACCTTGAAATTAATGAAGTTGACGATTAAGTGGTCAACTGATTAATTCTTATTATTATTAAACATACCTCTTGCTATGTATTAGGATCATTTTCATTAATGAAAATAAAAAAAACAAGTGCAAAGTTAAATAATTTATTATAAAAAATAGTGATTAATTCATAAAATTTTCGAAATTACCCCCATTAGGTTACACAGCTTAGGGCTCTGAAAGACATTCTTTCGCTCGTTCTTAGGACTTCAGAAAAGTTTGCAGCTATTTCTATCGCAGGAGAATTGGTCCTCTCCTTTAATTGCTCTCTCGGAGCTATTGGTACAGATTAAACTTTGTGTTTCATGAAGCCCCAATAATAATCACCGAGAGGCGTCAAATCGGGAGACCTTGGGGGCCATGTCACTGGATCGCCTCTGCAAGTCCATCTTGGATAGTTGTCATTGATAAATTGACAGGTTCCACCTCCTCAACAAAGGACGGTGTTGTAGTAACAGGGGCAGGTCTTCGCGCAAGAAGTTTAAGACTTCTTGTGTAACCCATCTTGGCAATTCCAATGGCCATTAGATTACCGATCATTCCGGCCTGCATGTGTACAGAAAGTTCAAGCTGGAATGAAGTTTCCCTGACAGCGTATGGATTTTCTGTGGCTCAGACGTGAACAAAAGGTAACTTTTTAAGAGTTGTACTTCGGCACGTGATAGAGATAGATAAATAAACTTTTTTTTTATATTACTTGTTTTATATAATATTGTTAGCAGCAAAGTGACGTCACATCCGTTAAGAGGAGGGGATGGCGGACAGTCACCGCCAAGCACCTACATAAGACGATGAGCGCTCGTCTTGACACATTAAGATTTTTTAGCGCCCCCTTTTCCTAAAGGGGGTCGCATCAGATGTCGGCTTCAAGGCCTCCAGGCCAAAGCCAGTCTCGGGTGGTGTTTAGTGGGTAGCCCCTAGGTTTCTCGGGAGTCCCACATAACCAGCGCAGCCGGCTGCGCTGGTATGCATAAAGCATTCACCACCCCCCTCCCCCGTTTCCCGGAGGGTAGCCCTTTTCCAATTGACTGGGCGCAAAAAAAAAAAAAAGTCTTGACACACTTATATTTGTGGTGAACGTGTTAAGGGAAAACTCTGCCCGTTTGAATAGTCAATTCTGTTTCGTCTTATATTTGTTTAGAATTGATTTACAAAAGTCTGCTTGATTTTCTATATTGTAATTTATAAATTTCACCACTTAAAATTACCCCTGATCTTAATGAAGTTCTTATTTTTATTTATTTAGTCCCGTTCTGCTAACAATATTTATTTTAATAAGTATTTTCGATTTGTTTCTTATTAGGTGTTATGTTGGTCGGTATTGTGGCGCGCGTTCATAACATGCAAAGCTGGGGGCGGGGCGGTACGTGTCGAGAGTAGCTCTGCGGAATTTCGTACTGTTCAATTTGATAGTCAATTAAGATAAAGTGAGTCATCACCTTTGTAATTAACGTTTCATATCACTCGCAACATGTGTCCGTTACCTTGAGGGTGTTGGCGGAGTCGCCGATCAGTTGGGAGACGTCATCGTCGATGGGCGCGTGGAGCGCCTTGTTGGCAACAATCAGCTCGTTCAGTTTCGCGCGCTCCACCTGGAACAACCGCCGTGCGGACCCGTCAGGTGTGTTTCTACGACCTCGCTGGTAACTCGCAGTCATTTTAAACGCTGGCTGCTAGCTCCAAAGTCTGATTCCCGGCTGCGAAAGACAAATTTTTGTTCTCCAGTGGTGGTTGTTAGTAATGTCTTAATTAAATAAATAAATAAACGTTTACACACTCACACCCCCGCACTAGGATCTCCTGTGTTGTGGGCGGCATGGACACACACAAATATGACATCACAAACACCCATGAGCTGAGAACAAACATTTATCTATCACATATATGTTTGCACCGGCGGGGAATCCAACCCGGGACCCCTCGCTCGGCAACCAGGCAACTGGGCTATGGGGTCATCAAATTGTGTACGATTATAATTGTGTACGTCCTTATCGACTGTCGACATGAAATGTGTGAGTGTGTGTACAAATTCAAGGTCCGAGAACAAAAATTTGTCATACATAAGCACATGGATGTATACGGCGTTATGTACTACTTATAAAGGGCTCGGTGGTGTTTATTTTACACTAAATATAGTATAAAACAAACTGTCTACTGATGATGCACACTATCTATGAGTCATAGTGAGGGAGCGACATGTGATACGACCATAAAAATACGGGGTACAGTAGTAAGATATTTTGAGCAAATACAGGTCGGATTGTTATCAGGCATTTACATATTTTATGTAAAAAAAACAAAAAAAACATATTTATCTCCCTAATAACGGACCTAAATCTTGCTGTTGGCGACTTGAATTGGATAATGTCTAATATTAGTAATTCGTTGTGGGTACGCTTTGAAAAACTTACATGTACATATGTTTACAAATACTAAACGTTCACTGAGCAATTATTAATCATTTCTATCAGTTAAGGATGACGGGTAAATTTGAAAAATCCGTCGCTCAGCGTGACAACGGAGTGAACATAAAGTATTGATATTTTTTGACCAAAATGCAGGGTCGAACTAGAAACTAGCGGTGCCCTTGGATGTTATCGGTTTTGCGTTGGGCCTTCGCAGCACGCTTGCTGATGCCTACATGCTTGGTATGGAGGAGCGAGGTTTTCGTATATTATAACCCAGTCGCTCCCTCGTCGCGTATCTGAAAAATTTTCCATCCATTGCTGCTCGTAAAACAAAAACACAGGAAAATGTCGTTACTCTGGAATCTTATATTATTTCTACAGTGTATCGTTTGTGAAATGTTCATGATGACAGCGACGTGCCTCACGGTTCCCGCACAGTGCCGGCTCGACGGCGGTGAGCGAACATACCTCGTTGAGTTCCCTCGAGGATCCGCTGCAGTTGCTCACAGAAGTGTACGCCTCAAATTCCAACTTGATCGCTTCACACAGTATTGACTCCATGGAGTTTGGTTCTATCCTAAAGAAGGCAGACTTATTTATCAACCTGTTTTAAAAACATTTGGTCGCACAAGTACATAGTTATATTCGTTCTAATATACACCATTCAAACTATTCAATTTATTATACGGAATCGAATATAATCTAATATACCTAATCTAAACATTTAACATAGTCACACCAACTAAAAAGTCAACAACCCGGCTAAACTTAACTAGTACTGCTAAAATTGCAATGAAAAAACTATGCTTGGTGTTTTACCGTATGTAACCTGAGCGCTCGTAGCCTGTGTCGTAGGCTTGGTGAAATAGGAACATAGGAACATAGGAAGGAAGGATCATTTGAATGTTTGGATGCTTATGTCAAGAACTGATTCTTTTATTTATTATTTCAGCGATTCCGCAAAGGGGGGGG
>PDGT01000066.1:1606014-1640329 GCA_003671415.1 Megathymus violae | reverse complement strand
ACCGATGACGTACCGATGACGTACCGATGACGTCCCGATGACGTACCGATGACGTACCGATGACGTACCGATGACGTACCGATGACGTACCGATGACGTCCCGATGACGTCCCGATGACGTACCGATGACGCTTGCGATTCGTCGTCTGACAATACAAGTCCCGTAATCATGATCTTTCCGACATATATATATTATTATCATATATAATCCTGCATTTATGTATTTACTCTACTTGTTCCCTTAACACTTCGCGTCCAGGTCATTTGGAGATCATACTGTCGATGTATTCGCTGTAAACGCTAACTCGGCAACTATTTCCTAAAACTGTTTTTCAGAAAAGAATGTATTTGCATGGCATCATCCTTGACACCTGCCTATATCAGAATAGCTGGACCTTCCACATCACAAATGGCATTCCACAACTCCACGATATCCATCGATACTCTAAAACTACTGGGAGATGGAAATTCTCCTCAAAAAATATCTCTAAACGAGTACCAGAGGGTGGCCCGCGGTGAGAAATTCGGGGATCAGGTGTCCGTAACGCATGGCGATTGGGAAAAGTTTGTCCAATGGGCGAAGAACACGGGCTTTGACTTGGTATTTGCACTGAACAATGAGGAAAAGACATCGAATGGCATGTGGGATCCCAATACGGCGTTAAATATTCTCACGGTGGCTGACAAGGCTGATATTGGGGATATTTTCTGGCAGTTGGGTTACGGTGAGCAATCATATTTTCAGGTTTATGATGATGATAATTTTCATCGTTATGAAAAACTAAACTATAATATGCTTTGTTAAAGCAAAACATCGCGATGAAACCTGCATTATTGATAATTAACCGTAATGTCCTCTATGGTGTGTAAAGTCTGATAATCCCTAGTTGATCTTCGTGGTGGATCTATGAACGTCTTTACTTCTTATTTTGTAAGAGGTGACCTAAGCATGGCAGTGCGGTAGTTATGGATTGTGAGGAAGAAGATGATTGTCGACTTTTCCGATGGCGCCACACGTTGAGTTTTTGTTGCGTTACCAATTGGGTTCCTTTTTCAAATTATTTATCATAAGCGCGCGTAGAATATAGATTTTTACAAAATTTTACGACTTTGTAAGGGAGCTCCATCTCATCCTCATCCTTTTGAGTCCAAATCAACTTTCCTTGTTCGTGACAATGTTCGTGAAAACATATACTGACGTACAAATTTGAATCATGAAATTAATAATCATCGACGACTGAAGTGTGCGTTCCATCGGGATGTTGCCAGTTGAATGGGATTTGATATAATTTTAATCCTTGGAAACTTTAAAACTAATCGAATATAGAGCATTCCCAATAGGGTGGCGAAGTTGGAAAAGTTCAACCTCAGAAATAAATGTATCGAAAAATTGGTCTTAGATCTAAATTGAAATCAAGACTTAAAGTTTTTTGCCCTATCTGACCCGAAAATAATATTCTCTGAACATCTTTTATTTTAGAACATATTGCAAACATACATCTTTACTTACATAAATAGGTATGTAGTCTAGCTTTACTAAGATTATTTCCACAGCTTGCAACAATCAATCAATCGAGGAGTACCTGAATGATCTGGAAACGCTCCGCGTGATCACTGAGACGTTCCGTTCGGGCAGAGCGGGGCACTGGCGCGTCGTAGGTGGTGACATCACCCCTTGTTTGACCGCAGAATCCAAGAGCGACTTTAAAGACTACGTCACGCTGTCCGATGAGATGTTTGATGCTGTGTTTCTTAACGGGTGAGTTGATTTTATTTTTCCGCATAGCGAATACAATTAAATATCACGGTATCACGGGAACCCCAGTAATCAGTGTTGAAAGTTGACATATTTATAACTTCTTGGAAAAGCACAGTGATTAAAATTCGACTGGAATTCGTTATTTTTTAAGTTTGAATGTTGTTGAGAATTTTTGTCCTCTACAATTATCGCCTAATATTTTGTTTAGTGTTGTTCACTATTGTTTGTTGTTTATTACATCACCTGCGAGCGTGTACAAGTAACTCAAATGTAAAATAACTGATAAATATTAACACAGTTTTGTTGCGAGCGCGAGTGAAATTCTGGAAGTGAACATTATTTCATTAGAATCAGTGATAGTGAAGGCTGACAAGAACAATATTTTAGGTATATATACTGCAGTATATTAATCATATCAAGGAGGAGTCTTACCTGTAAAAAAAGTAAAAATGAAAAAAGTTAACTTTGGCATTTCTGCAAATTCTCAAGGTTGACTGTGTCAGAATGCTATTTAGTATTAAGTCCGCCTATTGTAACAGAATATATGTACAATAAAATATACGCACAATGCCATAATAGTAAGAAACAAAATAAGATTAGATACATTACTACAGTCCTGGAAATGAAACGTTTTCCTTGCTACAAAATAGCTAAAAAAACCACACGAACAAAGACAACTGATTTAAAACTTTTTTGTTAAGCCATTATCGTTGTTGTAATAAATAAAGACGAACCAAGCTCAGGATATAAGTTATATAATTCGATACGCGAATTCGGTTGATAACCTTATACACATATAAAGTGCTGCATTCCTCAGAAAGACCGATCCGAAAATATTTGTTAACTTGTGTCTGTGACGTAACACAGGTTAATAGATTAAGCGGTTTGAAATGTGAGGATTTAACTACCACCCGGGAAGTTAGTGACGTATTTATTAGTTTTAATCACATAGTATTATCTCCGTACGATTTTCAAACCCTATTCCTTTCAGTAACTCGTCATCCCAAGAGTTGCAGCGAATGTCAGAGAAAGACCGGTTGAAGCTGCTCAAGGTCCTCAGCCGGAGCAACACTCCACTGTGGCTCACGGAGACCAACCACCGGTTCCACGAGCTGGAGCGGGCCGCTGACTGGATGACCAGTCTCGGGTACTCCGCAAGGAACGGCTTCGCTGTGCACTTCAGAGAACTGGTGGAGACTGAGCTCTATGAGCCTACGCTGGTAGGTTTAACTGAAGTTTCGGAATAATTGTAACTGATGTACACTGCACGGTTAGCAATTTCAGCCACTTTGCTCCTTTACTTGAAACTTACATCTCCGTAGGGTTAGCCGTGGATCAAGAGTTCATAATTATAAATTGTCAAATTAGTCGCGAAGCAGTGTCAACAAAAAGTTTTTGGAACCAGCTCTGATCGTAAATGAATCTTTCTTTAGTTATTCACCTCAGGCTTTAGTAGTAATTAACACTTGCAAGTCTGTAACCGACTGCAATGTGCTTCTGTTGTTGCATTATCATGGATACAAGTTGCAATAACCACTTGGCATCAGTTGTATGAATACGTTTTATCGTCATCCATAACTGTCACTAGCAGCGTGCTGGGCTGGAGTTTTTTTACATTGAGATGGTTCAAGATTATAATCCATACTACTGGATAAGTGCTGATTGTGACAGTCTTTATATACCCTCGAGCTTTGGTGAAGAACTGTTAGGTCTGAAATTTTTTTTTTTTCCATCGAAGCTCATGATAATCAGTTTTTGTTATCGACATAATTGCAAAGATTAAAAGTGCATATAGGATTCAAATCGTAATCTCCGGTGGGAGATAGAATTTCAGATTACCGGGTTACCACTGCTAATACTAGACTGCATAGGTTGCTACTTCTGCAGCAATAAACAGCTGATGAATGAACATAAACTTACTCTTAAATGTGCTTACATACACCTGATATTATCGGGATGTCTTCAATTGTGATATAGTACTTTTATCATTTAATTATTTTCAGAGTTTCTACATGGCACTTCTTTTTAAAAATCTGGTTGGCGAAAAGGTCCTAAATGTTGATATCGAAGCCTCTGAGGCGACAATGTTTGCGCATTGTACATCGCTGCGTCACAAGCCGGTGCCTGGGGCTGTCACGCTTTATGGAGCTAACATGGACACCGAACCGGCTAGATTTTCAATCAGATTGTCGAAGAAGGAGGAGGGTGGAGATATCATGCAGTTTATACTTGGACATGATCACAGCGGGTTAGTATAAAGAATTCTAGGTACTTTGTTTTAAACATCAATGTCTTATGCGGGCATTATTTCATACAAAGGTTCATCGCTATAACAAACTGTCATTGAGATTTAGTAGATGACGACGAACTGCCCTTCAACGCGCCAGCTCACTTGTGTGATAGGAGCGTGGGATATTTGGGTATCAAGGGTCACCTTTTGGTGGAGTGGCGGATCCCGTCGTTAGGCAGGAATCGCAGCCAGCCCTCCCTCA
Organism: Megathymus violae; assembly: GCA_003671415.1. NCBI lineage: Eukaryota > Metazoa > Arthropoda > Insecta > Lepidoptera > Hesperiidae > Megathymus > Megathymus violae. Next base: position 1,636,078 of record PDGT01000066.1, on the reverse strand, counting down.
GATGGTCGGAGGACTCGCTCGACTCTAAGAGCTACCACAGAAGCGGGTACTTTCGAGCAGACTTGCGAGGAGGGGTGTGATGAGATTTAGAATCCATCACGGTTTTAAGAGTTGATTTTCTAGTAGGACCATAGCATTACTCGTTGATCATCGCTCATCATTCAAAATTAGAAGTAATAAATGACGTTCTTAAGTGTATTTACTGAATACCTATATGATTAAATGATATTGAATTTGTATTATGAATTTAAAACAATGTAAAGTTAACGAATGTAGATAAATAGTTGTCAATTGCATGTTTTCCATTGGAGTTATGTTTACAAACGTTTTATGTCAATATCAATAGGTTAAATATTGATTATAAATAACCTTTCACAGAAATATCATGGTCAATGGACGTGCAATGTATTATGAAGGAGATATCAAGCCAGTTGTGAAGCGGGTGCGTCCGTACAAGACCTTATTAATTAACTTACCGCCAAAATCGTTTGGTTTCTGGGTTCTAGCTAATACTCAAGTCGATGCTTGCTATGAGCACGAGGATAAAACACAAGAAACACAATATGTTGAAGCCTTACCTATAACAAGCGCTGAAGATAATTATTTTCACCCTATAAAGACTAGAAAGGAGAGGTCTGAATATAGATACGATATTGGAATCAATAAAGAATCTTCAAAAGATGCTGTTGATTTACCAAATTATACTTACGTATCACAAGAACAAAAGAAAGGTAAAGAAACTTTGAAAAACAGAATAAATGAATTAAATAAAGATTTGACAGCCTATTTTCCTAATGAGGGGGACAATATAGCCGACAGTAAAACACATTTAGAAAAATTTAAAAGGCAAGTTCAAAATAAAAAAATAAATAGACCTCGTAAACAAAACATAAAATCTCGCATAAGGAAGCAGAGAAACTATGATCGTAATTCGTTACTAAATTCAAATTTAATATCCAAATTGAGAAGTAGTAAATTAGTTCGGTTAGCAAAGAATGACTTTAATAGAGTAAATAAAAGAAATTCTAAAAGTCTTAAAGCTCGATATAAATCTAAAAAACAACAAGTGTTAGATAGTAAAGAAAAAAATGCTTCTCGACAGACTAGTGTAAGTAACAAAATTGTGTCAGAACCACAAATAATAAATCCTGATTGCGATTCAGTGCGCAAACGTAAACGTAGAAGTACAGACGAAGAAAGTGAAATTTTAAACAGCGTTCATCGTGAAGATAATCGTATAGGTCACAATAAATTAAAAAAGAACAGAAACATAAAATATAATAATTTGGAACAAGTTGTAGACGATGTGACAGCAGAAAACGAAGTTGATAATGATAGTGAAGGGATTATTCCTATTGGAAAAGTTTTAAACAAGTTAAAAAAATTAAGTCGACTTCCTGTACACATACAAGCTGATCACGAGAACGATCTTGATGTTTTGAATGAGGATACATCAGATATGGACGAAATTGTTTTAAAAACTAAATTTCTTGATGATAGTGCAATTATAAATATAAAAGAAATGTCTAAAAATGGCTTTTTGAGATCAACCATAGAGGAAATTTTATCTATATTAGCAGATTTTAATAGAAACATAAATAAAGCTTGGTCTGTGTTAACGTTTATGGAATAAAATTGATATTATGTCAATTATTGTGCAATGTGGGAAGTTTGTATAAATATTTTTGATTTACCTGAAGGTATCATGGCCGTTATCATGGTAGCTCAAATGCATCATCAAAATTTGTTGTCAATTAATCGAAATTCCGATAACACATTTCACTACGCTTTACTGATTTGGAAAGTACGAGTAACACAATAGAGTAATATGAAATGATGATTATGAAAGGGAACAAAATTAGATTGACCTACAATGTGAATTTGACCAAAACTATATTTTTTTTATAGAGTTTAATCTGTAAATTTAGTTAAGATATTAGATAAAATGTAAATAATTATGTCTTAGTATAACAAATATATAAATACCATATTTAATTATGGTGTTATTTTTATTATTCAAACTTCTTATTTATGAATATATTTGAACACAATCACAGTGGACAGTGCGGGGGGCACTAGGATTTCCTGTACTGCGGGGTGGCATGGACACGCACAGACAGATAGATATCACAGACACCCATGACCCGAGACTAAATGACCTGAGACCACTCGCTCGGTAGGCGGGTTACTACCAACCGAGTTATAAAGTTGTCAATTTATGGAATTTATGGAGCACAGGAAAAGTAAACGGTTGGTGGTAATAAAGAGCCAGAGATAAATAAAACAACGGCATGGTGGTACAATGTAGTTTATTTATAATTTAACAACATGGTAGATACACCATTTTCAAATTCACAATAAAGTTCACATGAAAATGGCCACCTCTAAACATTTTACATAACTAATTGGGACCTCTTAAATAAATTTAACAACGCTTTGCAATAGTAAGACACGAACAAATCTGTAGCGAATAAGCCTACTATATAATGAGACCTACTAAGTGATAGAGTAGAAAGTGTGAACTCCAACTAAATTACTGACAAAAACCGTATATTACGACAGCCCTCTACAGTCAAGAAGGCTGAACTAAAATCATCGTCAACAACAAGATTTGAAAAAAGCTCAATCCGATTATTACCTAAAACATTTTCAACAATAACCTTATTTTCGTACCCCTCGTAACTCTAAACTATATGCTGAATAGACTACAAACTTCTGTCTCCATAACAATATATCTCATATCGAACCACGTTCATACCAGATAATGTTTCAAGAAATCCCTTAACGTTTATTTTTAATTTGTTACACATTCCAATATTTAGTTGGATCTCGGTAATTTGCAACTTGAACACTAGATGTCACTAATATTAAAGATATCGCGCTAAGTGTTCCTATTAGCCAAGTGAATTATTACTATTCGAACAAACAACGAGCACGTTCGGGGGAGTGAGCCGGTGTTAAACAAATTGGAACACCGGGCTCAAACCCCCAAACGTACATCAACATTTTCAAACTTTAACTGTTCATTAACAGATGGTTAACTAAAAAGACTTTCTCGCACAATCTAGACAAGATTGTGTTTTAAAAATATATCCAAAGCGCAACAATTGGTCTGTGGCACTCAAATCAGTTCTTTATTCAAAATAATTTCTATACTATTCGGAAAAATCTACAAAATATTTTCTGAATCACATCGATGAAGTATTCGTGATGCTGGTTTCAGTGTAAGCCCTTGTGTAAGTGCGATAGTGTCGTCGCCTCCAAGTCTCGATCTGCTGTTGCAGAATGTTATACATATGTCTTACCACGGTTTTTTACTTGTGAACGTTAATAATTCGGCGAAAAAAAAATGTCAGTTTGAAAATCAGCATTTGAGAAAAATGTACGTACCTACTGTTGATTTGCAGATCCCTTTAATGGTAAGTTTTAGTCTAGTCTAGTTTCGATGTGAGTCAAGTATATAGATTCATCATCAAATGCCGATTTTAATTACAATTCTCAAAGATAATTGCGTACTGTCAATGATATATAATTGTTACCAATAAGCTATGACTATAAAGTCTTAAAGTTTTTAATTATCCTGATGAACAATATTATAAAAATAACAGTGAAGTGTTGTGGCAGTGGTTGCCGACTGTTGATGTTTATTTAGGTAATTATATTCTGTTATCAAGACATGATTATTATTAAGGTTTCGTATTGTTCTGTCGTTGTCATTCTATGTACTCGTAGTAAATGCAACCGAAGACTATTTTACAAGGGGTGCAACTATGAAATGGTTAACTTCAGTAATATATTTAATAATTTGGGTTTTAAAATGTACGTTAACAATATAATTATTTAAGTCAAACGTAAGCATCAAGTGAATCAAAATACCAACAATAAGAAACTTGATGGGAAAAGTTACATAAGCGTTGATCTAAATTGCTAACATCAGAGCGACTACCCATTTCATTTGTTGATGGAAAATAGAAAGGTGTTCTTTTTTTAATATAGTTCCGTTGGTATTTTGTGTCACGTAAATGCTACAATCACCTAACCCGAATGAAAATCTGTAGCAGGATATTACAACTATAAGGGATATGAATAAAGAGAAATTAGTTTTATCAAGAGCCCTCGCAGGCCAAAAAGTCATAGTTCCTACCCAAAATGATCTAACTGAACATACACATATATAAATAGACAACAATAATAGAGTATATAATATTTACCCTGAGTACAAAAGTCATAAGATCGATCCAACTAATTTTGTCGAGGAGAAAATTCTGGAAATTGGTCACAATCTTAAAATTATTTCTAGGGCGTGTCAATCAATGATCATCGTTTTGATGTTACAAAAATTTTACAACTCTTACTAAACTACACGTCTACCTTGTATAAACCTCATTATAAATTCACTATATTAATAATCAAAATGAAATTGGTTTATCCCAGCGGTCGCATTATACACTCGTCGGTAGCTTCTAGTTTTGAAAGACAGACGGGGTCGAGACGATGTTGCAGCGGTATCGATTAGTAGTAGTCGTGTTTAATTTATACAACGTAAGCTGTCATATTTCGATGATTTGTTCGAAATATCGAATCACAATTTAGGTATACGAGCGACTATAACAAAATTTACAAACGAACAACCATTTGATATCACCCAAATTCCTTCACAAGTAGCGGAGCTAAGCGATATTACGTTAATCTTATTCTATACGACAAACACTGAAAGCTTACATACAACCGAGACAGCTTTACTGGAGCGTCTATTGTGTTATATTATGATAAAACCTAAATCACTAGACTTATACCGAGAGAACGACACCGGAATCACTTTCCAAGAGCTTTTACACTTTCATGTAACAAAATCTTTCCTTAAAAATCCATCGACGGTTCTGAATCTACTCGTTCGTTTAATTTAGTGACAGTTAGCGAGAATATTTCAACGTTTACCTATACCTAAACCTTGCTACGTACCAAAATAATCTCTAAACACTACGTAAATGAGAGCCAACAACGAAGAGTACAGATTACACCTACGGTAGAGAAACAGGATAGAACAGGAGAGAACCGGAGAGAAGAAAGGTAGAGCTCAAGGAAATCTTAGGTATATAGAAGTGGACAGACGAATACAGGTGAAGTATTGGGCACGTAAACAATACAAAACAGGTCCGAAAGAATCTTAATCCTATTATTGTTTATTACGAATATCTACGAACAATCATTTATCTAGAATTGCCATGCACGTACATAGAACTATTTTCGTAATACATGATTAACCTAGACTAAACACACGTACAATGTGAAGATTTAATATTATATCTTAATTATGTAAAGATTGTGAAGATTTTAATGAAGGAGGACGGGTCTTAGGTAGAGAAGAACCCAGCAGCAACGTTCTATTGATAGGTTTGAAAATAGGCGCAATGGAAGCTACGAACAGGCGCTCCTAGTGAATCAAGCTATGAAAATATATATTGACGTGCATTAGAGTGCGAGAAAATATTTTGAATCTTAAACATCACAAAATAGAGTAGCATCTTAATAGACGTTCAGAAATATTGGTTTATTTGTCGTATTTACATGTGGTGTATATTGAATAATTTCATGTAATCTGATATCGCGAAGGATAAATAATGTGAGGAAAGTTTAATTGACCTGAAAGGTAGTTAACAAATGGAATATTCCAAGCGAGGTGAACGATCGTGGTAAAATGAGTGCGACTGCAAGCGTTACTAGATAAGTAGTAGGTAGAAGATTTAGAATCGTAGTAAATTAGATATAGATGGAAACACATGATATGCTGATCAAAAAAAAAAAACCCGTAAAAGGGTTTAAATACTACTAGAAATGGATGATAGCCTATGTAAGGAAGTGTAAGCCGAAGTAATAAAAATGAGTGTTGGTGATCGAAGAGTCAAGATAGATCGAAGTTAGAGAAGCTAACGTGAGAAAATCGAAAGGCCGAGCGGACCGCGTCGGCACGCAGCATTAGTTTATTTTTATTTATATATCACAGCTTTTGACGATAACAAATCTTTTGCATTTGCAGCTTAAACGCGGAGTCGAACGTTCGAACAATTACCTTTAACAACATTATAAGATAACCCACACCCGCGATGACTAATTGCATCATCGCAACACGCGCAGGCTGTCGCGATGTGCCGCTCGTGTATTTTGTTAGATGATCCAATTACTTCATCGAGGGATCAGCCAACTTTAACTAACGCGTTAATCGCTCGGAAAATTTGCTCACACAACGTTAACTTTATACCTATGCGTAAAACATCGATAAAACTTTAAAGATTGCGTTAACTACACTAATTTTGTCAACGGTAACACAACGAGGTATGTGTTATCTACATCTTTACAATTACTCTAAACAAATATCGATCTTATATTAAGTCATGCAAAACGGGAAATTACAACAACCAGGCCGGCGAGCGTGACGCTACCCGCGCTCGCCGGACACGTTAACAATATTGTTTGTACCTATGTTATGTTCGATGTGGGTATTAAGGCTAGGTCGATTACAGGTATGTACACCTAAACAAAATACACTGACACAATATCGATTACACTGCATAAGCACGCATGCAAAAGATTTAGAGGCAAAAGTCGAAGAGTTGAATTGGAAAGGAGCGAAGAGCGCAAGCGAAAGAACAGCGAACGGAGCCGGCGACCGGGACCGGCGACCGCCGCCGGAGACACCAAGCCGACTGGAATTTGGATGAAAACAAATATTACGACCTAATACATTGTTATTTCAATGTAAGTCTTCCGAAAGATGAGGACAGATGATAGAAAGGAGCTGTCGACACTGACTGGCCTATACGCGTGCTAACTTCTTAAATTACCTCTTTTTTTATTAATTATACACCGTTCTAGTTGTATTTAAATTTATTTTCTCTTTACACTTAAATAACAATATATCACAAGCATCAACATATCGAAGTGGTTCGTGCTTCTGATGGTCGCCCGGTTGTGTTGACTTTTTGACCTTACGTTCGGTGTTAATACTTTTTTCGTCTCAGTTGTGTTCGGGGCGCTCTCCACGATTTCATTTATGAATGTATAAAAATATTATTGCTCATTATCAAGCACCAACGCGCCACTAGCTAACTACGTTCCGAAAAAATTTAGAATTCGATTTCCTACAAAATTGAGCGCGGATGATTTTGGATTGTGACTGTTCTGAGTGGGGGTCAGGTGGATGATGTGATTTGGTGTGATGTAACTATGAGCTTAGCAGCTACATCATGTATTCGGGTATATATAATAGCTTGGCAGCTTGCGCCGCCAGTGTTTCCTCTGCTGCCACTCACTGCATCACGCATTTGCTTTCGATCTGGGACTTCAGTTCGTTCACTTGGGTTTCGATGGTGTTTTTCAGTTCTGAAATATATAAAATTCATAGTTTAGCTTCGGTTCTAATATCAAGTTCCTTTAACTGTGAATAGAGTATCTTTAATATATTCAACTATTGAATATAGACAATTTCAGAAATGGAAAAGATAAGAGTATAGTTTTAAGTACTGTATTAGATATGTGTTAATAATTAATTCAAGTTCTAGATACACAATCAAACTGAATATATATTATGCTTTCACGCACGGGAAATATTAAAGATATAACATTTCTGGGGGGAATTTGTTATTGTTTATGGAGTTGTATAATATATTAAACTAACGTAATGTATGGTAGTTTAGTTGTACCGTCAAAATGTTAAACCTATTTACTTTGCAGTACATGGCATTTGTTCCGATACCACACTTTACTGTGTAAAATTCTACTTACTAGTGAACTCGTCCTGGTCTTCTAACTCGGCTTCAGCAGCCAACTCCTCCGGAGTCTTCTTCTTCCTCATGAGAGGATTGTCAGGCTCCTGCTGTTGCTGTTCCACCATTTCTTCCTTCTTGGGGATTTTGTACTGAAATTGGACAGCATATATTTGAAAAACGTTAAGATATCCTGAATGGTTAACTGTAAGTGATAATTTATGAATATGCCATTTGGCTTTGAAACCTCGGGGCGGTCGATTCACTCACACAATTAGAAAAATGAACTAAATTTCAATTTGGAAATAGGTGTGTTATTTTGACATTGAGACCTGATAATATCGATTGGTCTATAAATGAAAATAATAGGTTGTCAATAGCCGCCATTCGTCGTATATAACTTTAGTGAAATGAATCTGTGAATCGACTTTCACCACTAATATGATGATAAGACTCATTAATGAAACATGTTAATTACATCTAAATAAAATGTGAACATTGTTAGACGATAGGAATGAGTTGTACGAACCGAAAGACACACAACTGAAAGAGAGCCAGTCTGCTGAATCCTTTTGTGACTGCATCCGACGGATTCCATCGTTTCCGGATTCAATTTTGTATCGAATCGTATTCTCCGATGCGGTTGTGTTGGTCACATTGTGAGATATTTGTTATCATGTATTGGTTAGTTAGACGATCGTGAACTAAATTGGTTACGTTACGATTGTTATAAAAAAAATTATAAAAATAAATGACGTGGTCATTTTCGTTTACACGGTTATACGAAACATGCAGTACTGGGTGATTGTGAATGTTGTGTTAAATACGAGTAATATACTCAATTGATTCTTTCGTTAATAGTTTTGCAAAATTGCAAGATTGCAAAAGACAATGTGCATCAGATATTAAGTATTTTTTGGGAGACATCAGATTAATGCGTTTAAAAAATAAAATTGCGTTACAATTGATATGCGCGCGAGGCGTGTCGGAGACGACTACCTGCGAGGGGTGAACGCAGAGGCAGGCGCGTCTTAGATTACATAGTAATCATGTCGCTACAATAGTAATGATTATGATAAACGTATAACTCATATATCACAATATTGAAAAGGGTCTTTTTAATGTTTAGAATTAATCGTTTTAGTGATATGACTTTATGCAGATGTTAATGTACCGTCCTGTGTAGAATTTGTAGTTATAATTACGATGTCCTTCGTTAGGTTAGGTTTTTTTACTATACATTAAAATTAAGGATACGTAACGTTAAGTTATTACACAAGACACATGTACAAGTATGGTCATAAATAACTCTTGGAGGGCTACAGATAACGACGAACTGGTTCAATTAAATTAAATTGAATGGCAAATGTGACCCGTGACGTCAGTAAGTGTCAAAGGTTGCTAGTTTAAACAGATTGTCGCGATCAGATACTCCCGGCGGACACAGCCGTGGCGCCTATAATCAAGGGTAAGCTATTATACATATACGCGCCTGTGCGGCACCAGATAGAAATGTTGAAGCATTGCAAGGAAATGATAGTGGTCGATACAGTTCTATTGATTCTAATTTATTTACTTTCGCAAATATATCGGTACTGGGCATTTGTTTTATTTGAAAATAGGTTGATATTTATAAAAATATCAGGGTAAAAATTTATAATTAATTATTAATCCGCTGCGTATTTCACATTATTGTTATTTACCCCAACTCGCATCGGACGTCATTTCTCGTTACAAGATGGCGGTATAATTTCCCAGCGGGCGAGCGCTCCATCTGGTGTTGCCATACTTAAGTGGATAGCTACTATAGTATAGTTATATCCTACCGGGTCCCAATAATCAATGAGAAAAACCAAGAAAGAAATATTAAACATAAAACATTTGACATAGAGAAAATATTTTACAGAAAGAACTAATAAAAGGATTCTCAATCATCTCATTGAATGAATTGAAATGTTATTCGTTGACATTTATAAGGCAATTAAAGAAATTAATCTAACTGATCTCGAATCCCAGACTAATATTTTTTTCAGACTAACTACTAACTAACAAACAAAGAAAGGGGTGCCAAAAATGCAGTTGTTATAAAAGATGTTCTTACACTCCAGCTTTTTGTTCAAAAAAGTGCATTTATAAACTGTAGCCGTTCACTTATCTACTCGTAATTAACATAAGATTTAAACGCAACAAAGACTACTGAGAATTTTTTTTTAAATAAATCACAAAAAAGAGAGTTAAAATATTTAGCTAATAATTAATAGACAAATTATTTTCTATTAATTTAAAGAATACCGAAGTAAAATTTCATTAAATTATTTAAATAATTAGATTAAAATAGAATAAAATTCATTAAATAATTAAATGGTAGGTTACAACGGTGATTAATTCGTCAATTCATAGGCAATATTCATTTTAAAAAGGTCCTTTTAGAGTCTTAATTTAAATTAGCATGGTATAAAATTACATCCCATTTAGCTTGACTCCTAATCTTCATTGCTGCGGAATTTATTTTAATTTTAAAGGATTTTTCTTTTTTTCCCTAGAGACCTCATTAGTTACTCTGTGAGGGGTGACGAAAGTAAAGTGCCTCAGGACTTCGGTATGCTATGGTTTATCATTAAGCGGTAAGACGACTGAAGAGAATATGCATTGGATAGTAGAAAATCACGAGAGTTTGACACATAGCAGAATAAGTGTAGTCTTTTCCAAAAGCCCATGCTTGAACCTTAAGCTCTTGCTTGAGGAAATGTGTTCAAATTCTCTGAATTTAGTTTTGATACGACGGTGAAGGAGGATTGTGAGGAAATCTGATAGTTCACTCTCATAACATTCTCAAAGGTATGGAGACTGTAAACTCACACTACGTTAGTACGTGGATTAACATTTCTCACTCTGACCAGATTCCACTCAGGACAATGTAAGCTGTAATTAATTAATCAGAAATATTTCGTCACTAAAAGGATTGCAAAGACAAATATACATTCCTGCAATCGTTCTGTACAGTTTATCTTTATTTCTTATTTTATTATATCATAGTTAAAATGTCTTGAGATTTAACAGATATGCGGGAATAATAGCGGCGTTTTATTATAATTTAAACGAACTTCTCATCGAGATCCTTAGGGACCTCATTAGAACCGTGCTCTTTGCTTAACAAGCTAAGATTGGACGTCTTTGCGTGGATTTTATGGAACGTGATCTTGCAACCACTCTCTTTGATTATTTTGTTCATCTTAATTTTATTCCGTGACGTAGAACTTATTTTCGTACTGTCGTTTGTTAAAACCCTAAGTGTCAAAAATTATACAATGAGAATAGAGAATCCACGGGTTTTCCTTTCAAGATAAAAGCAAGACTAGCACTGTCCACCACGTTGGTCAGGTATTAGTTAGCATACATTAAACACCTTTAGAATATTACGGTAACATCAAAGCGTGTATGTTTTCCGTTTTAAAACATTTGTGGTGAAAGTAGGATTGCGGTGCAGATTTCTCTCGCAAGAACGACATTTAAGCCTCTGGGCTGTCACTACAGCAGTGACAGTAAGTCTTCTAAACCCATCTTAAGGCACTTGAGATTCTTTAGCTGCTTTAGTTTCTTTCTTCTTATTTTGACGAGAAACGCTCATAGAAGTCAACCTGACTCGATTAGGGAGTCGCGCGTGTATACGGACTCCCTACTAGAGTCAATTTAACATCCATGAGCCGGTCTTGTTGAGAATTCTTGGTTCTTCTGTCTTCGTAAATTTTCTTTCTTCTTTTAATCTAGTACTAGGAACCCGTCCTCACTTCGTTGTAAGAAAATGATTCCTTAAGTTAATAACCTTAGTCAAGTTAATAAAGTATAGGCAATAACCTAAACTTGTGGCGTCCAAACTTAACGACGGGACAGTTTTGTGACGGCAATGGTGATGGTGATAATTACGACAACAATTATGAAAACATGCAACATCCTCCGATATCTTAGAAAAGAGTAGTTTCTTTTTATTCTATTTTGAGGAGATAAGCTGAAATCTCGCTAGTTGGCTTGTCGTCCCAATGGATCTTGAAAGTCATGCGCATGATCTTCAAGTACGTAGCTTAATACAATGGGCGGTATACCAGGGAATACTCGGGCACACTTATTCCGGCCTGTGACTTAATAACCCTTTGAGATATCGAGATAAAATATAATTTAAGCTCTAAGTCAAATTGTAGGCTGCTGCTAGAGGATCGCGGACGATCCGTGAAAATTTTAACTAAATCCACTTAATACTATAATTCTAATAGAGTAATCCTTCGGTTTTGACTGTAGGTATTTGTAGATGTGTTGATGTTCAACAAATTCATTCTTGTGAAGGTTCCTTTTCTATAGCTGATGCATGGAACTTTAAAAATAAAGCAAGCTAAAATGAAAAGTAGTGAGATGCTTGGCAATGAGACAGTTTTTCTGGAAAACCGAAGAAATACCCAAAACACTTAACCAAGTAGTACTTAACATGTAACCGTGTTTAGGTATCACAATAATAGCGTATTCCACCTCATTATAAATTTACAATTACTCAATACAATCTCTTTGCTTCTTAATATTTCAATTAAATAAATAAATAAAAATATATTATTCATTGACATGAAAGCAACAATTATTTATTTATATGCATTTTTTTATTTATTTGTATTAAGGAAAATGTTTGATAAAGACAAACTTATTTCGAATAATGTACTTTCCCTTGCCATGAATGTCTTGTGGCAACCCTTTCGCTTTGAGATGGTGTTTTTGGTAACTAAAAATATGAAGATGATTATAAAATTATGTTATAGTTAATAGTGTGAGACGGTACTTTGCGGACATTTATTGTTATTGAATTAGTTTTAATCTAATTTGCAATAATTCACGAATACAATATATGATGGTATATATTTCTCAACACATGTAACACTTTCAAAGGAGACACTTATGATAAGTAAAAGTATATAGCAACCTTTCAGCATGAAGTGTTTTTCCTCGAAACGGAGCTTTATCAGAGTATTTATATTCTACTAATCTTTGCCGACAAGCGGCTTTCCTTTATAAGAGGGAGAAAGTCCGTCCATGAAGAATATTTTTATTTTTAATGCCAAATTATTAACAAGATAGATTGGCCGAATACGTTCTTAAAACGTCATTTTAACGCAGCATTGGGTAAATTGTTCATCTCATCCCTGGATCATTACCGCCGCAGCACCCGTGAGATTGCCAGTCTAATGCTGTTAGCAACTCATCTGCTGGGAATTGACCCACCGATAGTGTGGTACGGCCCTTATGTAAGCTGCAATATGTACGATGTGAGACGATAATCTTATAAATAGAATAGTTTACAGTATTATACAAATATTTATAAAGACATAAAAAATCTATGAAGAAAAAGCTTCTTGGTCTAGGACCGCCTGTGAATTGATCGGTTAAAATTATCAATATATGCAAATAACAAGTTTTGCCAATATAATTTAGAAAATTACATTGTACTATTGAATAGAAATTATTAAAAAATAAAGAACTTTATTGCCATGTACTATAGCTTTGAGCTGATGTGCTAAAATGACTGAAAATTTTGGTGACCAGTAAAACAGTAAATATTTTATTTATATTTTCCCATTTGATTACAGCGCGGTTAACTTTAAGTCAGTAATGAATAGGATTTTTCTAAATTAATGCACTTGACCATCTAAGACTACTTGTCATTTACCATCAGATGGGATTGTAATCAAGCATTGACTTATAATACGTAAAAAAGTATAAAAAAAATTATGATCAATCATTTTTGTTTCAGAACTGTTACAGGAAGCTTTTACCATTAAGTATTAGATTATTACTGGTTTTTAAAAATATGGCCTGAATAAACAACCGCAAAAAGCTTGTAAGTTTGTTTAAAATGTAGAACACTAGTAGATAACGTTATAACTGTTATAAAATTGTAATAGTCGATAGGTACTTCACTTTGTTCATCGACCCGGTCACGCGATGCCTAATTGCACATCTATTAAATCGCTGTGTATATAGTCTTTGTTATAAACGAATTACAAAATGGTCGCTTATTGAAAACTTACGCGCTGCATTGGCGTAAACTTTGTTATATAATATACGTTTGATTTAAATTTAATTAATCTTAATTACAATCTGTTAGGCATGAGAATAAAGATTGTGGGACCGGAATAGAGCGCTGCGTCGGTTTCTATAGTTGGGTGATATTGCGGTCAGCACTTCAGTGCTAACATACCTCCGCGTGTAACATACCCGGCCGATTTATGAGTGACTGTAATTACTAGTCTTAAAACTCTTAAAACCATGTAACATTGAAGCAAAGTTTTGAAAGTTGATTATTTACAATATTATAGGCATTATATTAGTCATGTTAACTACTCGTTGGCTCGTAACTCTGTCAATAATCTATAAAAAGTATAATTCGCCTACATTGTTTTATTACATCTTACGAAAATAAATTTGCTTCGAATTGCGACCTAAAAATAACAATTTTAAAAATTTTAAGGGCGAGTTAAATTCCTACGATTCGACAAGAGATGTATTCTATGATCGGTATTTCACTTCACTGCAATCGTTGTATTTCGAATCTCGGACCTAATTGATAAAATGGCGGCTTGTGAAACATGTGCCGCAGAGCGTACTGAACTTACTTTTAATTATTCCAATAGGACTAATCAATTATTATAATGTTTCCACTTGACTAGTTTCATGTATGGAAATAATAATATAGGTTCCTAATTCTATTCAGTCTTTTGTCAATGCTTCTGCACTGCACGGCACGGCAGTAATCGCAGCGACGAAGGTGGTACTTCTCAAACAATGTGGTGGCATTTTCAAACTTATTAAAGTATGGTAAAGTGTTCCATTTGCAAAACTATGGAAGATATTTGATTAAGTCTCATCATCGAAAATTTTGTTTTATGAATTGATACCATGAAGTCGTACTCTTAAAGTAGTTCTGTGCTTTTTGGTCACTCTACTCAAAAAAAAAAGTCAATTTACACAAATACTAACAAATTTAATTCATCTGATTAAAATAAATTGTTGTTCAACACTTGATTTACCTAACAATCCATCAGTTTCCACATTTTTGTGCTTCACAAGGTACTAATCAAATCGAAGTTGACCGAAAAATAATTTAGTGAAGCTGTCCTGAACTCGCAGTAGCCCTTCGATTTATTTACGTAGCGCCGATATCGAAAATGTAGGGTTAACGAAAAAAGCACGGGAGCGTGAGCGACAAAATGTTTCCGTTACATTAAACTTTGGGCGAAAGAGACTCATGTTGTACTGGCAGCAAAAAGTGTTGAGTGCTCTCTTTATTTTGATTGCGTCAAAAACTTTTCTTAGAACTTTTTGAGTTAAATGGATGATTTAAATATTCTTCTATTTACTATGTATTTATGTATTGTTTCCTATTAATGTCGAATTGTAACTCATTTTATCTAAATTGGTAGTTAACCCCCACGGTGACTGGGTTTTAATCCCAATTCCACCTGCGGGGAAAATTACCCTTAGGTAAATGTTAGTTGTTCTCGTGTCTTGGGTGTAAATTATATCTTTATTTTCCCTATCCAAAACAGCGAGTCCTAAGTACGAACGCTAGTATATACGCATTTTATATTAGATTATATTCAAATAGCATTAAGTATAATACTATATCATATGTATTAGGCAAAAGGGATGGCGTACAAGTAAAGCCATTGGAGATGAACGTGTCAAGTAATCAACTGTAATGTAATGGACCGTCAAATGAAACTTGACGAGGTAAATTTGAAAGATATGAAGCCTTAGGAATAAAATGCATTCAAAATTTGACACATATTCTATTTTACAATCAATATTGAATACCAGATAAATGTATTTTAAGGCTGCTTCTTCAAGTTAAACATGACAAAAATATTTTTGGTTGCGATTACTGTATTGTGTTCTTAAAGGGCAATAAATAAAAACGACAATAAATTTATATTTTTCTGCTAACCGCCCGCTGATATCACACGTCATTACAGAGGCCCTTCAGTAATTTTCCACCGCGCGCACACGTTCGCACTTCCGAAGCGATTTACATGGCAATTTCATTACAAGTAACTAGGTCACGCCTCCGACCGGCGCCGCCGACATCGTGCGTCTATAGTGAAACGTAACTTACGCGTTGCCACTACGAATGAACGGTGCAACTTACGTTTTATTTGCGACTAGCGACCTCAATGCACTTTTTTCTGGGAAGCAGTAATAAGCGATCTTCGTTGATTACCCGGCCAATACGATGTTTATGCCTCCGATATTACATATGCGCTTGGTCCAACAATTTACTCCAACTTACCAATCACTTACTCCAACAACCAATACATATATAATTATTTTCAGTCATTCGACACTCTTCATCTCAATGGATACTGACCGTGCCTGCCGTGCGATGTGTATTCGGTTGAATTCCCGGCATTAATTCATTCATTACAGACATTCAGATAAATGTTTGTTTTCGAGTTGAGGGTGTTGTTAATGTTTCTTGTGTATATCTACGTTACCCACGATACAGGGAATCCTTGGGTCTCTGTAGAGTGTTATCGTATGATTAATAATAATAAATAAACACACACTCCCGCACTATAATCCTCAGTTGCGTGCGGCGTGGATTTGCACAGATATGACATCACAAACACCCACGGTCCCCAAACAAACATATCCTTCACATGTTTGCCGGATTGTCTAATCTAATACCATATAAAATACCGTTGTAATTTAAACCATGCTAACTAAGCTACTTTATTTTCTGACGATGGCATTCGTACTAAAATCCCAATTGAATTATGTATCTCATGAAATATTCTACGAATTTATTAAGCCGTTCGCGACAGGAGTTCATGACATAAATGATATTTTTCCAATTTCCATAATGACGAATATAAAGTTGAAGGAATCTACTGAATATGACCGAGGTAAAGTGTGGTGATTATTTACAAGTCATCCTTATTATATATAAGTACACACACCCACACACTCGTATAACATTGTATAGAGATTCCCCATTCCGGGATTGTCATTAACACACAACGTCACATACCACGCCTTATTTATTGTTTTATCTCAGCCGTGATTCGAACCAGAGACCCTTCGTTTAACTGGCTCGGACACTATCGACTGTTCTATAAGGTCGAGATACAATAAATGACTTAATGTTAAAATACTACAGCAGCCACTTTTGAAGGTAGTTGGAAAACAGTTTCCATGTTTAAAAAAATAAAATGGAATAATGGAAATGATGTGTCCAACGTTCACTGTGATCGGCGTCAAGAGTCACGTGATGACCTTCGAGACAACAGATTCTATTAAAATACTAATATTTCGGATACTATTGTTTAATAAGTCTTTTGGAACAGAGAAGCTTATATTTTTCTAACAAGGAATTTAAATTTATTTTATTTTTTTACACTAGTAACGGCAGAAAAAAAAGAGACATCCCGGCATAGAGTCATGGCTAACACCAGAGAGTTCACCAACACTTCGCCGATCGTGAATCACTTTTCAATTCTCCTCGAAAGAACTCTGAGCCGAAGCATTCTTGTATTTCGTTTGATTTACGTTATATCCTATTTATGTTGATTGTGTAACTCGATTGAGAAATGTCAATTGCCTGTAACTAAAATTCAAGACTTTAAATGGTGAATTGTTGCGTAATAGACTTTCTATAAAAGTGTTTAGCTAAACGAACGTTTCACAAGGGAAGTGAACTTCTCCAGTGTTTGCGCGCGGTAATGATGTTTGTCACTACAGAAGCAGGAACTTGACAAGGTATTTCAGTTAACGCAATCGCTTTTCTACGGGAAACATTAAATTTACTTTACATTCATCCAATTGTTACACGGCACGAGGGTTACGTGCATTGGAAAAGTGTTCTATCATGCTCTGTGTTTCGAATTTGTATGGGTGGCAACGACCACCTATCAGGTGGCATCTATTAACATAAAAATCAACAATTACTACAATTGTTGATGCTGCAAAATCTGTCAGTATTAACGTGTAATTCGTTTTTTAAGCGGCAAGCTCACAAGCAAAACTGAGAAGACGTCGTCCAAATCCCAAATGAAGAATTTAGTTTTTATTCATAAATGATTTATATGCATTTTGTATACAAGGTTTCGAGTACACATTGCTAGTTTCAACTTTTGTGTTAATCATAAGTGACCCCAATGGAAAAATATTAAAATAAATTAAAATGTATGTTGTTCTATCTATCCTAATCATTTTATTGAGCCATGTCGGAGATCTCCAGACGGGATCTACCGGAGAAGCGTGGTAGATTTCACACTAGGTCTCTTCAATTAAAAGGAGACACCGTCCTACAGTGGGTTGCAAAAAAATTTACACCACCGCGATTACAGAAGTTCCTAAAACCTACTCTGTGTTAAGGTAAATGTACCATTTATATGCCAAAGTAAGCAGTTTAATAGAAACGTGATGATAAACTACTAAGAAATTAGTAAAGACTTTGTATTAAGATAGTAGAGGTACAGTTCTGAAGCATGAAGTCGTGTTACCGGAAACTTATCACAACTTTTAATTGTGAGGACGCGGCGCCTCCGTCGGCGGACAACTTGCGCTACCGGAATTAATAAAGCGGAATTATGTAGTTTTATTGTACGACTTGTTATTTTTATGGAATAAGAAATACTAAATGGTCGCTAGGAAGGAAAGTCTTTGAACCCAACTGGCGGAGACTGATTATCGACATTCCTTTTATTAAGATTATACTTCTTCTTAACAGAATAAACTGATGATTTGTTATGTTCTAAAAACATGATTAGGCTTTGCATTAGGAGTCCGAGGCATATTTATTTATCATCGATGTATGAACGTTTATTGATCACTTCATTTTTTATTGTTTAATGCCAGAATATACTTCTGAAGAAATGTTAAGTAAATTGACCTGTCAATGACTATATCTACATGCAAAATAAAGGCATATTAAAAGAAAAAATTATTTGAGTGTTGTAGCTACAACAATAGATAAGTGATCTTTACTTAATACTACTCAACACAAAAATAACAATTTTTTTTTTTATGTTAATAGCTGACAAACGAGCAGACGAGCCACCCGATGGTACGTGGTCATCCTCGCCCATGGACATCAGCAAGACCAAAAATATGAGAAGAAGGTTTGAAAGAAAGTACTGGCTCTCAAGCCTCCAGCCGGAACACGACGAGTCGTTTGTCGGCTGACCCAAGCAGGAGGGTGGTAGCTAGCCAGGCAGGCTTCACGGGAAGATTATGATACCAGTAATAGCATTAATGGCTCTATAACTTAATATACCTAAGACTAAGTTGCAACTCATTCGTTCAAAATATTCATCTGTTAACATTCACACCTGTTGTCAGCGATGTGTGGTAAGATGGTGGAACATATGTATGCGTGTAAGCAGTTATACACGTAAATAAATATGCTTTGAACTGTGGCTCTTGGCTATATCTATACATAATGAATAATCGTAACAGCAAATACCGAAATACTTTATCCAATATGAGTATTTTATTTTTCATATACTTACTTAATTTGTCCTTTATATCTCACAAAGATTTATTCTTTGAGATGCCGTAGTATTACAAAATTTTTATTTCAATATCGTCCGTTCAGATGTAGCGAGCACGAGCTTTGGAGCTAAACAAAAAACTCAATATAAGTCGTGACAAGTTTTAATTGTAAGGGTGGGGTCCCGCTACCAACGCAACTTCTTAAGATAGTTTCAACTTTAAAACTTAGTACGGCGCTGCCATGATTGAATTTTAAAACGCCGTAATTACACCTTTCAAGTATGCATAGAATCAAATTTACGATGTAAAGGAAAGCTTTTATCCTTAAAGTGTATAGGGAACAGTTACGAATTGAAGTTTAATCACGTACAAGGTACCCGCGAAATCCCTTCGACACGCTATAAACGGAATAGGTTGAATTGGACACACTATTTTATATGTTCTATCAGCAGGGTAAATGAGATTAGCTACTTTTGTAATACAGTTGTACATTAGCAGTAGACGCTTTATTCATATCATTTTCTAATTCTTACTGTACTGATTACGTAATATATCTGAAAATACAATATGGAATTCAAGTAGCTTTCATTGCGATTGGTTTGAGCTGCGTACCGTGTGTATGACTCTCATATTTTTTTGGTGTCGTTTATTAAACAAAAAAAAAGCATTACGTCGACATGCTTTGTCACGCACTTACTATCGGCACAATCTGTTCGGCTTACAGTGTTGCAATTTCTTTGAAACTATCAATCTCAGAGTTAAGATGTAATTTATGATGTTAATGAAATATTGGTTTTTGTAAAAATTCAAGTAATGAGTCATGTTCACCTTATTACTACTATGAAGTTTGTCCTTCAACACAAATTAATTGACTTGCTAAAATGTAATCTAATTTGTAATTCAAAGACATTGCTTTACTAGCCTTATCTAATTATCGTGTCGTAATTCCAGAACGCAGTGATTTGGAATTCACTTAACAATTTTCTAACCAAGCTTCTTACGATCTCTCTTGCTTTTACGTGGTCAAAGTGAAAACTATTAAAAACTTTTTAATTCTCGAAACGATGAACTCTCAGATGCAGATTAGGTGTCTATATATTTTTTATATTTTTTATAAAAAAGTTTGTCTTTGATGACCTAAAGCCCCGCCGATACTGCCCCGTGATCAATCTGAGATCAGTTATCGAACACTAATTTCGATTATGGATAGCTAACCTGCTTGATATTACTAAGATATCGAAACCATGTCACTTATAGTCCATCGGAAGGTCTCTATCACAAATGATAATTTTAGTATAACAAATTGTTTGTAAGATATAATGTGTAGTTTGATTATCGACTTAATTGTTTCTTTCATTGGTTGGTTTAATTAATTATTTCAGATGATATCTTACAGGATTATATGTACAAAATAATAAGAAATATCTATATTACTTACCCGGAAAGTTTATACGTGAATCCCCGTGCAAACTGCCTTTTAATTACTAGACGAGAAACGCTCCCAAACTTAATAGTTATAATGGAATCGTCCAGTCTCGTCCTAACAAGCTCTTTGATGGTAAAGTAGTGCACAGATTGTATTACCGTGGCAGTCTCGTCAGCTGTAGTGAAGCGTCAATACAGTTCACTAGAACACTTCAGCAACTGATAGACGTGTTTTACTCACGAGGTTTATAGCTTCGTACACCATGATTGATGGTGGATTTAATTATTATACTTCATATTTTATTTAATACTCGTCTGCCGCATTTCGCCAGCGTGGCCGACTTATCCCTTCCCATTGTGAGCGATCCGAGTCGGGATAACATGGGGGGATATCATACGTTACAAAAATTACATGTATACTGCTTAAACTGTTTTATGAAACCGCTTTAAAGTTTAATAAAAAAAATGTACAACACAAGAAAAAAGTTCTCAAACCGTTTTTTTTTATTACTCAAAATCCTAAAGCTACCTGGTGATAGTACCTTTTTAATATTACAGTGATAATAAGAATTATCGACGCTTCTGTTTACTATACAATAAACCGTCTGCAAAATATACACGGAGACTCCTTAAAAATAAACACATGATTGGTTGTATAAAGTATACCGTCGAAATCTTGCACGAAAGCGTCACGAGTTCGTGTAAGTATGTGCTTGTGGTTGAAGTGTCAAACATTATTAACGCGTGTATACACTCCGGCGAAGTGCTCACTTCGCGTCCCGCTGCGACTGATACAAATAAAAACTTCATGGAGGACATTGAAGGGGTCGCCTGCAGCGAGACCGCACCTTGCTATGGTTTCCGTTCAGTTATTTTGTCACAGAAACAAATTATAATTGATTTTTTTCACTGCACTAGAATTTCTATCATCCTGGGTGTATGTTAATATAGAGAATGTGATATCACAGACAATGACGAACGGAGAGCGAATGTTTATCTGTCATTCAAAACAAAACACGGGAACCATCTGTCAGGTACTCGTAGGCAGGGTTACTGCTGATGGAGCTTCGGAGTTGTGTCAACTTGAATTTGGTCCTTAATTGTTACGTCAAGAGGACTTTTTGATTATCAAACTTCGATTATCCTGGGTGGTCAAGTGAATGATATTATTTCAAATTTTAATTCGTCCAATGTGAACACGCCGCAGAGTTAGTTACAAGTTTGTGAGCAGTGATACGATGGAGTCACTGTTGTACATACTTATACTTGTAATGGAATCGTCCGGTATCACTAGCGCACCGGGCCGCGGCAGCCCCGGGGCAGGTCCGCATTACCGCTCCTTTGATAGTGAATTGGAGCGCAAATGCTATTAGCTTCCGAGTGTCGAGAACTAGCAGCAGTTAAATTGCGTTACGTGCAGAACTCACACTCACAATAGTTTGAGACTCGACTCTTGAACCCCAGTGTGTCGGGTTCGAACCCTGGATGTGTGGGAGTGGTTACCAAACTTACTTCTCTAATTTTATTAGAAGTCATTTTAGCATCGTTTACTTGTTCCTGTATAGGTCATCTATGGTTACGGCGAGATTGTGATGGTGGGATTTTTCCCCTAAAAATAATAAAATCGTACACATACGAGAAGGTTTGATGTAATTAGTAGGTGTTGCTTGTGCACAATCCCAACTTTTGATAAATAGCAATGGAAAAGTAATGTGTGCGCTTGTAGAACTATACTAATACAATACCTATACAATCTTAATAAGCAATAATTATTTATTGAATAGACTATAATATTAAATATACTATATTACGTAAGTGCAAAATGTAAGAGCACCTGTTTGTGTACGTTTTCATTCTTACAGATGTGGAATATAAACTTTTTGTCTTGTTTGACGACGATTTGTTTGAAGCGACACGTTAAAGCATAGCTTATAAGTAAAGGCTGTTATAGTAAAGATTTATATATCACGAGGAGGACGTCTGGAAATAATAGTGTCCAACTTTTACTTTTTAATTACCATGTGTTGTTTTAAAAGATGTGACGAGGAGTTTCTTTTGCATAATTGACGTGCATAAGTGTATTTACAGAATACCCGAACATTAAATGATTTTGAATTTGAATTTGACGTAGTTATATATCTTCGAACTGCCTATTTATATTTAGGAATGTAATGTAACAAGATAACATTATTTTTAAGTACGTGGAAAACTAATTTACTAAATATTACATTTACTAAATAAATACGTATTGTTGAAAGATATACTATAAACATGTTTAGATGGTCACAACGAAAGACGGAACGGAAAAAGGAAATAAGATCGTATATTACAATGCTATGTAATAATTAGGTCAAAATACTTTGTCATTTTATTATTTAAACGAAAGCAAGTGGCGTTATTTAAAAACGCAAAACAGACATTCATTTACGAATTAATATAATTAAAGTTTAAACTAAGCGTGAGGCGTTCTTATAAACCATACAACAATTAAACCCAGCTGGGGTTTGATCTTGAAAACACTTAAAACATTCGCCGAGTTTAATTAAAATTTTCTAAATAGAGTTCCTAAAATAAATCCAAGTCGATAAAAATGACCCGGGAGGTTATGAGGGTTGCGTGTTAATTTCCCGGTCGCTCGTTAATTTATCCACGTAAGGGAAGACCTGCTTGCTATACTAACGGAAGGGTTGAAAAGCTCAGCGTAGAACGGGCCGGTTGAATTGAATCACTGGACACTTTGAATAAGTGTTGAGGCGTGACGAACAAGGCGACCTAGATTTATTTTTCTGTAAACTTTTTTTTTCGGCTCAGCGACCCAGCAATACCTTCTACCATCAGTCATTGTCGCCGTTGCAATGTGGGAATACTTTAAGTTGACTAAGAAGCTACGGGCCATGTGGAGATTTGACTTTTATGTGACATACATATATTCGTATATATTTGTTGTCAGTTCTTGGTTAAGTTAAGAAAATGCCATCTGCATCGACATAGGTAATAAAAATATGGTATTCGTGCGCGTGAAATTTAATTAGGTACTTGAGAGACCACGTACTCTACTGATTTAATTGTAATATTTATTAATAGGGCTTAGATAGACTCAGGTGGTGGTGGTTTAATATTAAATTCTTCGAATAATATATATTTCAAACATGTTACGTAGTCAGATCTGTTTCGTCTTGCTTAATTGTTTTATCGTCTCTCTATGTACAACGAATTTTTTGGCTTTTCGATTTATATTACGATAATTTTTATTGTCGTGTTATTCTCGAGCAGAATTTAATTTTGTGCTCATTGATTGACGTATGTTTATTGATGACATCATACCAAACCGTTCAAGTTCACGCTGCGGTCCTGTCGACTTCGTTAATACTAAAATTTATAATTACATCAGTAATGGTTCGCTCGTTAAAAATGTATAATGATTTTAATTTAACAAGCATTACCATGAACCACATACAATTGGAATTCAGTCAGATGAAATTATAATTTTGCAAATAGGTCCATCGAGCACATGGAGTTGACAATGACAATGAACTAAGTCGAGCGTGCGTGAAATTTCCAGCGTATATTTGAAGTGCTTACGAAATTAGGTTCTTGACAAATTTTAATATAAATATTATTTTAGAAATGAAATAGAGTTTAAATTTAAATTTGTTATTCATTTGTAAATTTTTCATGATTGTCTAAAGAGCACAAAGACATAAGAGTTCGGTTACGGACAAACGATTCGAAAACGGCTTTATTTAGGAAGAGCATATTAGGTTGTAACTAAAAACATATAAGAAATTAATTATGTATATAATAAAATTATTAAGTTATAAATTCAAAATGGAACTTAAAAATGTCTTACTGACAAATGTTATTACAATCTCAATGAATTTGTTAATGATAATTGACATTATATATTAATTTACTGACATTTATATTGTATTTTTTATGGAATTGAACTATTTAATATAATTTTATTTCCATATTTTATTAACTTAATTGTTATCATCATTATTTAACATAAAATTAGTACTGCTAATTTGCATACCTATGGGTTAGGTTAACAGGTACAGAAAATATGTTTTAAAACCCATTATCCAGCAATAAACTGTACTGAAAAGAATTGACGTTGAAGCGCATGCGTGGGCCTTTTAGTCAAATCTATTTGATATAATTAGACACTCACAGTCACTTTTATAATTTAAATGCTTCGTAATTGTAACTTTGTCTCTGAATAGAAATAATCATTAGAAATTTAAGAAAAAATCTCTTCTCAATGAATGCGACGGTACTTGTGAGTTTTTTGTTTGTTAAATTGAATGTTCATCGGTTTGGTACCGATTAGATTTGGGAATTTAACGGTGATTCGATTTAGAGGGTAAACGACCATTAGCTTTGAGTGTATCAATCTGAGCAGTAGAAGGTAAAATACTGAGCGCAGAATCCGAACGCGGTGAAACTAATATTGAGTCGACAACGAGTAACTAATATTTGATATTTTGATAAATAACGCCGATTTTGTTATTTTTAATTTTTATTCCGTGTTAATTAGAATTTTAGCGTTGATATTAATTTACTTATTTAAGCCGTGACATATTAACACAACAAAATTGGACCGGTTTAAATGTGAAATAATTTCACGCGATATTCATTTGCTACTGTGCGGCGAGCGCACTCCGGCAGCGGCAGCCGGCTCGACAACAAAACTGTCGTGTACATTACCAACTCTCCTGTACGGGTTAAGTGTTCACTGTTAATCATGTACGTGAACGATAATACGATATATATCGTGCAATAATTTTAAATTAACATTAGTGGTTGGTAAATACGTTAGTTGTAAGTGTTAATTAAATTTATTTAGGTTGTTAAAATGTAACAAAATATTTAACACGTTATATGTACATATGTCGTTTATTAAGATATTATTGATTTCATATAACAAAAATAGAATTTGGTATTTACTAGTTTTAAACAAGTTTGAAGTAATTTGTGAATATTTTCTAATTCCTAAAATATATAGTAAATTATCTACCTCCATCCACAGTGACGATATATCTTTATATACATTAAACATTAACATTTTAAACATTAACTCCATGACCAATTGGTAAGTAAAGCGTATTATACATATATAAACGATAAATTTGACTGATTTAATTTAATTATATGTATACTGTATTTAATCGATCAATTTGATTATTTGTATAATTATGGACAATTATTATATTTGACATTTAATAATAATGTAATTGTGTATTAATTTAAATGTATAAAAAAATTGACGAATTATCTTTTTAAATGATTAACAATAACATAAGACGTTAGACCTTTTGTAACTTGTGTTTATCCAGAAATAAATGAATTAAAATTGGAAGTGAGAGTGTTCGTAAAAACATTTTCGAATAAATATTATTTCAATTTATGCAAAAGCAAATAGAGTAGGCGAAAACTCAAAAAACTATTATCACTATACAGAATCAATCGGCCCTTGTGGCGCGGTGCTTCACATTTCACACGTGAAATCTGTCCGAAATTCCGAGTACATTTCAAGTGGGCATGAAATTACGAGGCATGTTTGGAGGCTCTCGCGGACGAATCAAACGTCGCGTGTAGAGTCGCTTGACCCGGATAACGTCATGAGAGCATGTCGTCGGGGTGCTGCATGCGAACGTTATGTTGTAATAACTTTAAAAGGAACGGCGATTTGGCTACGGAAGTTTGAATAAGAATTAGGGTTGTACGTTAAGGAGTTTGTTTGACTTCTGGAGGAATTGGTTTGAATGTTTAAATAAATTTATATTTACGCATATGATGTGTACGTAAGTACATATCTTTCCATAGATGCTTAATGGGAACTGTCGCCTCCAACTTGATATAGTATTTAATTATATTACTAGTTTTAGATTTAAGATCTTCGCTTTGTTGAAGTGAAACTTCGTTATTACCGTTATGAATTGAAAATCCATAAAACGAAAAAGCGATAGTAAAAAGAGACAAACGCACACATTTATAGGATTTAGCCTGCGAGCGAATGAGATAGAATATATTATACAGTTATTCATGTAACTCGGTCTTGTCTTTATGCAATGTTTCGTAGCCTCCCTACTCTTATTGATTAAGTGGTGTATGTATTTCTGATTGTGTACGCCTGTATATTGTCGAGTCGAACTGAGAGAGCATCGTACAGTGAGTATAGTATCTATGATGTGCTGTTTAATACTTGCTCTAGTCCGAGCGTTCTACGTGTGTACGTTTGTAAGTGTGTCAGTGTGTCAGTGTGTGCGCGTCTGTGTTTATTGAAGATTTGGTCGAAAGTATTGTATCAAGCGTGATTCACAACTCGTATATTATTGAAGTGAATATTTTTACCACTTAAATAAAATAACTTTTTGAGCATGCCGAAAACCAATTTCGAATATTGTCTTGAATATGGGTAGAAAAATATTACGAATAAACCCTACAATTATCCTATTCCTTGTACCCTGCATTCATCTCATTCTTTCGAAATCTGTAAGTTTAACTGCTGCCGTATATAAACTGCACACACATTTTTTTGTTATTTGTGTGACTGCTTCGTCAAAACTTAAAAGTCGATTCGTGTATAGAATTATACGTCGCGAGCTTGTTAGGTAAGTTATTGTTGGTGAAGAAAAATTTTTATCACAGTTTTTATTCTTCAAAGATGCTACTACGTACTAAAGTTTCTATACTTAAGTCGTGCCCAGTGCTTATTATGTAATTGACAACTAAATAAATAATGTTTATATTTTTTATATTTATAACGTTTATAATCATAGATTTAAGTTAACCAATAATAATTAAGTTATGCTCAGTTTAATTTGGACATTCGTTTAACTGCAACGATGAACTTTTTGCTATGAGAATTCAATTTTATACTGAAATTTATATTCCGATCATTATCGAATCTCCTTTCCATGGTTTTCACTCGGTGGCTGGCTGAATATAGTAACGACTATGATTGAACTTCTACACACGTTACATTTTATCGATGATTTAATTATCATGCTGGATTTAACTTAAACTACGGTATCATAATCATAGGAACATACAGTAGATCATCATCTGTAATGTTAAAAGAAAATCAGACTTAAACAAATAATTAAAGTGCGGGTACCTAAGTATCTTATAATGCGTTAACTTTAAACTCTTTCCCCCGGAATCTGTGGCAGATCTGTGAATCTATCTTATTCCACGTAATTCGTACAAATGACCTATCTTTATGTCTTTATTGCCCGAATTTATGAAATAGTTTGCTAGAATGGCGATAGTAAGTTCACATTGAACTCTACTCGTACCTTATCCCTGATCTCCTGGCGCATCTTCTCCCGCTCCTCCTCCATCTTGCGGTGCTTCTCCTTGCGCCGCTCCTCGGCCTCGCGGATGGCTTCCTGCCGCTCGCGTTCTGCTTCCTCTTCCTTCTCCTTATCATCGCTGTCATCACCATCACCACCAACTGCCCCTGGAGCAATAGGAAGAGATTTGTTATTTGGAGGACCATGAGGTCTTTTTATGTAGTGTTGATACTTCTGGAACTGCGTTATAAAAGGCAAAAAAGTGTTTCCTTTAAGTAGTAACAAAATTTGACAGAATGAATGTTTTAAAAACGAACTTCCTTTTCATTAATTTCATTGGTAATAATTCTTCTAATGTGATACATTCACGTTAACAACATTATTAGATCTTTCCGAGGCTGGGATGTGATTTACGTGACTAATAAAAGTTAGTTTCCTGACGAAGGCTTTTATCATATGTCTTTATAGTAAGGTAAGATTAAACTGTAATGAAGTCTACTAGGAATTAAATGGTTATAACCATATCGTTAACCATCCTTAGATATAATAACTAGAGACTGAATAGCATCAACCCATTTTTTAAAAAATGAGAGTGCTTCGACGTAAGTTTCATGATTGTTTTATTCAATAATTTTAATTGTAAGCGGAAAAATATTCTCCCTGTATTACTGCCGTTCCTTCTGCCGGGATCGCTGAAGCATATGGAGTAGCTTGCTCGCGTCGTTGTTCCAGCCTCTGTACGATGAGGGACTCGTAAAGAGGAGAGAGAATATTCTTTTATAAGTTAGTGCCTTCCACATCTTAGACTTTATTACCTCTTACTGGGATTTTTGTCAAGCATTAAGTTATTTTATGTACAAAAAGCAATGGCAACGCTTCACTTTGAAATGTTTTAGTAAAAACCTATTTCAAATATAACGATTAGTGGTTTTATTAAGAGATATATAATATAGAACACATCATTCATTTAACGTTTTGCATACATAAAAGCTATAAAGAGAAAATTAAACGTAGATAATAATATATTGTTATTCAATGGTTGGTAAGCACCGCGTTGGGTGTACCCCTAAGAGAGAGACTTAAAATTTTCGAGACATTAATGATTGAAGAGGCTTGTCACGAAGTTACTACGTCTTTTAACGACAACGCGTAATATAACGAACCTCTAGCTTATGTTCTAGCCAAACTAAACACGAATTCCGCATGAAATATGAATTCAGCCTCATTAATTACATTACAGTTTATTCGAAGTAAGTTTAAACTAATGATGTTTAGGACACTAACGTATTACATCTATGCCGCAATCCCGTGACCGTCACGGCCGTGACTAGACGGGATGGGTTGTTGAACGGGTAATTGGCACAGTAAAAGGATCTGCATGTGTGGAATTATCTATTGCTTTTACTAATTGAAGTAGCAAATGAAGTTGGTGTTTCACGGCCGGTATCGCTGCCGTCTGTCATAATGGAATAAGTGAAAAATGCTGCTACTGAGACGACAGTGAGTGTTTGTGATACGTCTCAAAAAAGGTTGTCTTTTAAGTATACATATACTTTCGCTTACACAGATCTTTCTCGTAAGGATTCTCTGTATTAAAGGTGATACCCAACACAGTTAACATCACGTTCAGTTAAGACATGACAAGACACGTTTATCTGTCACGTATATGTGTGTTCTAATCAGGTATCGAATCTCAAACTCTTCATTAAGCTTTTAATCAGACGAGCCACCTGACGGTATGTGGGCACCGTGGCCCATGGACATACACAAGAGCAAAGGTATCACTGATGAGTTCTCGGGCAGGAAATGAGAAGAAGGTAAGAAAGAAAGTACTGGCTCTCAAGCCCCCAGCCGGAAAGCGACGAGTCGTTTGGCGGCTGACTCAAGCAGGATGGTGGTAGCTAGCCAGGCAGGCTTCACGGGAAGATAATAATACCAGTAATAATATTTATGACTTAATAATAATACTGATAATATAATTCTAACGCGAACTCCTACCACCTTGCAAGCAGGCTGGCTTCTGTCGCCTTTTGCGGCACCCTATTC
>PDGT01000066.1:1384331-1605951 GCA_003671415.1 Megathymus violae | reverse complement strand
ACATCAGTGATAGCACTAATTGCAGACTCGTTTACTTCTTTCACATCAACATAAAAACTTCCTGATAATAAATTTATTTTATAACAATACTATCTTCACTTGCGGGACAAGTTTAAGGAAGATGCAATTAGATATTCAATCTCTGTACAGTAAGAGACGTAGCGGCTAATGGCGGCACGCTACGTCACAACATGGCCGCCTCACATCAATCTGAGCATTCGCCAGCCTCATGTGTTTCTTAGTCATTTCCATTTAAATCCCAGCGGTTGTAGGGTAATACAGTTTTGCGTCATTCAATTCCATTCTTATTTAGCGGGAATTGTTTCAATTTATTTTTAAAGTTGCATTCGCATCATTAATGGTACAAATTACTCTATTATTGCCTAGGCATAAATAATGAATAATTAAGGCATATCGAAATAACTTACACGTGTACCCATGGATGTTTATTAGCAATTTTAAAACGACTTTTCGCTTTGTGTTATTTAGGACCCATATGATAGCTGTTTTTTTTTAATATACTCTTAAATGTGGAGTTATTTGTGCTCCAAATGGAATATGAAAATATCACTCTCATATACTGTATTAAGTTGCCTTTAAAGGTCCGCTTTTTAATGTAAGTTATCTAGAGGCTCGTACTGTATGGTGGGCCTTTGATAATCCGTATCTGATATTATTACAATTTATTAGTTTATTTAATTAAAGGTAAAGTTAGCGGTCCGCATTACCAACACTAAATATTCGTATTTAACGCATACGTATTTAAAATTCAAAATAATATAGTAATACGAGTACAAAAATTTGTTGAATAAGTAATTAAGCTTCTCGTGGTATGTAAATGAATGCGACTTCTTCAAATTTTTAATCAAGCTTTAGTGAGCTTTCTCTTATTCGGAATGAAAGAAACTTTTTATTCAAAACAGAAAAGTATTGAAGTATTGTCATGAAAAGTTCTTTATATAGTATATAAGAGTATTATTTTTTTATTTATAAATGAGTAATAAGTATCGGTTTCAATTTAAAATGATTGTGTATGGGAGAATAAATAAAGAAAAAAATATCATGATCTTTTAGTAGGTATACAAATTAAAAATGAGTTTATAAGAAATATTTGACACTTAAAACTCAACTCTAGAGAAGTATCTTTATAAAAGGATACGAGACAAAAATTTCATGCTAAAAGAAAATGTATTATTCCTCCTCCTCCTCCGAAGTTCCCAGCTCCGATATTCGAAGAACGGTTCCCCAAAAATGCGATCCAATATTCAAAGTCATTAAAGTGGCGAGCAATGGCGAAACAATGCGGACTCATTTCCATCGCCACACACGCCAAGCATGCGCCGTATTAAACGAATTCTATGACGCGCCAACTCAATTTATTGTCTGAACCCTCAATAACATCTACCATTACGAAAAAGGTTCTCAAACGCGTTCCATCCAATTCAATTATTAATTGATAGGGACGTGCCTCTGACAGAATGATAATTTCCAACTGGAGTTTTCCATTTCTTTTCCAACTTGACTTTTCCATTTCTTTACCATCTCTCAATGATTTCCATTCCGCTCGAGTTGATGTCGCGTCTTTAATCAACGTTTCCGTGTGTTTGACCTCCTGAATTTTTGTAATCGTGAATATTTATAGCGTTATTTGAATCGTAATGAACTTCTATGAATAACTTTGTTAATAACTTTACAACAGATGGTTTTGTTATGAATTTCGAAGGCTCAGGATGTTGATTAGTGCGAAGTCGATATTGTATCTTGTTTATTTAAATTTTTACTATGACATAATGTTTTGTTGTTTATCGAATAAGCTATTTTAGTTATTAAAATTACATTATGATTTTATGTATTATTTCATCGTATTTAATAGTATTTTATGTTACTTATTATAATTATTATCTTTTTTATTACTTATCTTTTTTTTACTTTCGGGACAATATCATTAATACATAAAGCAATAAGTTAAATGCAAATTAACATTTGTTTATTTACATGCTAAAGGATTTGATGGCTTTTTTTTTAAATTGATGACTAGTCACTTTTTTTACTGTTATAAGGTCAGCAAACACGTTCGCTGTTCGCCTAAAATTATTTTTTGCTGTTTACATCAAATAAAATTAGTCTGTTATAAAAGTGTTACTGCCCTGATTGACTGATATGGAATTCCCTTATTTAAGAGCATCGTTGGCCGATTGTCAGCAAAACACATTGCATGAAACAAACTTACTTCATAGTTAATGAGAAATACATGAAACCATAGCATGCAATATTATATTATCACACATATGTACTCTAGTGAAAGGAGACTTATTAGAATTGATAGTTACATCGCGAGAACACCAAACTACATCCGAGAGGCAACATGGAACTGAGTTTAAGGAAATTGAATGATCCAAATTGGAGGCAGCTCTGAGGCTAACTCCAAGTCTGGGGCATAACTTAATTACGAACGGGGAAGCCGCACCAGTGAAGCTTGGGCCGCGTTCTGCTGCGTTTAATTGGGTTGCGGGATCAGCTAAGTGAATTAAGACTTGAAAAGGTGGTCCGCGTGTGTTCTAGGAAAATTAAGGAAGTGGAAAGTAGAGAGTGATGTTCCGGTTGTGATACTTGTTTGATATTCTAACTCGAACGAAGTTTGAATGGCTTATCGAATTAATTATACAAAAGTCTCGGCCAATTGAATTCAAAATCTATCGAAAATCTAGTGAATAATTAGAATAGACTTAAATCGGCTGATTCATTTAAATGATTTTAGAAAAATAATATTATATAGAAATATACATATCAAAGCCAGACCTAAATTCAAAAATAGAAATTAAGAACTCAATATTTCGAAATATGGTGAATACTGTATTTTTAAAAAGAAGACGTTTTTATATAGGAATTAAAAAATATAGGAATTTTTAGAAATCTGGTAAAGATCTTTGTAGACAATATTTCTTATTTAGCTACTAGATACATCCCGTTTCGTATAAAAACACACTCACAGTTTTCATGGCAAATTTTCGACATGCAAACAGATGAGACACCTGATGGTAAGTGGTAACCGCCGTCAGGGACCTTCCAAACAAAAAGTAGGGGAGGGTGGCTTGGACTCAGAGCTGAAAGAAGCCCCTCTTCAGAAACGAACCAATGCAATGTTGCACATTAATATTATATTTTTATTATCATCATTGTTGCTATCGGTACAAATGTGACGGGGGAGACCTTAGGTCTTAGAAGTATCAATGTATGTACTTTAAATGGGATTGATATAAATAAATTAATAAAATTCAAATAATTTTAAAGACAAGGGTGGTTTTGGTTTGATTTTCCATAACCATAAGTAATGATGAGTTTATCTCTTCATCTGTGATTATAAAATTTTAAGTGAGTTGCTTATCGTTTCTTCATTATCGAGATCCGCTGTACTCATGATAGAGATTTGTTCAACCGATGTCGTATAGAACTTTACTCTCGAAAACTAACATTCGCTATGTTTAATCTCGCGAAAGTATAGATGTCGGCTTGGTAAGTATTGCAGTGGCCATTCACCCCTAGGTAAATATTTCTTTTGCTGCAGCGAGGTCGATGTTTTAATCTAATATAAGTTAAGAATTGGTAATTTCATAGCCACGTGACTAAACTAAATGTAAGTGGCTTGATTTGACTTCCGTATTATAATCGGGAGAGAACTTCGTTAAATGTTTCGCGGTAAGCATAAATAAGCATAATAACAATAAGGGAGTGTCGATAAGAAAACCGCAACGCCACCTACGTCGCACATCACTAACCCGGTGCAATACCTACAGGTCGTAGAGCCGACTAGCACGACATGTCTAAAAATAGGCAAATCAATATCTAGACGACATTGCAGGCCTCACTCATATACACAAATCGTAACACGTAAACTACTTCTGACACCGGCTATGGATGTAAATATACGGGTCAATCAAACGGGCGAAAATCAAACGCTTCCGAAGGCACAAGAGTTACGGATTAGGTAAAAGATCTTGCAGCTCATTGGTCTGTTGTACAGCGAGCGTAAAGTGGCAGTGTTACATGTCTCGGTCGGTTGTTACATCTTCCACGCCAGATGCGACGAAAGGAATATTGAGTGCAAGGAAGTGACTGTGATAGAGCATTTATTTATTGATGTCGTCTAATTCAGATGCAGTCTAATGGCTTACAATGTTCGCGAGAAAACCTGTACAACTGATATTCCTCATAGTTTTCTTAAAGGTGTGTAATGTAGTAATGTGATGATAATAATCAATATTTGTGCCTCAATATTGGGGAGTATTAAGAGTAATAAAGAGGGGGGAGGCTCGACGGAATTAACTTTACGAGTTTGTTTACGTAACGAGATCGCAAACAGGGTCGTAAGATCGTTTAACGATGATCGAGTCATCGGCAGTTGTTAACAACACTCGCGTAAATAGTCCACACTTTGGACGCTTACGGATATTTGGAATTATACGATGCATGGGGCTGTTAAGTGTTTATAAGTGAATCTGTGTTTTAATTGCCTTCTGTGACATCTGTGGAGAACTCAAATAAATTATACAATATACATATATAGGGATCCTGTGGTAATATTAATAAATATTAATAAATTATATTTAGTTATATGTTTAGTTAGTTGTACTTATTTATTCATATGAAAGGTTTAGTTATGGCATTGATAAGGTAAGATTTATAAAACAAGAATAATATAGGTATTCCAATTTAACCATCTCACCATGTTTATTAGGTGGTTGGTGATTACTGGTTCTAACAATGGCAAAAAATTAAAAATGACATTCCTTAGAATAAATGTTTTGTTTTGCTCGAGGGAAACTAACTTTCAAGAAATATATACAATGAATACATTTTACTAACCTCGTAATTTCAATTGTTGATTTTGGAAACAGGAATTTCTAAACTAATCCATTTATATCTGTTCTGAAACGATGTTTCATGAATATAATTTGTTTAATATTTGGAACTGTACAATTTTCTTGGGGCGAAGTTCAAACGCCGAAGGTCACAATCCATTAAGTGAATAAGTCAACAGTGTCCCAACAACTCGGACGAGCAGTTAACTCGGCTGCAACTCTAACTTTGTACCGACGCTTTGAACCGCGCTTTCCTTTTCTTTGAACTGCCTCATTATTGATATTTTCAGCTCTTGAGTTACTATTATTCGTTGAAGTATTTTCATGAAAAGTACATGTATGTATTATTACTGACGAATACAAGTTTGGAAACAGTTCTCTTGTTTCCATAAAATAGCGAGAATGTATGTTTTGTTTGTCTGTAGTTTTGTTTCAGAGTGAAAAGCTATTGCAGATTGTTTAGGGTTACATTACCGTCAACGCCACCCATCTGATGTTAAAACTAACGGTATTGATTTCGGTGAAGTGTTCCAACAGTCAAATAAAAATAATAATCAGAAGAACTGACTTAAAAATAAAACCTATATTATATTTTATTGTATTAGTAAATTTATTTATTACAAAGTTAACGATGAAGGAAATTAATGAATACAATAAGACAATTATTTTGTACTGGATGTCGACTGTTTCACGAATCCTAAGCGATAATTCTTAAAAATCTTTTCTGACAGTTTGGTGTTCGGAACTTTTGGAATTGCGACGTCTATTTGCCTTGTTAGAAGTCGTTACGCCTCAAAACTTCCACAGAATTAAAAAAACAATTCATTGTATTACCTGAAATGTGAGATAATTTAATCAATCACACTGCGTGGCGATATTTTGGGTCATAAATAACATTTTCCGATATCGATTCCACCGTGCATGCGGTCGAGCTATCCAAACCCGTGCAAGCCCCATTAATTCAAAATCGGGTTGTGGTCGGGTCGTTGTCCTGTGGTGTTGGCCACGCGTCGCAGTTGAGGTTGCGTCACGTATTGTGGTCCCTGCTGTTTATCGGATAGGCTTAGCAGACTTACTTTGAATACAATTTTGTCTCTATCATGAAACAACAACGAATTCAATAATATTTTATTAATTGTGGCTTGTCGCTGAAGGTTCAATTTTCACTGTTTTGACGTCTAATGCATTACCATTACCTCTCACTTAAAGGTAAGTTAGAGCATTGAAAATTAACTTTTGAATTTCATAAATAATAAATATCATCCTTCAATGTTCTACTTGAGGTTGGCAACGTTCATACTCAATATTTTCTAAAGTTACTTAGAAAATTTTATTTAGAGTACAAAAATTCATTTTCTAATTAGCATTGTGTAAAATACACAAATAAGTAGCCATATAAAATATACGAGTAAGACGGTATACAATGAAAACTAATTAGACGGAAAAATAAATGAAAAAAGACAATAATTGCGTACTTCATAAAAGAAAATACTTAAATATTCCATTGTACTATATGATATGATTAAATAATAACCGATAATGAAGCACTCGTACTTTTAAACCCCTGTATTAGTATTCCCCGTATTTAGGGCATAAAAGCATACAAGCAGTGACTGGCTGATCCGGTTTCATGGTTACCGCAGCGGTTTGATATAGTCATAACACTTTTACTTGAGTAACCGTTTTCCTGAATCAACCATAGCACTAAAAGGAGTAAGCAATAAAAAACTGATTAATAACTCCTGGATACGAGCAATGTGTAATTATAGAGTGAAGTATAAGTCTTGAGATGGGGCTGATTACGCGTAAAATACTTAAGATATTTCTCTAAACGTTGTGCGGTTTTTAGAGTAATCCAATATCATAAATTAATCTTATCCATCCTGGACATAATTACGACACCAAGCAACCAAGACCCAATCTACAAAATACAGAAATATGAATCAGTCACATTTTGCAATGTATGAATCTCTATCGATGCTTCTTCTTGTGGTCAAGCAAACCTCCTTGCAGAAACACGGACCGGAACAGGAAAGTTTAAGAAGTACATCGAAGACAGCTGTAGCAATTCGTTATTTGGTAGTTTCGTTGTTGGATAATCTCAGTTATGTTACTTAACAAGAAGTGTACAGCGAACTGTAAAGCAAACTGGCGTTATAGCGTGGAAGCCTTAGAGGCGGTGCGGTGTGTGCCCAGTTAACGAACTGGGAAGCACGCGATACGCCATGTAAATTGTAGCCAGCACCTGTGCTATGGTCCAAGTTATAATAATTAATTGATTTTCATTTGTAATTACAGTGTCGCAATCATTACAACCCATTTGTCAAACTTCACGTACCTTTGAGAACATTAAGGAAAACACTCGGGTGTGAATGTTTCCTCACGATGTTTTCCTTCAAGTGATAATTAATTTGTAATACGCAAATAATTTGAAAAGTTAGAGGGTATTCCCGGATTCGGACTAGAGATTTCCTTGCGGGAGATCGACTTTCAAACCACTAGGTTATCTCACTGCTGTTCATTGTAATATAAAGTAATAAACGGTTAAATTCTTTTTTCTTCACAGGAATAGTAAATTTTTTTATGTAAATCAATCTGGTTAGTAGAAATTGCAATTGAAACTTATGTTTGGATAATAACATCCACAGTCCTATTTGAAACAAAAGGCAATCAATTTGTATGTATCACAAGTTAAAGATTGTTAAAGGAGCTGAAGGACAAAATAGATAAACGAGATAATGACTGATGTGTCTTGTATTTAGTGGCCAGTAGATGGCGTGACTAATTCCATATTTTAATATAACAAAAGTTACCCGCTATCGCTTATGATTTAGCTCATCGCATTATAAAGCAATGTTCGCATACGTGACCCCAATATTGATTCTGCCGCACGCTGATATAATAAAAACGTAGAATTGGTCGTAGGCTTGGTACGTAATGCGACATTGGAGTTTTACGTGCTACGTATAATGCTACGAATCGTATTATCAATATGCGGTCGTAGCTTGTTCGCTACGTAATGGTACGGATAATGCTACGGAATAAATTATCAATATAGCTATAATTTATTTATGAGTTTTGTACAATGTTAAAACGCAATACAGAGCAATTACAACTATTTTAAGATCTCTTCGATTACCGCAAATTAGTTAGACATGATTGTGTTTTGCAAGAATATTGGAGGGTAAGGTTATTTTTTATTTATTTCATCAAGGCTCACACTAACGGTTGGTACACTAAATTACATTTGAAAATACAGATATGACAATAACAATCTTGTACCAGGTTATAGGCGGGCATAACGTTCATAATAATTATGCTCCGTCTTAACCGTCGCCCATGAACAACAGCGAGAGGCCGAGAAATAAGAGGAAAGTAAGAAAGTATTGGCTTTCAAGCCCCATCTGGAACACAACGAGTCGTTTGGCAGCTGACTTGAGCACGAGGGTGGTAGCTAGCCGGGCAGGCTTCGTGGAAAGATATCTTACGTGAATATATATCGCTACTAACAAGCAGGCTTCTGTCGCCTCTTACTATACCCTGTTCTGGCAGCATGGGATTGAAGGGAGTATTTTAGGTTACTCCAATTTTGCCAATTTATCGGCTATAAAAAATCTTTCCATACATAGTATAAGGAGAGTTAATTAAATTCATAAGGTAATCTTGATTTTATTTATATAATTTATTAGGCTGCATTGATCACTTAAAGCTATTTGTAATGTATATATTATATCCATATCAATGAAAATTTGATATACTAATTATATCCTTGGGCATTACGATAAAAACTTCATTTTTGAACAAATCCGATATCGGATATTGATTTTATCGCATCGGAAAAGAACCTGGTTGTGATCGAATTTATTGGTCTATGTCTATGGCAATAAAATTTCTGTATTAATAAATTTAAATCACGATTCGTAGCACTCTCGGTAACCGATAAATTTCCCTCGGAACATTCCGTCGCGGCGCGCGGAGAGAGAGCTGCGTTATGGAACACTTAAATTGAAACCGTAGAACAGCTCTCTATGGCAAGTACAATAATCAAATTTGAAATGATATTACTGCCAGTGCTACCGGGGAGACCTACTGCGAAATCCTGAGGCAACTCTCTTATAACGGATTTGAATGACACGATACTGATAAATAATATGCGATACAATAATGATACTTGTAAATAAAACTAGTAATACGATGCGTATTCTGTGCAGTGTTGAATACATGAGTTGTTGAATGAATATCTTATGAAAGAACCCCTCATCGATAATTAGGTAACCATCCCCATCACCTTCAGCTTGAGTACCGTCACAATTAAACTGGATCGTAAAACATTTAGTCGCCTTCGAAAAAAGGGATCTGACATCTCTATCTCGTTTTATATTTACGGTACGGTGCGCTATTGGGGATGTTGACTTGGATGTAAGAGTGACCGGAGCCCCGTATTCCCTATAATTCAATTCCGTTCTATCTGTGAAGTCTTTCATCATATACGTAAGAAATACTGGTGGGTCTCTAAGCATTACTTATTGTGATCAATGCTTATGTGAGCATTAAGTCAAAATGCTGATGTTCATAACGAAGTCCCTCCGCGATTTTCTCCAAACGTTTCTCCAAATTTTGAATAAATTTGTAATAATTTTATTTCATCTGTATTTCATAAGTTACAACCGTAGTTATGTTAATTCACTGAAATCCTGTTCAGAAATGTGGCCCAACAAACCGTAACAATATTTCACTTGCTATCTGAGATTGTATTCTGTTGCTGCCAACTGTTCAGTAAATAGCTCGGGCCATGTCTCCTCGCCGCTATTCAGGATATGCAAATCTGAGCAATTACTTGCTGCTCAAACTATTTCGAACACGATTTATTGTTATTACCCTGACGGAATGGGAACGAGTTTAGGGACTTCCGTCAGTGTTGTTAAAATTTCTATTAACAACATTGTAACAGTTGCTGAGAGGTCGCCGTTGTGTGCTCGAGGTGTGTGAACTTAGTGCGGCGGACGGGTCGTAACCTTTCATATTATGAGAGAAGACTCGTGCCCACCAGTGCAACAGGGACAGGTATACGTGCGATCGTTTGAATCGGGACTTTGAAAGAGCGTAAGTGAACTTGAAATCCGAAATATCAAAATCTGAATAGATATTTCATGGGTAGGATTGTTAAAAGCAACTAAAAATCCAGTTTCATCCATCCCACATCAGACCACAGGATTTCTGCTCGTGTCTGAAGAAGTTTTCAAAATATCGTGTTGAGTTAATTAATGGGAGGGAGATAGTGGTAAAAATTAAAAGTTTTTAGGCCGTCCAGAAGTCCTATGACGTTTTCTATTGAATGTCTCCTCAGCTGTCCAATGGAAGAAAGTACTCACATCTTTTTCCACTAGCGGTTACCCGTCCAACTACCGATCCTGCTCGCAATCGGTTATCTCCGTACGCTCATGATCATAACACACACGATATAATCCGTCTTGCTATGAGTGTTTCGTCATCCATCCACCGTGCAATATACACTGTGCACTTTCGAAGTTACTTTAAGCTTAGCATGATTGTTTAATTCTAATCAAGCTTAACATTGCGCAATCGCGTGAAGTGCAACCCTTTTAAGTTGTTAATTATATTGAGTGCAAGGGTTACAATCTCTGAATCGCTACTGTGAAAACATTCTGGGTCAGTAAATAGTTATTGAACTTTCTTAAAACTTCCAATATTATTTGTTTAATGTTGATTTTAAAAACGATTCTTTATTATCGATTACATTTAAATCTGGTTGTGGAAACATAATATGGTAGACGTTATACAGTATTAATTTTTTTAAGATTCACTACGTTCCATAAAAACCTTAGTACCTTTGTAAGTACTCGCGTCTTTCTATTCTGCTGTCACTTGCGAATTGGTAGAAAAGGAAATCTTTATATTTACCGTACAGCACGGAAGTCAACTTGCTTTATAGTTAGAGAGTTCTGTATCGTAATGATGTCAATAAAATTAATAATTAAAAAGTTCTAAGCTGACAACCCTATCAGCATGTTCGCTGGAATTGAACTGGGTTGAAAAAAATTTGTGACATAAATGTTCTCAGATAGCGTTTCTTATAATCTGGTCGTTTATTTCTCGTTTTTTCTCGAACTTTGGAAACTAGTGATGTCTTAATTGTGTGTGTGTGTCAGTATCTCGGGATTCAGAGGACTTCAATACGCAGATACGAACAGTTGACGAAATAGTTTGTTAATGTAAAAAGGTAATCATTTCAGGAAATATTTATGGAAATTAGCTCAAGAACTATACGAATATTGTTGTCGGGCGCATGACCAAAGTCCTGTTTCATTTTTTGTGCCATTGTACTGTGTGGCTCGTAGCATACAAGCAATTTAAAGCCCGTACGTTACCGCCTCTCGAGCCTGCGAGTAGTTTAAGTACTCATTCGTAAGTAATTGCGCGAGACTTACTGGCAACAGTTCACGCACTGTTCTTTGACAGAGGCGCACTTGCAAAGTAGGCTAGAGGTGAAACGACTCACCTATATGTGAACAATGTGTGGAAAACTTGAGTAGTTCGTGGTGACAACTTTGAATATATTCGTAGTGGCTTTATGAACTTAGCTTAACTTAAACTTACTTCAGTATTTCAAATTCAAAATAATTTATATATATATATATATGTATATGTTGGAGATAGTCATGAATACAGTTGCTAAATAGAAGGATTGTTCTTATATATTAATATATTCGTACCCGAGAGATGGCAGCACCGTCGCTATGACTGAACAGGAGATTCGAGCTACAGCGGAGCCTAAGGGAAAGGTGTTATGGCAGTTCTTACTTGTGATTCAGTCGTGCTGACGACTAGTGCCTCTTGTTAGGAACTGTTACATGTTTGATTAGTAGTTACTTTTAACGGTGAATTCTTGTGGAAACGGTATTCTGCTCGAATCACTTAAAAATCCGTCCCCAAAGATGTGTTACCAAGGAAGCGTTGCTTTATCCGACATATGCGTAATTATTTGCTTCGTAATATAATTTCAGTTGGTCTTAATAACTGAAAAAAACCTTGCCTTAGCAGTTTAAAATGAATACCAGAGATATTATGGAGCTCAGGCAAATAAAAATATTTTCGAAAAAAAAATCGAATAATTTAGTATATGGCCGTATTGGGGCGGTCTAGAATACTCCCCCCGATCCCACGCTGGTAGAAAAGGGTGGTGGTAAGAAGCGACAGAAGCCAGTCTGCTTGGTGGTAGGGCTTCGGGTAAGTATTATATTATCAGTATTATTATTAAGTCATTAATATTATTACTGGTATT
Organism: Megathymus violae; assembly: GCA_003671415.1. NCBI lineage: Eukaryota > Metazoa > Arthropoda > Insecta > Lepidoptera > Hesperiidae > Megathymus > Megathymus violae. Next base: position 1,593,789 of record PDGT01000066.1, on the reverse strand, counting down.
ATTATCTTTCCGTGAAGCCTGCCTGGCTAGCTACCGCCCTCCTGCTCGAGTCAGCCGCCAAACGACTCGTTGTGTTCCGGCTGGGGGCTTGAGAGCCAGTACATTCTTTCTTACCTTCTTCTCATTTCCTGGCCGAGAACGCATCAGCGACACCTTTGCTCTTTTTGATGTCCATGGACGGCAGTGACGATTTACCATCAGGTGGCTCGTCTGCTCGTTTGTCGGCTATTAAAATTTAAAAAAGTCTAAATGAAACACGTTACGGCAGGTTTTCGCCGGCCGAGCCGATACACCGGAGGGTTCTTTCTCGGACAGTTTTTATTATTTAAATATTAAACCTTTGTTTTTTTCTGTGAATATAATACAATATGATACGTAGAACTAATATCAAACTGTTAACTTGTAAATACATAACTTTTTTTCCAAGTCCTAAGTAAAAGTACGATTAATCTGTCGCACATGCCTGCCACAATCGTAAATGAAATTCAACCCATGGTTTAGCGGCTGAATCGTTAGAGTTACACGACTAACATAGTGTTGCATAGAAACGATTAAACAAAAAGTAATTTCCTTTATAACAGCAGTTAAGGTAGTCCACTGGTTATAACTGCGTGGCCGCCAGCGGAGCGCGGCTCGGGAGCTTAGCTTTTGCTTTGTTCTTTGACCGAGGCAACTTCAGTTGCGGGGCTTGTGAAATTCAAGTTATTGTGTAATATAGTATTAGAAGAACGTGATATTTTTATGATTTCAGTAGGTTGTAGGTAACCTTTTTATTTTGAGACCGATTGAAATATAGAGATAAAAGTATTTTGTTCACAAATGTGTAATTTAGTATTTTGATTTGGATAGATTTCATATGACTTTAATCTACTAATAATACAGTATTGCTTGTTATAAACTGAATTATACTCAGGTCATGCGGTGAGTTGCGACAAACAGCGCTGATTAGAAAATCTGCATAGAAATGCAGTTCGGGCTTGCGGATGTCGATTTTAAATTTTGTTCTAATCCCTAATAGGTAATCTATAGAAAAATTAAAAATAATATAAATTACTTTCATAAAAACTATATGCATGAACACTACATGGAAATAAATATGTTTCCAAACGGAAAGTAGTATTAGATGTTCTAAAAATTTTATGTCTAAAAAGTTAAGGTTCATTAATTTGTTTAAATCATTTAATTTGGATTATAAAGTTTTTGAACCTCCAAGAGTTACTTCATCATTTGCTACTTGCTTAAATAATATCTTTTGTGATTCTAATGTTATTGACACGTCAGTAATAAATTGCATTAGCTCAGATCATAGCGGACAACTTGCCACCACTGAGGGCCATCATGATCTTTCTAAACATAGTATAATTTGTAGATTAATAGTTTTAAAAATAATATTACTAGAAAGATTCCAATATTTGATACTTGAATTACTTCGATACTTGAAGCTATAAGTGATTTTAGTAATTTTTCGATTCTTTCCCATTTATGACTAGACACTACATCTCATTCCTTGAAGTCATGGACTGCCTGGAGGAGGTGCGTTATATCAAGACTAAATATACAGTGTAAAATATTTTATGATTTTTTTAATGCTTGTATGGAACCTGACCTGTGTCCATGAGATCATGGGAATTATGTTACCATTGACTACCATAAAATACAATGAAATAATAATAGACTATACAACAGAGCATACAATACGCGTACACTTTACGTTTGTCAGCAAATAAATTAACTTGACGTAACATGGATAGATGGAGGGATTTTTATGTTGCAAATTTAACTGTGAATCGAGTTTGACATAAAGCAAATTTTACCCGAAGTTGGCTGTATCGGGTGTCATTTGAATTCATCTCGTACCAATCAATTCTATTTTACAATAATAATATTATTTGTTTCGTCTCATTGAATAAATTGATCTAAACTGAATCTCATTACAATTGATTTATTGATTGCTGGTCCAATTTTTTTATGTTAAAAGCCGACAAACGAGCAGACGAGCCACCTGATAGTAAGTGGTCACCGTTGCCCATGGACATCAGCAAGACTGAAGGTATCACTGATCAAGTACTGGCTCTCAAGCCGCACAGCCGGAACACGACGACTCGTTTGGCGGCTGACTCAAGCAGGAGGGTGGCAGCTAGCCTGGCAGGCTTCACGTAAAGATAATAATACCAGTAATAATATTAATTACTTAATAATAATACTGATAATATAATCCATACGCGAAGCCCTACCACCAAGCAAGCTGGCTTCTGTCGCCTCTTACGACACCCTGTTCTGCCAGCATGGGATTGGGGAGAGTATTCTAAGCCGTCCCAATACGGCTAAATTAAATTTGGTAATGACTGATAAATCTGTTTAACTATATATATATGTTTTGTGACCCAACTAATCCTTTATTTGAGAATTAAGTCAACAACAAATTGCTGTGGGCCACTTACTGTCTTCACAAGTAATGAGTTCTGGGGCGTTTACTGTGGTACTCTAGTGTATATTAATGGGCAGAATTAATGGGCAAGATGGAAGTTCAGCTGCTTGAGGTCTTTGTTACGGCCTATTGTGGAGATTGATCTTAAAATAATTTAACAAAACGTGAGTAGCTTAATTTTGTAATTCTATTGAGGTACTTTATAATCAACGGGTTTTTTTTTATTTGTTTATTTTTTTATTTTGTTTATTTTTTTAAACATATTTGTAGCAATTGCTATAATTATATTATGTCAGCAGCACTGACATTTAATGTAAAAGTGCGATCTATTTAGTTCTTAAGGAAAGATTTCTTAAAAAAATCACGTCTAATGGATAACAATTTTAAAAACTAAAAGGGAAAGGTGATAGGCTCCTTTCACTTTGAGTTTAAACGAATGTCAAACGGTACTGATTCACTATGCAAAACAACGGAGGAAGGTTTGGTGCTAGACCTTGTAAAATGCACCATGCAATGGCAGTGCCGGAGAACTTGTAATATAGTGATCCCTCGGTTCTTTCTCGGCCGACAACAGCAGGTGGCCGCGTTTGTTTGTCGGCTTTGACTAATAATATTGGTACCGACTGTCGCTTCTGCAGAAGCATTCTTTAAACACTTTTTTATCACGAGCTCGTTCACGTTCCAACATAAGTCAAGATTGTCTCCATTCAGGAGAAAGAAAGGCTAATAATAGTCGAGGAATATGAACCATTCGCACTGAGTGCTCTAAGTATACATTTAATACTTGTCAGGAAATGGTTTAATCCTACTTGCGCCGTCCGCTAAAAGCTTACTTGTGTAGTTTACTTGGTCAGTACGCCAGCTCTATATTTATCTGGCCCTGTCTCGCGTCAAGGGGTGGAACGAGATGGAATGAGTCTTCTTCGCCGATGGTCGTTAAAAAGTTTGTACAAAGATTTGAAGCGTGTAAAGAAAGGTCTGGAGAAGACGTTGTCGCGAAGAAATAGTTTGGAAGAAGGCTGCGGGGGTATTCGGGGAACTGGACGGTAAGGCTCAGTGGTGCTATTTATACTAATAAATAAAATTGGAGTGTCTGTTTGTAATATTAAAATAACCGCTTTTTACTGCATGCATATAAATGTATGTATACATATACCAAAATAACATTTTTTACAATTTTTGTCTGTCTGTCTGTTTGTTCCGGCTAATCTCTGAAACGGCTGGACCGATTTTGATGGGACTTTCACGGATATGTAGCTGATGTAATAAGGAGTATATTAGGCTACTTTTATTTCTATCAAATAAGTTTTTTGTTAAATTCCACGCGGACGAAGTCGCGGGCACAGCTAGTTATAAATAAAACTTTAATTTTACGCTATGTGCTAAGTCAGGTCTTTGTTGTAAATAGACTTAAGTTTGTGTACTGAATTTATGAACCATTGTGTAAAGAGCATTGTATTTGGGTCAAATTATATTTTATCACTATGGTTGAAATACATGCACTTAGTACGAATACTCTATAATAATAAGGTTGCGACAGAGGCAAATCCGTAATTTTTTTTTAGAAAATTTTAAGGTCGTAGGATTTTTCTTTCTTTGATGTAAATATAGTATAGTAGAAATGAGTATAGCGGCGACACATATATTTATAAATTGTTGTCTGCCGGTGCACGTATGACGTAGGTAACACCGAAGCAATTTAAATGATCCCTAAACAATATAATTGGAGTAATATGACATTTATTAAACGACAAATATAAATAAATAGTTTTCTGTTGTTATTTTATTTTTATTTTTGTCGACATATATTAATCTATTTATATGTATATTAATATATGTATGTATTTGCATTATATAAATATATATATATATATATATATATTTCAAAATGTAAGGCATAGACATTCCGAAGAGAAGAGAGCGCGGGTTATTATTAGTCTCTTAATAAAATGTATTAAAATATATTGTGTAGTAAAATGTTATTTTCTTTTTAATCATGTACTATGTATCATACTATATTGAGGTATCTCAACCATTTAACTATATAATTTATATATTATATGAAATATGTTTCACAATTCAATAACTAAAAACCATCAATTACATAGAGTTACCGAAGTATTGAAGAGATCTCCTTATTTTCGTATTCAGCTAACAACAACAGATAAATGAAGACAATTTTCAAAATTTGCCGTTCTGACTTCGAGCCTGTTCACTTTCCTCTCTAGAATACGGCAATGCAGAGGAAGGCTCTGGTGCCGCTTTTTTGTTGGAACATCATGTATTCCATGCGAGAATTATAAAGTACGGTGAGCCAAAACTTTAATTTTTTCAAAAATTTATGAATACAAATAAATAAATAATGTGTGTGTATGTTCATTGTAATTTATATTTTTATGGACGACTCGTTGACTAACAACTTCTCGGTTGAATATCGGTTTGAATCCTACATATACCTCTTTCTAAATATATTACTTTGTATTATGATTGTAAGTTACGTGCGTATTAAGAGTTGCTTCGGTGAAGAAAAACATATGGAGGATACCTGCAACTTTTTCAGAGATCTGCGAGGCTTGTCGCGAGTTCTGCGTGTTTCTGAGAGTCTGCTGCTTAGCGTAATGGACAGTGGTCCTAATCACTCTCGATATGACCGGACTCCGGAGCCACGAACGGAATGTTGGTGGTGTGGCGGAGCGGACCTGGTTTCGCAAAACCTGAAATTAGATCTAAACCTTATTTGGGAGGGTGGTTTTTTCGATCATTACTGGCAGCGGAAGTTCATTTAATGTAATATTTCCAGCCGGCAATCAGCCGCTCACGGGTTAAACCAGGTCCGTTCGGTACATTTAACCTATTATCGCTTCCTATATAAATTTAGTAACCCCGAGCAACCTAGTTGGCGCGTCGCCAACTGGCGCAGCCTTGAAAATGTCTGCCGACGTAGTTCTGGTTACAATCGCCTGAACAAAGGGATTTATGCACATTCTTTACTAATATAGAGAACACAGTATCATAGCAGCGGGAATAACTTAACGAATTAGTAGTTTAAACGTTAAGCGTTTAAGAGTTAATGTTTACTTTTTATAATCAGTATTAACTAGTCGTAGACTAATAACTGCATCGCTTTAGAAAACCAGCGCCTTACGTTAATGAATAGCAGCCACAACGGAAACAACTGTTTGAATAACAGTTTGTTGCAGGCGTTTAATTATTTTCATATTCGCCTCATTTTATTGCTTTGCAGATGGGTGTTCCTAGTTCTATGAATTAAAATCATTAATTAAAAATATACGAAGTTATATTGGTTTCTGCGTGATACGTGAATGGAAAAATACGAAAAAATAAAAAACAAACTTTTATCTTTATATAGATAACAATGCGTGCTTATATTAAAATATTAAATAGGCAAAAACGTGATATAAAGATTACGCGCTGTAACAGTTTTACTGTTAATATATATATTAAACTAATATCGAAAATCTATGCATACTCGTATAATACAATTCTAACCGATCGCTTTCTGTACATTAAAAGTATATGAGAAAAATTATTATTAGGGGCCTTTATTAACGCGATAAAACCCAAAAAATCATCAATCAAATCAGCATCAATTAATATTTAAAGTACATTTAATCTCAATCCGTATCTTAGTGATATATCCGTCATCTCAATCATAAATAAAAAAGTTTAAAATTATGTAGGTACTATTTCTTAGCGTAAGGCGTAGTAGCAGTTTGCTGGTCTAAAATAAGATTCTGAAATATTTATCATAATAATAACTCACAATGGAAAATATTCGTAATTAATAAGCCGCCCTCGCTTCGCTTCAGAAAAACTAAGCCTTCTTCTTTGTCTTAGCGCTCTTGTCAGATTTTGGGCAGATGTGATTTGCCTCACGAGCATTTGCCACTTCCATCTATACGTTTAGAAATACCTGCATTGCTAATCGCACCTGCATTGTTTTAAGACTGGGTTTTTCTCGTTCTACGAATTACAAATATAGTAATTTATAACTTTTATATTTATGGATGGATTGCAGTGACACGAATTTAAATATTAAGTGATGCTTCCTGCAATAAATACATCAGTGAAAATTATAACGAAATCGTTTAAGCCATTACTGAGCTCAGCGCGTATAAACGCACAGACAAACAGACAAAAATTCTAACAACTTTTTTTTGAGTTCTATTGCGTTAATAAAAGTTGCTAATAATAGTTTTTGTAAAAACCATTCATGTACAGACAGCGATCAGTTAGAATTTTTTTATGTATAGATATATATTCAACTCATAAAATTTATTTATAATTTCATGTTATTAATTATTTCATTGAAGCATATTAAATTGACAAGACGCAAGATGCAAATATAAAGTATATCTGTGCGACTACATCATTAAATTAGGTCTAAAATTGTCGACGACGTTGAGTTACGGAACGAGTTACTTGAATGGAACGATAAGATGCGATGAGCCTACGCGATGATAATGGCAAAAACTATTTCAACCTGGAAATTGTTTGAGTCTTAAGAAAAAATATGGCGCAGACCTTCGAAAACGTTGTTGTCGTGACGATTCTGTCTTTCGTCATTGTTAAAAAAAGAGAAAAGAGTTAGTATGTCGATCTGCGCCGAGCGTTTTATTTATGAAGCCAGTCATGTTTTTCACTTAAAAATAATAGTTAGTCGCTGTAAAACTTTGAAATATTCCTGCGGTGTCTGCAGTTTGAACTGTTATTTGATTTTCGCAGTAAAAATATGGCGGCGGCCGACCGGTTTTTATTGAAAACGGGTTCGCTGGAAAATGTTCGGTGGCGCGCGTTGTACCATCATTTGTAAAACAATTTCTCGTTCCATCTAATCCCCAAAAAATACTTTTGTTATTTCAGTTATGTGCGAACTCGCTATAATAACACACACACACACACACATATATATATATATATATATATGCATGAATATCTTAATGATATTCATTATAAGAACGCCTGGAAATAATAGTGTTGAAACCAGTTCCGCGCAGGTTTAAACTTTTGTAATTACCATGTGTTGTTTTAAAAGATGTGCTGAGGAGTTTCTTTCGCCGTTTCTTCTCCTCAATGTTAACATTGATGATTGATTGATTGATGAAAGATGCTTTAAAGCATCTTTTCGAAACGGTGGTAGAAGCAAAAAACGACGTGCTTAACTGTATTTACAGAATATCTACACGATTAAATGATTTTGAATTTGAATTTAAACTTGTTTATGTTATAGTAACGGCCGACAAACCAGGAACCGAGCTACGTGATGGCAGGTGATCATTGTCAGCCATCAGCATTTCCGGCAGGGAGAAACGGTAGGAAGAACACAAAAAACAATAGAGAAGGTTTTGTGGTTGTAACTTGCAGTAAAAATTATTGTTTTTTTAACTATTAAATTGGGTAGCATATATTATTAGCCCTAAAGTCTGAGTTTGTATCAGTCATGACCACGGCACACCGAGTTAGGCATCTGAGTTCAGAATGGATCGCAGTAGAGCTGGCAACCAACTAGTTGTAGCATGTTTCAAGCGTTTCCATACTTCAAACTATACGTTATACTGACTGGTCCAATTATATCATGATCAATCGTTGAGCCATGTCGGAGGCCTTGGACGACGTAAAAAGTTCCTCGGGTTAAATGTTAACCTCTTCCCACGTCACTGAAGCAGCGAGATGGAGTATGTTTTAAGCCTGCCGAATGAGGAGGTGAGACTCTTGCCCTGCAAAACCACAAGGAGGTGGAAGGAGAGCCCGGCGATGAAACGCGTCGTTCGTACCTATAGACGACCTAGTTTTGAGTCTAGTACCTAGCAAATAAGCTCCAAATTCAAGTCTTCTACGATATCATAACCTACTGAATGTCAGAGCTGGTCAAAAAGAGTAATTAAATTTGGCTGCTACAATCCTTAAGAGCATTGAAATGACTGTAGACTTGTATACTATGCCATTCTCAAAATTAACAATATTGTAAGGATATTGAGACAGGAGTAATACTGTTAATTTTGATTGTTCATAGTCGGCGTTCATCCTCAACACTAATTATAATTTAATGTTATACAAATATTATAATAAATGATAAGTGAACTGATCAATTTTTAATTGAACACAAAATTTATGATTAGATGCTGGTCCAAGCGTCAGACCGTAGCAAAGCTCTTCCGTACAAGTATACCATCGGTAACTTTACAATGCGGTGGTCGGGCGTGGTCGATGACGTCAAAAAAAAACAATATACAGTTTTCTATCCGCAACATTAGATGACGCTGTGTTATGGGCTATTTCATAATACAGATCGACCTTTAATTATAACAGCTGTTATTGCATCTGTGCGTTTCAATATCTTAATAAAAATATACACACTCATATGAGCTGTCTCTGACTTAACCATTAAGTAAGAATATGTAACTTAAAACGAAGAATCGAAGCGGACAACCAGCAGTAAGGGACAGATAATATTGAAGCCGGTTGTTCGAGAAAGTCTCTTCATGGAAGGCAACGAGCTGTCCACGCTCCTGGCTCACTGAAAGTCCATGACCTATTACTATCCCGTAGACTCTCTTCTCGTAAATTCAGACAGTTTTATCGCCCGTTAGAAAACATTCATAAGTATCAAGCATGTCGAAATTCGCCCTCTCATAGGAAGGAGTCTGACGACATTCTACACCCATGTTCCGTTACGTATTATACAAATAATCATTACGTTCTCAAGGAAACTATGTTGATTAAACCTGCAAACATATGAATGTGTGTATTTATTTGTTTTTCACTACCGTGTCCTTAATTTTTCTACCTTTAATAACGTAGGGTGGTAATTTCCCGTTTCATGGTCACGGCGTTATTGGTTGGCAACAAATTTCGTCCATCTTTGCTCTTACGAGGTGCGGTATATTAATTTAGTCATGGGATATCGAATTACGAGCTTACGTAGCCCAATATCCATTTGAAGCAGGATTCCAGAATGTGCCAGTTATGGATAGATTAAAATTTTTTGAACGAACAACTTACAGTTACAGCCCAACACATTTAAGGTTGAGAACAGTTGATAGGGTTGTCACATGTTAGATAATTATATTGCACAATGAACAATTATGCTGTGAAAAGTACGAGTATGTTTAATTGTACAGTGTGCTTACTCTCACTGCAATTCCCCGGACTCTGTTACCGTTTCGGAAACCTTGTCTTACCCTGCAAGTTCTGCACCATTACTGAGAAATGGTACAGTACTAGAGAACTTCGTTGGCCGACTGTGCGTTAGATTTTTGCTGTACTGTCTACGATATTTTTAGGTAATAATAACTTGTAGAAATGTAGTTACTACACCTGTGATACTACGAAGATTTCGTAGATCCGGTGCTACGGAGTAGGAGAGCGTCTACAAGACAATGAGCCAAGAATAACTAGAGCGGTTCCTGATATTCGTAGAGCGATTTGAGTTAGTATCCGATGAACAATGTGTAATATTTCATTTTAGACATTGCCGACGCATTCTGATGTACGAGGAGTTGCAAGAACGTTTAGAAGTATCACGTGATAGTACAGGAACAGGATTTCTCTTTTATATAAGTACTATCATGAAAAACTGAAGTAATTTTCTTTAATTTTTACATTTCATTACAAGGGGTTAGAAAGATTTTTTATAACACGTAACGAGGAATATTGTATTAGAATTAAACAAAGCAAAGTATGGGCTAAATTGTAAGTGTAAACTTAAATGTTTTTTTATCATATATAAATAATTCTCATAAATACAGAATTTGGGTAATATAGTAATTGAATCTATACCCAATAAACATAATTTGAACAGCATTGTACAATGTTACACAAAATACACGTTCCGATTGAAACAACTCGTATGTAATTATGGACCGCCGTTCAACCCAAAGCAGTTATTTTAAATGCGACTATTTATAGTTTATTTTATGGCACTGCTTCCAACTACTGAAATAAAACTTTACAAATAAATAAGACAGTAAAATTAGACATAACTTTGATTAAAACAAAATATATGGTTCAAAATTAATGAAATAAAAGTTTTTTTTTTAAAGAATATTACGGAACTTGAATAAAACATTGTGAATAAAAGTTGTGACTTACCTAAGAAGTTCATCGTGCCGACTCTTCAATCACTTCGTACCAAAAATACAATATACCTAGCCTAACAACAACTTGCCATAATAACGTTCGAATATAAAAATATGACTCTTTGAGCTTGAGCACCAATTTACTATAGAAAATACATGATACGTATATTTAGCTTCTAGCAGAGTGAGTCTGTTCGAGTACACAGCATGATTGCTGTGGACACGACCTCCCGTCACGGCTGACGGAAGCCGAATGCTACGAGACGGCTGGCGCGACCCTATTTATGCAATGCCACTCATACAGGCGCACGCGTACTTACACCCTCACTCGTACACTCGAGTTAAGTGGGTGCAAAGTAAAATGGTGGAGCTATTGTCAATCTAATAGGGAAGAAAAGTTGGTCGACAATTTGAGCGCATAATTGTAATTGCCCCTTTGGTATTGCTTTGTAGCTGCGAACTACGAAAATTGGGGACTTGACGCTGCTTTCGAAATTCGTGATTTTTATAGATAAAATAAACTTAAATATTCCGATATCAGGAACGATAAATAAAGAAGTAAGTGAGAAAAATCGCCGGTACGTTTCTTTCCCTTAACGCGTATTAGATGGAAGTCGGTCAGTTTGCGCATGTGTTGCGTTAGAACAAAGAAACCACGGTGGTGGGCGTGGTTTCGCGTCAGTGTGAGTGCATTAAATCTTTCATAGGTCGATGCATTAAGTAATTTACTATTATACGTTGCATTTGACAGAGCGTTGCCGGGAACTGTATTGGGGCGATCGCTCGCAGTACAACGGTATTCGCTGGGAAGTTAAAGTGCTGGGTCATTTTCTATTCCATTTCTTAAAGCTTTTAGAATTAAACCTATCGTGGGATGTTGGCTGCTATCCATATTTATGACCCGTTACTGGACTTTTCACAAATGGGTTCGCGTAGAATGTACAGTGCTCTACATACTGAAGGTAGAAAAAAAGGTACGAAAGAAGGCAATGCCAATACAAAAAGGAAAAAGATTCGATACATGAAACACAATAATACTTTTAGAAACGATAACGTGAAAAAGATGATTTTATTAAACCAATGAAAATTGTATTGAAATACACAACAGTAATTTACTTTACGCTATTTAACAAGCAATAGTAGACAGGTCATTTGAATGATGGTAGGTATGTGGTCATCACCTCCCATGAACATTAGTGGCACCAGGATCAGAACCGAATTGGCGTTAAACTGCATGATAAGTTGGTGTTATAGCACTGCCAATAAACATAGCAAAAATATTTCAGGGTTGAGTTTTACAAGTGTAGCATCGAACAGGTACATCACTAGCAGGTTGATTTGGACGCGATTATGGACAGAGCAATCTATCGTTGATACTCCTTAAAAATAACAGGTTACACAAACACCATCTCAGTACTTTGTGTTCATCTAGCTTAAAGTTTGAATGAGACTTTAGACCGCGCATGATTTAACTGTAGAATGAAATACCACCAGTGGTATTCTTAAGGTGCCATGGTTTTGGTCGTTCACGAAACGGCTCCATCGTTTTCTTTTTGACCGACAACGCAATAGTCGCAGCGTTTCTATTGACGGTGATCACGTACCGCCATGTGGCCCGTGCGTCGGTTCGTAAGCCGGCTATTTATATAAAAGGAAATGAAATATCATAACAAATTAAAATTGATGATAATTAAAAATAAAATATTATACAGAAAATATGACAACAGAAACCCACGGCGAGTTACATCAGAAAACCGACGCCCTCTGTTATAATTTGTATCCTCACGCGAAATATTTTTTTTTAACTTTTATCAAAATTTTAATAGTTTATTTTTATTTTTTATTAATGAAATTTCTGCTCCACAGACTTTTCGTCCGTGCCTTTTTTAGTGTTTTCTTACATTTTTTGATTATGCTCCGATGTGAAGCCTCGCTGACGCCACGCCACTTGTGCGCTGGTTTCACCGTTCGGCTTTACCTGCGAGCGAGTGGTTGCCTCAGCGAGGGGTTTACACTTGGGATTACTTGAAACTACAGAATCTCTATTACTATGTACATATATTTTTATTAATATGCTTTAGCTATGTTAATGTATATCTTAAATATTTTTGTCTCTCACGGAGGCCGCTAACGCCTTCAAGTGTTTAGCGTGGTCTATAGCCTTTGGGTCCTTGTTTCGGATTGCCATTGAGACGTTGTAGTCTTCCAGTCTCTCGTTGGTGGCATTCATAGCCCTTTGGATGAACTGGGCTATGGCGTCATTGCTGCAGTGGTTTTAATTGATTACTAACGTGTAATTAATTAAATACTGTACTAATTCGGTTGTTATAGTTCTATGAATTGGAATATTAGATTAGTTTTGTAATAATTCTAAATTTACTCACTAATTTGCTTTCCCTTATAAGTTATGTTTTAATTTAAATATAAAGTTTGATCCAGAAATTTTATTAAGTTCAAATTGAAATTATACCAAGTCATATTCGTGTTGATGCAGTCTGCGTTGTGGTGACAGGTTTATAATGTTTACGAGTACGTACAGTTACCGCTAAGTGCAAAATGCTGCATGAGTTGCTCTTGCAACGTAACCAAATGAGACTGTACTTTGAGTCTGAATAGATTTTAAGTATTTCTTACTTGTATGCTCCAAGTTTCCACACAACTACGTCATATATCCAATTATTTTTATTTAGTTGTGAAAGTTCTTAAAATCTGAGGGGGGATGATGGTCACGTTTGAAATTTTCATAAGTTTTCATAGGTTTATATATTAAAAAACCTATCATTTATAAAGTTATGTGATCGAGTCACTAAACTCTTATATGTACCGACACATGACTATTTAAATAAGTGTAATTATTTTATTTGTTTAGCGGATACACGGAAATCGAAAAGCTAAGAAAAATAAATTCGGTTTTAAGTAGGAACTTCTTCGAAAATTTCTTGGGAGTTTAATTATTGTAGGAGTTAGCCGACGAATAAAAGAATAAGTAGAAGGGTATGCATAATTTAAAAGTAACGGGGTAAAGACTTTTGATATAAGCATTGCATGTCTCGGTGAAGTCCGAATGCCTTAAAAGGATCCGAGGAACCACATTCCACAGTGCGCACGTGCCTCGTATAAACGAAGTTTTTGCCTCGAACCACCCCTTCTCTGGTGTCGCATGCCCGTCGGTATTAGAATTCAGTGCGCGAACTCCGTGCGATGATAAATTCTCGACTATCTCATATTGTGTTAGGTTGTCCTCTTAATTTGAATATTATATTAAATACCGACTAACGTCCCGCTACTGGAAGCTTGTTTGGTTACCGTAATGACGACAGATTTTCTCACACCCACTGGACTACGGGTGAAATGGAATGAAATGAAATTTGATTCCAAGTTTGTCTCCACAAATGCTACTATTTTTTACTACTTATGATTGCATGTCATACTTTTATGTTAGTAGTTTTGTCTTTAAAGTATAAATAAATAAATAAAGTATAAAGTTTGTAAAATATTTTGACATAAGAATGTTTTTGGATTTACCTTTTGAATAAAAAATATGGGAATTTTGGGAAACTACCTTTTTGAAGTTCATTAACAACATCCATATGTTTTTTTCGTCAGGCCATATTTTTTCCTGCCTACTTAAACCTTTCTTACGAATAAGTGTAAACGTATCTGTTGGTAAAAATCGTATAAAAACTTGTGCCGTAGTTTGCGCGATTATCGCATTTAAACAGATAATTTACTTTATGCCTATGTGCATCCGGAATCTTTCAAATGGTAACAGAACTTTTGAAATAGGAATCATGGTTCTGTAAATTTCCTTCTGCACACACACAAACTTACAAAATTCCCAGTCCGGCTTTGTAATGTTACTATTAATTTTACACACCTCTCCATGAACGAGCCACTAGTTTTCCAAGTCTAAATCTTAAGGACAAATCTAGCTTAATATCTAGTGTTTAATTATCGCGAACTCTCATAATGTTATTGACTTTCTTTAATAAAAGTATCAGAGAATTTATAACTTTCATAATTACAGCATTTTTGGAATGTTCTTGCACGAAGACGCATGTCTCAAATTGTACTCAATATGCTGCCCCAGTATAGATTAATGACAGAGTCTATAGGTGAAGTGAGTATCAGAAATTAATATTTTCTGAAGAACGATCACGCTTATAAAATGTTTTATTTTGTCGAGGCCAAACGTAGAGCAGGACGCTGGGCAAGTGTAAATTGGTAAAATTTATACACCTTTGTGCCATACTAAAGGATGATTTCTGACCTACGTAAGGAGTTCAAAAATAAGTGGATTGATAGATGGAGATGTGATAACGATATAACTTTACGAACATGATTTTTCAAGATATTCGAATCTAAATCAGTGACTTTTAAAATTCAAAAAGGCAGTATAATATTGAGTAGAAAAACGGCGAAAGAAACTCCTCAACAGAACTTTTAAGTCAATAAACATTCAAATTAATTACAAAATAAGATTTAACCTGCGCGGAAACGGTTGCAGCACTTATTTTCAGATTTGTTATTTACTGATTCATGTACCTATACTATAATATACTTTACCTGTACGCTATGCTTTAATATGTCGCTGGAAAGCCAACGTTTCCAATATTGGCAAAGTTAACTACTATTAGGGTTAATTTAGTAGTATAGTTCTACCGGTGAAGTTGAGCAAAAAAGGATATTTTTCATTATTCAGAGTTACTAGCGATGTACCGAAGCAATGGAAAATATTTTTAAAATTTTATGCACTAAAAAATCGGGCGTGCCCACGGGACCAAACCCAGGTCCTCTAAGCTGAAGATCGATGTTAAAATATACAAATATGGGCTAAATATAATTATGTACAAATAGGCAAGAGGCGAGGCACGCGACGAATTGTAATTTGAGGACGCTTCGTCAGTACGTCGGGGTGGCGCGATGGCGGCGGCGTGTAGGACCAAGCGTAAAATTTCTTCAATTCTTTGAAGGCTTTCACTAAGTATGTATAGGACGTGTGATCGACGGTATTACATTTGAATAAGTAAAAATAACATCTGTGTAGAATATGTTTAATAGAAAGAATTTACTAATGCCAAGGTACAGTATATTTCGCCAATTGGAAAAACGTATTGCGGGTTCCATTGGGCACTAATAAAAGATGTTTATAATTCGACTTAACTTGGAACCTGAAACGTGCTGAAAATATCAATACAACATATAATATCTTGAATGTTGATATATACATACACACAGATAAATATTTTAATATTTATTCGGCGTTTTTTCTACAAATTAGTGTGGGATTAACTTTCCAAATCGGGTAATAAATGATGAAGTTCTGATGCAATAAACAAAAAAAATTACTAACAGTATGAGAACCTTCTTTATTGAAAACAGTAAAAAATAAACATAACAGTTAAATACTTGAACCTCAAGTACCTTTCCAAATCAACCCTCGATAGGGGTTTAGCGGAATCAAGACTCAACCTTAAAAGGCTCTAAACGCAACATAAGAAGTTTTAACGCGTTGCTTTCAATATTATAAGATTATTAAAAGAAATATTCATGTGAAAGTTGTAGTACTTTAATTAAATTTATTGCAATACTACAAGAACAAAGATGCCGTTAGAAAATTCAAAAAACTCAAAAATCTAAGTAAGTATCTGTACAATTAACTAGTAAGTACACCAAACGTAGTACGCTTGAGTTTACTGGATAGAAAACACAAAATTTGGTACATGTTGCTCGTCAAATTACATTCATGTACCGTAAATATACTAGTTGTAATTTTGAAGGCGAAGTCTTTTTGTAGAATATAGTAACAGACAAAGAATGAAAAAATTACGTAATCGGTCACACACCCCTATACTAAGATTCTGCGTTGCAGGCAGCGTGGCCACCGGCCACCCGCAACATACACCGTTTACCTGTCACATAAACGTTTGCACCTGCCGGGAATCGCACCCGGGACCACTCGCCGTCGTCATCAAAAATTTATGTAACGGAATCACCACCTGACCGATCACACTTGACGGGTTTTTTATAATATATCTTTGTTTGTTATATTGACAAAGGCAAATAAACCTTAAATCTATTTTCCCAACTGTTAATTCGTCAACGGTTTAATACATGGAAGGGTATTCATAATGTAACGTACTAAAGAACAAAACATACATTAGCATGTAACAAATTCCATGATCAATGACAACACCAGGATTCGTTTCAGCTATGATAATAATATTAGAGTGCCTTAAATGTAGTAATAAACCGCATGAACCCCATATTATTCAAAAGAAATATGATTTTTGCAAAACTTACGCGTACGCTTCACACCACTTAAATTCCACACCCAATAAGTCGCGTAAAGGAACTGAGCATTACTATAAAAATAAAAGTCAAAACCTTTTATGCTCTCCGTATTCTATGAGCGCAAATTGTCCTTTCAACGCTCTAGTATAAAAATATAACTATCTCACTCACACTTGCCGCTAAATGTATGTGCTGTCACATTCGTTACTCATAATATTTCCCTCATAGTAATGTAAGGGCTTAAGTGATTCTAACAAAGGGTAGGCTTTGGCGTAACGTGATTGTAATACAGAAGATACGGCCAGGTTTTTGAGTGAAACTTATATTTTTCTCCGTGATTCTTCTTTGGGCGGGACCTAGCGTGGCTGCCTCCTGATAAGCATGGAGGCAGAATAATCGTGTTTTCTCCATTGTGACTTTGGAAACGATTGAAGAAGACAGTAGACAAAATTGTTTATAATGTTCAGTTATAGATTAGATATATTTAATTAATTTTAACACTTTGTAAAGTTGTCACTTTGTGAATGTTTAAAGCATCTATCCTAATAATAAAACTGTAAGGGTGGCTCAGTCTGTATATCGAATATATTTTGGAAATTTCAATATTGACTTCGTCGTCGATGTAGAGGACCACATATAACTTGCGTCAGTTTGTGTCTATCTGTTCATCTGATCACGTACAACAGTTTTAGATGACACCTGGCATTTTTGTTTAAATTATATTATGGGTCAAAGTTTCGATACTTTTAATTCTGGGAAAAAGATCCGTTCCTACGGAGTTTTCCAGAACGAAGTGAGGCCAGATTGTTAGTTAACAATAAGTCAATAAGTGTTCATAAATAAATATATATCAACAATAATACGCCACAAACATTAATAACATAGTGTTATTTTAAGGTACAAGGGATTTCATCTATTGTTTTAAACGTTGCCCAACGCATGAGACTATGGCGTCAAGTTCCTCTTAATCCCGAAGATACACAATGATAACGTTCTTTACAAATCTGTCAAGCTAACTCTGTTCTTATAAGATAGATCAAATACATTGTCAAAGTTTTCCGTTCATCAAAGTCAATTTAGTGATATTAAGTTAAGTAACAAAAGAAAAGATCGCGAAGAAACATGCAAACGTATAAGTTCTCCGTAGTGTTCTTGAAGGTACACGAAAACTAGCTATTTGCAGTCGGTTAAAGTAGTAAATCATGATCTTTACGCTCTCATTCTGAGACGACACCAGGCCCAGCAGT
Source organism: Megathymus violae (assembly GCA_003671415.1). NCBI lineage: Eukaryota > Metazoa > Arthropoda > Insecta > Lepidoptera > Hesperiidae > Megathymus > Megathymus violae. The sequence goes on along the minus strand of PDGT01000066.1, from coordinate 1,575,721 downwards.
GGGACGGTTAGTCGCGATGATGATCTTGGGATCGTCACGCCGTTTTCACGTAATTTTTCTTACCTGTAACAAAGAGAAAATACAATTACTATCCAAATTTCTATTTGCGTGTACTTCTCGTGTTATTAAACTAAAATAAAATTACTTTGTGAGTTTAACCACCTTATACTTTAGCGCAGATACTTTGAGGATGTCATATTCTTATTGTGTAAGGTCGTATCAACGACATCATTTGGTATGAGATTGTGTGAATATGTTTGACAAAGACTTACAAACTTATTTTTATATATTACTTAGCAAGACGGTGAAAATTTATATTAAATGAAAACAACATATGTATACACACTGATTCACTGGCTGTACAAATCGAAAGTCACAAGCTTCCATTCAAAACCTTGGACCGAACATTTTCGTCAGATAAATATTTGGCCTGGCAGGGAGTCAAATCCAGAACCTCACTCTCTATAGACAGGGGCACTATCAGATGAGGTACAAAGCTGTTATTTATATTTCATTAAACGTATGTTACACTATGACATAAGACTAAATAGAAATTCCGAATACCAACCATTCCATTCTACGGTATGATAGTATCACAACTTATTAACAGTTTCTTTATTATAATATTCTAGAATTTAGTTTAAGCCGCCATCTTCTCATCCTGTTCCAGTCCAGCTAGAACAAGTAATATTACAAAGATGGCAGCATCGAGCCAGTCGCGGCGCCGAGCGATAAACCGCGACCACTCGCCGCTGATTTCATTTACAATTCATTTGATGTTCCCAACGAGGGATCGGATACACTCAGGGGTTCCTTTTATTATCATACCGTCCAGCCGCTCAAACGCACACCGCCATCTCAGATGTGAGAAAGGTAATTTTGGTGTAACAATAAAATGTATTTTTAGAATAAAGTTATCTAAAGATATAATTAATAAAAAGTCTTGTCTTTTACATTACTTAAATCTCTTTTTGTCATTCTCTTTAAAAGAAAGAATAAATACGAGAGGGAGGTTGTATCATAAATAAAAAATTAGAAAGTTGTTTAATTTGGCGTAAAAAGAGTCTATTACACGACAGCTCAAATACCAAGGTCACAATGATTACTTAAAGGCATTAATAAAATACCGATAGACAAAAAAATACACGTATATAAGAAGTAATGAATCAACTATTACAGAGGTTACTGAGCACAGGATATGTCACACGGGAGTGAGTTTCGTAGCACAAAAAGAGAATGGAGAATAAGGTTTTAGAGTGTGTAGTAATGAAGTGTGTTTGTAATTAACCCTAAATGAAATTTTATAATTTTTTCAGGAATGCTTCAATAAAGCAGCTGGATACAAATTGTTAGTTGCATTGATAACATACCAATGCATAAAAAGATATGAGATGTAATATAAGATAAATAAGATTAATATGGCACAACTTCAGCAGAATTAACGTCTTATTACGAGTTATGATACCGATTTAAAAATAAAATTTAAATTAAAAAGATAAAATTTTCTAACGGCTTATGTGGTAACTGATAATTGTTTGATGACATTAAAACCATCCTCATACATTTGCAGCACGTCAAAATTAGAAAAACCTGAATCGCGCTATCAAAGTTCTCTGCTATACTTTTAGAGACAGACTCTCTTCGCTAAAACAGTAACACTTTATTAAAATAAGGCAATAAAATCCAAAAGATAAGAAACGTATATATCGAAAATCTATAGTAAAAAAAAATATATATGTTTAAAATGATTTTGTATACAGCCCTGCAGCGTCGTATAAGGTTACGTCGTAGCGCCGTAGCGCGTAGCCCTCGTCGGAGCAAATACGTTTTGTTAACTGTCCCGTCCCCTCGTAGCACTCGTAGCACTCGTAGCCGATAAGTGTTAATGGTTTGTTTGGATTCGTAATTATAGTGAAAAGTGCGGAAAACACGGACACGTTAAAATGGCGTTTATTTGTGTCAATAATAACACACGCAATAATGTATGTATGGCTATGTACATATCGTAGCCATTCAAAACATTACTGTAATTATTGAAACAATCAAGATATTTTTTCGGTGTGATTATGATCTTTGGAACTGGATATTCAATATATGCATCATAAATAGTTACTCAATGATAATTTATTTATCGTATAGTCATTATTTATGTAAACAAAATTAAAATAATTTTACGATTTGATATGTTATATCTGTCGTAAATTGGGTAGGGCCATTATTAGCTGTCGAGTGCGACATTCGGGTTTCAAAATCCGGTGGGGGCAGATATTAATGGGTTAGACACATATTTGTAGTCAAGTTGTAGATATTTTATTTTATATGTCTTTGCTATTGGTAACCAAGGGCATGCTAGAGACGGTATTAATTTTTTGTAATATATTTACAGATATTTTTATTATAAGTCCTTGAAAATGATTTACCAGAGAAAGCGAATGTTAAATTTTGTAATTCGTAGTTCGTTTGTGCAAATACTGAATAAGTAGAAACCTATCGAGATTTCCATTACCTAATGTAAACGTAGTTTGTCGACAGCACGCCAAAATTTCCGTACGAATGAAAATTAGGACCAGCGACTCATCCCGTTCTCCACGAGAATGCTTCAGCTACTCAAATGTGCTACTAATTATAGATTACTCATTGTTGCTACAGAAATAGACGATATTTCCTCCTGAATACAAATCAAGTAAAAATAAGAGAATCTCGTTAAGTATCTCCTAATGCACGATCTCGATTTTCCCATTATTGAACGACACCCCATTATCAGGTGCTTAACTGGTTCCCTTATTGAATTACCCGCTGAACATCCCAGATCTAGACCGACGCGATAAATAAACAGCTGAACGCCGCCAGCGCCTGTAGATGAATTAACCACAGATAGAGTAAGCGTATGGTCCAAGGTGTTCGAGTTAGCGGTGATTGGAAATGAGTTTACATAAGCTCTAGACCCGAACGTATATTGAAGTGTTCGATTAGATCGAATTAGTCAGGTTGTTCCGATTTACAAACACGATAGGAAAGATTGTCAATGATGCGAAAAAAGTCACTCATTTATAACGTACTCGTAATTTTCTTTAAATATAAACCATTTCACATGACATTCGTAGTCACGGTATTCGTTATTATATATATATATATATATATATATAATATATAATATAAATGAGAATGTATATGAGAAAAACTTATAAATTATTGGGGGCCTTTATTAACACAGTGGAATCGGAAAGAATAGTTGCTAGAATTTGTGTATGTTTGTCTGTGCGTTTATTGCGCGCTAATTTTAGAAATGACTTAACCGATTTCGTTATAGTTTTTCCTTAGTATATTGTAGTAATCGTCATTTAATATTCAAAGTTCGTTTCATTTCAATAAAAAAAATTATAAATCAATATTTGTAGTCCACAAAAGTTCTTTTTTTATGTTAGAAGCCGACAAACGAGCAGACGAGCCACCCGGTGGTAAGTGGTCACCGTCGTCCATGGACATCAGCAAGACCAAAGGTATCACTGACGCGCTGTCGGCCAGGAAATGTGAAGAAGGTAATAAATAATGTACTGGCTCTCTAGCCCTCAGCTGGAACACGACGAGTCGTTTGGCGGCTAACTCAAGCAGGAGGGTGGTAGCTAGCCAGGCAGGCTTCACAGAGAGATAATAACACCACTAATAATATTAATGACTTAATAATAAATTTCTGACTCAAAGCGAATTCGGCTTACTACTTTGTAAATGTATTTTTACAAACCGACATGATTTTCAACGTAGTAATCGATGAGGAATAATATGGAATACTCAATATTATAAGTATACAAAAACCCGCTTTAGACTCATCACTTGCATACAACGAACGAATGACCCGCCGAAGTAAACTCCCCTCGATCGGCTTCAATACACGCTAATTCGTCGGGTCTGGAGACGCCGCGCCCGTCCACTGTTTGCCTTTTAGTTCTCGATGCGTGCAAAGTGCAATTCAATTAAGCTTTGTATACCTCCTCGTGTCTCGTCTGGTGTTGATGGACTGGAAAAATCTGAACTGGTTCTGGAATTTAAAATAATCGTGCATATGAGATACGACGGGATCCTTAGGAGACTTTTTTTTTCGTTCGGGAAATGGGAAACATGATTAAGATTGTGCAGTTGGAATGGTACGGTGCGAAGATTGAATATAACTTAAATTTAAAAATAAGACTTTTATCAATTTCTCTATTCATGCTGCCTAGGGTTTTGGCTTAGATTTTATACTGACATACACTAGGCTAGTTCCCTTTAGTCGCCTCTTACGAAACCCATGGGATAGAGCGGGGAGGTCACATTCTTAATCCGGGACCACACGGGTGGATTGTGTGAAGGATGATATGGCTAGAATGGAAGTTACTAGTGAGATGACGTCTGATAGAGAAGTATGGAGGAGAAATACACGCTGCGCCGACCACAAATAAAGTTGGGATAAGGGCAGGAGGATGATGGTGAGTCTTTTAAACGCAATAATAGTTATTTCCTAATGAGCTTTCCCTCGGTGTGTATCTTATGTTGCAACAATAACGCGTGTGAAAATTGGATGTTGATCTGAGTGGGGTGAAATTCAAAGTAATTTTGTCGTTCAAAAATGGAAAGTGAAAGATTTATGGAGACAAAAAACTCGTACCGCACTGTTATCAATACGAATTTGATGAGAAAAAATTGTATTGGGATATGTACTACGTGTGATATGTTATTATCTTAGCAGATTCATTTCAAAGCCTACCACTTCAAGGCAAATATTCCTCATAAAACATTTACTTCCATATCTATGTTTTTTTACATGGTTTCATACACGGAGCTCGGATATAAACGGACAGTTTAATAATTGACACACATTGTAATATATTTATGTTATTATGCATTGTAAACTCCTTACACGGACTGTAAGTGATGTTAAGAGATGATAATGAATTCATTGTGTTGTTTAGTTGGTTTGAACCAAGCAACGACCCTTGAAGTAAAGAAACCCACTAACAAAAGACCATTATTAATCTTAGTCACTGTTACTTTCATTAATCTGTAGAATACTGCTGTCTAATGATTGTATAACTTTCCCTGTTTGTACATCATTAAGATGCATTTTTCCGAAACAATAGTAGAATGAATCTTACATAAAACAAAAATTTACAAATACTATAAAATAATAAAATTTTACAATTTTACACGTATCGTTTGCTGTCCTACCTTTGGCTTGTTTAGCACAATAGTATAAACATTATACGATCCATCTTAACAAGAGTCGGTACCTTCGATGTTTATGTATAAATGTATGTAAACAGTAAGTTTTTCGGATAATGAAAAATCCTCTCCGAGCGACCGGCGCAACCCCTGTCCCATCGTTTCCCATGTATTTACATGGCCTTTCCTCGTCTCCTGAATTTGTTTCTGTCAGTCTTCCGCGTGATTTATACAGCCTTTAAGGTAAAACGGAATTTTATTCCGAGCTCTGCTGAAATACTTTTGAATCCATTTGTTCCTAAAACGGTACATTGGACTGGGAATCGTTGGGCCAATGTTGGAAGCGCGCACCGTGCTTTGTAAGAGCGAGAGAGGCGATTTGTTGTATTGGAGCAGAATAACAATAACCTTTTATCTATCTATATATATGAAAAGACATAGACTGATTCACAATAACAATAATCCTAAACTACTGAAGCTAGAAATATGAAATTTGGATAATGAGTTCCTTTAATAACGTAGGTACGTATTAAAAAAGGATTTTTCATATTTCACTCCTGAAGGGATTAAATTGGAGATGAAATTCGTTTGTAAATCCACCGATTTTGAATCAATTGAATTAATTTGTAATGCATATGTTAATAGTATGAGGCGATAGGTAGTAGGTAGTACGTAGTTAAGTACGCAACAATCGCCGACAACAGATCCAGATGATATCAGAGGGTACTCAGAGATGTTTACATAGTAACAAGCAGTTGGGCCATCTGATTTATTCAGTCACCATCGCCCATAGACATTGTTAATACGCACTCGACTCATGGAGTCTGTTTGTTTACTGCCTCTCCGACATTGCAAACGTAAAACACCTTAAAAACAATACACGATCGATTCTAGGACTGGAAATTTATTTGGATTTGATAGTAATAAATGTCCCATCTGAGACCTGAGAAGTAACAAACAATACATTATGTCAACGCCGTCAATTTGGATGTTTAGTTTTATGGACTCGCAAGTCAAACCTACAAGTTCATTGTTATTAAATTGAGAAGAAAAACAGGTTAACGGAATGAGCCAATAAATTCTTCGGCACACAGCAATGTTCGAGGCTAATGTATCCTCATACATCTTAATAACTGAAAGGTTAGTACAATGTATAGCAGTTATACCGGCCGCTTGATGGATTCTCTTATCGTGAACCATCCGCTACGTTATTGTTGTATACTTATGATGTCTGTACTGTAGAGTACTATGTACACGTTATTCTACGAACAAGATAAGAAAAAAACCATTTAATCCTAGGTAAATAAACTGCATACTAACGTGACACAATTTTTTTTTTTTGGTAGGAATATGGACGTTAATTAATATTTTAAATCAATACGACTATATAAATCTATTGAGATTTTCATGTGTGTCTCGAGATAACTCAAAAACTACTTGACCGATCTTTATGAAAATTATTATGTAGTGCAAAAACGTGATTGCGCAGATGATAGGCTATATAAAATATCAGTTAGCCTAATGATGTCTGATCTAGACAAACAATATAAAATTTGTAATTATCATGTATGTATAATTATTAGTCCAACCTGAACGAAGTCGGACGGGGCCGCTAATTAACAATATATTGCGTTTACATAATACTTTAAAGCTTAAATTTTCCCGGTAATGATAAAAATAAAGCACATGGTCCATACGTGGCTAGAGAACCAAACTTATTATACAGCCAAAGATTATTTTAAACTGTAAACGTTCGAGGAGCAGTTCCGACGAACGCCACGGAAACCATGAACAATAATAGTCCATTTCACCGACCGGGAGCACTACCTTCTAACCCAAACTTTTCAACTGTATCCACGAACAATTAAACGAAGTTATTTTAAAATTAGAAGTGGGAGCGCTTGTTAAAACTTCACCATCTTCCAGTGTAACCGACTTTCAAATTAAAATTCCGTCTCATCTTAGAGTTTAGGCATGTTACGCGAAGGAGGTGTACGTCAAAAATTATATTACGAACGATTTAATGCAACGATTTATTACTGATGGTTGTTTATTGAGTGCGAAATTCCTGTAGAACTCTTACGTATTTCCTCATGATGTTCACATTCTCAGCCCTTAACTGAACCACTACTGGTCTCCATTTACATTTAGGGGGTTTAAGCCCATAGTATTCCACACTACCAGTGTAGATTGTCGGATTTCGTAAACCTTTGAAAATATCATGGAGTACTGTCAGATTTCCTAATAATGTTTTTGTGATATATGATAACGAATTGACAGCACCGCTAAGCTATATCTGCTGTATGATTGTTAGCATGTCTTCGCGGGTGCTACACTTGTCAAATGTAATGGGTACTCACCATTTTTGTATCTTAAAGCGATATTTCCACCTAATTCCATGGATCATTGTCACAGAGAGCCTGTTTCTGCTAGTACTGTAGTCTAATACTTACAAGTCATATAAAAGATAGGTTTATAAGCTCATAATGCGATAAGGTTCTGATGGGAAACTTTATACAAATACCGTGTAACTAGGTTGCTCCTGAATGAAGAAGAAGTTCATACATATGTATCGCCGGTGCGCGATATTAATATGGATGTGGCCTTTAAACATACTGTTAGTCATTGATTTTATTTAGCTTCCGTCGCTGGAACTTACTTAGGTTTCGTTAAATCGAATTCTACACGCCTTCGAATACGTATTCACCTTCCAAATTAACAGCTCGCTCACTTATTTAGATGAGTGGAGTACATTTTTATTTTTATTTTATTGTGAATAGCCGAAAAAATAGCAGACGAGCCACTCGATGGTAAGTGGTCACCGTCGCCCATGGTGCAAGATCAAAGGTATCACTGATGCGTTGTCGGCCAGGAAATGAGAAGAAGGTACTGGCTCTCCAGCCCCCAGCCGGAACACGACGAGTCGTTTGGTGGCTGACCCAAGCAGGAGGGTGGAGACAGGCATCACAGAAAGATAATAATGATAATATTAATGACATAATAATAATATTAGTAATATAATCCTTACGCGAAGCCCTACCACCAAACAGGCTGGCTTCTGTCGCCTCTTACGACACCCTGTACTGCCAGCATGGGATTGGGGGAAGTATTTTTGGCTGCTCCAATACGAAAATATTGGAATATTAGAATTTGGATACTAACATTAATAACATACAGCAATAGTTGTACAACGATTTAAGTAGTAACTGTAGGGAATTAACATTACGTCATACTTATCATAAATATGTATCAGAGTCGAATCTGTGTAATAAATTCAATATTTTTGGATTTTTTGACTGTTTATCTGTCCGACCACGCATCATGCTAAATCCACTTAACAGATTTGGGTGATACTTGGTATTTTTTTCACATGAAGTCATAATTTACTTACCGAATTGAGTTATGGCCTATTGGTAACTTTAATTGATAATGAAAGATAAATTTACAAGATGAAAACATTAAATACTTTTTAGTTACCATTATCTTGTTATTTGAAGGACCGGGGTCGCAAGTGTACAAGTGTAAGAGCTAGCTCAGGTCGCCGTATGGTATAGGGAGCTGGCAGGAGTAGCTTAGCCAGTAGAAGGTGGCTTTTGCTATGGTGAAAGTTATGGTGTAGTAGAGTAACTATGGGATTCAAGAGACTCATGGCATGGACCGTAGCGAGCACTGCACTGGGCAGGACATTATTAGCAATGCAGACAATTCAGAAATACAGATATTACAGAACGAACGGTAGCTAATACTATGATTTAGAAAATACTATGATCTAGAATTACAATATAGCCATTATCTTTTAGGAGAATTTTCCGAATGATTTGTACTTGCGATCGTTTCATTCCATTGAAAGGTTTATCTGCAGTGAACCTTAGTTTTCAATCTTCTTAGTTCAAATCCGTTGCTTATAATTGTATTAGTATGGTATAAACAGAGAATTTATAAGATAATTTTGAATTTCAAACAATACATAATATAGACCTCAAAAGCCGCGTAGTATCAGACGACGGTCGTATATCAAGCGGCGAAGCCTCTATCGAATACCATCTTTATTTATTGGATTGAAAATGACCTAAATGGCAGAAAGCGGAGGTGAAGCCACTTCCGGTTCAAGATGGCGCCGACAATTTCCGGAACTTGACCGTCATTATTAAAACGCCTTGAGGCTTTGGAAACACTGAGGAACTCAACCTTTCGCATGTGACTGTTGGATATAACTATAAGTATCCTTCGTTGTAAACATATGTTTAGATTTTTGCACCAAAGTGAATATCCACAGTCACGTTCGTTTATTTAAGCTGGATATACATCATTTAATGCCATAATTATCAAAATATAAGACTTTCCTCTCAATTAATTCAAGAACAAAAACAAGGTTGTCCAAGACAAATACGTACACGTAGAATGATCCTATAAAAACTATATTTTTTTAGGTCATGTTTTTTTACCGTTAACGCCCTTATACATATATCTTCTTATCTGTTTACTTAACATCCTGTTTTCTTTAAATCTTTAGATAATTAAACTATTCGTAACTAAAACGAACAATCCTGATTTATTCATTGTTGGATATCTTTACTTTCAATTTTGAACTGCGCGCCCTTTATGCAGATCGAGAACTTGTTTCTTTAGTAAGAAATCTCTTAATGGAGGGTCACAATTCAAATCGCGGTAGTTGCGTTTTGCACTAGTACTCTATGATTTTGCACTTCGATCGAACAGACGTAGTACGTGAAATTAATTTGTGAGTTATGTGAAAGTGTGGTAAACAGTACTAATTGATGAGAATATTTGTATTAGCTGGACCGATGGAAAGTTGGCTTTAACAATATATGCAGTTAGGCGACACGCTGATGGCCGATACAGTTAACATACGAAATCTGAATTGAGAGTTCAGTTTGAGGAGTTAAAAAAATCTGGTCAAGCGATAGGGCTTGTGTAAATAAATAAACAAATAAACATTTACGCACTCACACCCCCGCACTAAAATTCCCTGCGTTTGTATGGAACACAAGAACATAATTAATTATATTAAAAAAACAAAAATACAACAGTTAAAAAAATAATTAAGAACACGCATGGAAATTGTTCATATTTTATCGAAATTACTTAGCCTGTAAGGATTCATTCAACATTTTCAGAAAACTCTATTGGGAAGTCCCAAGCACTTGTATGAAATGGAAAATATTCCTTGATATGTCTCAGTACAAAACAAACTACGCGAGTCTGTCCCCAACTAAACTAGTTGGTCATCAGACATATGAATCCCAAACACAATAGGTCATAAACAAACCGAAGGCATTACCGATACATCATAATGTGGATGATTTCTGGAATGACCAATCACATTCACCCTTTCCTTAATGAGTGTCGAGTCACTCAATCAAGGCAATCAATTACGATATTCCACTCCATTATTTCTGCTGAGGATATGTCGAGAGGACGACGGGTCCAGCGCTCGGTCAAGAGGGAGATGTTGAGATGGGTGAAATAAATTGGGTCATTAATTTCATTGTACGAATTCGTACCTTTGTTATATTATACATTCATATCTTTTTCTAAACGCTGACCTAAGCGTGGTCCTGTACTTGACTGTGTAGCCTTTGCAGTAAAAAAAGAAGGAAGAGAGAAACTCTCCGCTGTCAGAAAGTGATGTTGACTGAGTAGCGATCACTTACTATTAGGTGACTAATCTGATTGTTTATTTGTTTAATGCAAAGAGAAGATAAAAAAGGAAAGAACCAAAGATGAAGAAGACGAGGGCTGGTTTATAACGTTATCTTCAATCCCAGTTCGCTTCGGGAAACCCGTACAGCGTCATCATCAGAAATGTGGAGTTCGAGTGCAATAAACAGCAATGTTTAAACAAAATAATAAAAAAAACAAAAATATTAAAAATTATTACCTCAAGTATATTTCACATTTTTAATATATTTAACATCACGGTTCTCGGCAGGTTATTTAACGACTCCGATAAATTGACGAAGCCTCGAAATTTTCGTGGTGAAAGAAAAACGAAGTATGACCACTACAAAAGTCTCTCGGAAGAGTACATGGGACAATAAAGGTTGAAGGATCGATCCGTTTATACAAGATGTTGGAGTTTTGTGAAACTAGCTCATTTAGATGACGAAAAAAAAAATTTGCGAATATTTAGTTTACTCTTTATCACTACCATGCCTATGTTTATACTGAACATCGTTTGTCTAACGCAAATATAAGGTATATTAACATAGTTATATCCGCAGAATGTTTATATTAACCCTCGTCTGTCTGTCCGGTTATGATTAATTGCCGATATAATGAAAAGGTGCAGGGGCGATTGTTGCCAGATGATGTATCGTGCTCTGTGAGGTTTGGGTCATTTAGACGATAAGGCGGAGGCTCACTGGACCTTTATGTGTTTATGCGTTACCAGTTTCGCTTGAGGAAACATAGCCTTAAACTTAACGACCAGTATTCGTGTAGCATTGCCGCTGAGTAGGTAAAAACTGCAGATATTCAAAATTTTATCCGACCGGATTCCGATTTCTTTGGTGTCGAATAATGTCAGCAGAAAATGAGGGCTGTAAAGTTTTTATGAACGAATTCGTTCAATCGAAGCTCAATGTATAACTTGCGCGTCATCGCTAATCGACTGCGATCGAATACGGTGACACTGAAATAGATAAACTTTATATTTCTTGTGACGTTCCCATCAGAATTCAATGTATGAAATGTTCCCGTCGCCGTAGGTCGCACTGAAAAATAGCGAAACTCACTGAGTGTGATCTATTTCGCTCCAGTTGCTTGGTACTACATCAAATGTACATCTTTGTATCTAATTAGCTACTTAATTTTATTTCAAAAATGGTAAAACACATATTTTTCTTTCTTTCTTTCTTTCTTTCTTCCTAATTAGTTAAAAAAAATCATACAAATACAGTTTGTTACTTATGACTTCATGTGGTAAAATGCGCGTCGCCTTCTTTTTTGGCCGGCATATTACCTCGGTGATGCTTTTGGTGTTACGGATCCATACGGGCAGCACAACCATCACTGGAAAATCAGTTCGTTCGTTAGTTGCTGATATGAAAAACTACAGTCGTGGACAAATGTATTACTACTCGTAGTGTTGACTGAGATCAAACGCTTCATTTGTAAGTATTGCTGACAGAAGAAAAATGTTTCACTGACTGATCAGGCAGATGATGAGGCAGGCAGAGATGTTGGTATAGAGGTGCTAAGAAAACTTTGTCCCAAAGTGTGATTAAAAATAAATCACACAGTGTAACTTCCAGCCATTCTTTACAATTTTGTTTCTGAGAGTAACGAGGTTACAAACTTCCCAGCGCGTATATTTAGCGACTACATAAATATGATAATAATTTGTCGTGCATTCGCGCGCAACGGGGCGAAATATCTTGTGGTGCCAGTTCTGCACGCTTCGCTGGCTTCTGTAGGGTTGACACTTAAGCTGCGATCGCACTGGTAAGGCGGTCGAGTTATTTTGTTGGAAGCTTTTATTTGATTACTTGGCATTGTTCCGCCTTGTTTTGTCGTAATATACCTAGAACTTATAAAAGTTTAGAACCGAAGGCACAATTACCAAGGATTCACTGGGATTTTGGGACCTTAATTATGTTGGACAAATAATTCAGTGTTAATTACTTAATATTAAAACAGATATATTCAAAATATTTTTGTATGTAATCTCTTTCATTTTATAGTATCTTGATTTTTATAATATTTCTAAAGAGTCCCACTAATGGATTTCCTCTCGTCTTGGTATAATATTAGTTAAATGTATTGTCCACCACACCATCAGTGTGTGTTACCTTTAAATGGAATGAAAGATAAGGATATATGAAAAAAATCTAAAATGCCGGCAGAATTTGAGAGCACTCTGAGCCGGAAACCGCCATCAAAACTTCTTGCAGCAGCGGCTAGTTTATGGAACATCATACGCGGAGTCATGTTATGCAATCGATAAGTTATTTATGAAACTAATTTCCATAAATTGGTCAGAAGAGCGTTTACAGTCTGTTCGGTTCCTAAAGGAAAATGTCGGGTAATATCTGATGGAATTGAATGAACGTATGTTTATCCTCTTGTGTCTCCTGCATAGATACAAACAATTGTACTGGGTCAGCTGAAACGAAGACGACAAGTACCCTCAGAAGTATTTTGTATGTCGACAACTGGCAAATGAGCAGACGAGCTACATGATAGGAAGTACCTAATGCACATATTTAACACCATCAGTAACAAGATGGCGCGTCGTACAAGAGAAAGTGTTGCCCAAATAATTTTTACTTTGGAATCATTTCACGGTGCGCTGATATTTACCATTTAGGTCGGCATAGAATTTTATAATCGTGCACAATTACCATCGGGATTACATAGGTGCTTCAAGGGGCAGCTGTACCTCGAAAAACAGCCCAAATAACATTTTCTCCTTTGGCAGTCAGCAGGATATATCAAAAATAAGTTAGCCTGGGTTCAATTAATGATGGTTGTTTTTGGTTTGGGCTCGACATTTAAGGGCATAAATTCGATCTACATGCTACTTTAATTTCAGTTAGCCTAGTGGACTATTTGATGTGTTCCCATTGTGTCGAGAGACAGGAGTGAATTTCGGTTGTACGAAATAATATTTGATTAGGTTTAATTTTGATCGTGTTTAAAGCTCTTGTGTTATCAATAAAGGAGCGGGTCGCAGTATAATTGGCCAGTTCCGGTCGGCGCGATGGCGTCGCAATTTCCGGCGAGGCTGCTTGTGACGTCGCTTTACCGAGGGAACGCCGTAGACATGGGGACAGGCTTTGTTATGTTTGTTTGTCTGTCGGCAACTGCTTGCTTCGTGTGTCTAAATAGTACAGTGTTTGGTGAGAGTTACGGTTTCGCGGCCATACATGTAGAAACGAAGAATTTTCAAACTTCAATACATTAGCAGCCCGTTGCCCACGGGCTCTCTTTGTTATTTAAAAAGCCATGACGGACTTATTTCCCCACGTTGATCCACTCTGGATGGTTGGAGATGATTTTTCTTAACAATTTTGTAATATAAGTTATAAGTAACATTAAGTAACACATATTAAAGCCCTCTCTCTATTACTGGTACATATAACAGCTGCGTTCACAAGTATAGCTATTCTCGTGTTATACCGCGGTTATACTTGTAGTTATGGAGTATAGTGGTTGATATGATACGTGGAAAGGGGCATTAACAATACAGGTACAATCTTTTTAGGGTTCCGTACACCAGATAATCAGTCGACAACCTTAAGATCACCCACATGTCTGTCTGTTCGTTTGTCAAAGTTTATAGAATTTTCTCTGAAACAACGGAACCGGATAAATTAACAATAAACAAATTTTTAATTTGGGTGATAGTCTACGGGAGTAAGAAGAAAAAACTTTGTCAAACGGAACTTATCTGTGAACCTAGAAACCCGAAAAAAATTCGCGAGTTCCAAATTTTCACAACAAAAGAGAAAATTCTTGTAAATATATTGAACATTTTCTGTAGATTTATGTACGGAAAAACCACTAAGACTGATTAGTATTTTATAATAACATATATTTTCATGATATAATATTTTTTACGATAATCTTTCAATTTCATGGATCAGAGACATATATGAGTCAAGAGCAATTTTATTCAGGCGCTGTTTCATGTTTTAAAAGCAGTTCAAATCAAAACACAAGCCAAGCGTTGAATAAAGCAGCCGTGTCGCTCGCCACCGTTAAATGCGATTTGACGGTCTTTGATTAATCAAATCAGAGTCTTAAGACGACGGAGCGGCACATTAATTACATTATGTCGCTACAGAAACGATGCTGCCTGTACACCGGCGACGTACCTACTTGGCGGCGTTATACTTAGAATGAACGAAATGAAGAAAGAATTTGATTCCAACACATGTTTATTGCAACTTATATAAAGTTAAATGTTATTAAACAATATGTATTTCACTTATACTTGTCGCGCTCATCAATTAACGTGGTAGAAATAGTCGAAATAGTACTGTTGTTTTGTGCGAACCCTTTTTCCGCGTAGTTCGACATATTTTTGGCGAATGTGAAATACATATGTACTAAAATATACAACGTTTTCATCTATTTGTTGAATTATTTTAAGCTTTATATATTTTTTTATGTTAATAGCCGACAAACGAGCAGACGAGCCACCTGATGGTAAGTGGTCACCGTCGCCCATGGATCACTGATGCGTTGTCGGCCAGGAAATGAGAACACTTTCTGGTGAAACATAACATGCGTCGCATTAAGTTTTTGCAGGTTAATATTAAAATTACTAATTCTATTTGAAACCAATCCGCCTTAAGGACAATTCTATCGGAATTATACAATCTATGCCAGCAACGATTCAATTCCAATTTCTAAATTTATAGCTTTTATTTTGATTCGACGCTATAGTCCAGTTATTATGAGAGCTCTGCGTATGTCTGTCAGTGCGTCATTGTGCTGAGTCTAGTAGCTTGCTGATATAAAGTTGCGTACAAATCCTCGCCTCGGTAGCTCCACTGATTCAGTTATAATAAACGTTTTATTTTAAAGCCGGGCTTTATGTTAACTCGAAATTTATATGAAAGCGTCACAATGAACCCGATTTGATTAGCTGTCACCGAGGCGTCCGCGTCGTATCGAGCTCTTTGAGATTGCGAGTATTTTAGATGTATATTATTAAACTTATATTTTAGATAGATAGATTAGATAGAACTTATATTTTAGATGTATATTGGTTAAACGACAACTATTTGAGACTGAGCGATGTAAAATGTTAGGGTTCGAAAATTTTTACGGCGACTGTTGTTCTTGGAAGGAATTTTAATTGACCACACAATTTTTAATGTTCGATACGCGAAACGCATATCAGTTTTGATACTGTTAATGTTTATGAATTTTAACCATTTAAACGATGAACAATCGTTTATCAATTTGTAAACTCTGTAACATGTGTCATATCTGAGCTTTGTTACATTATTGTAACGTACATGATCACTAAAAAGTCCAACTTAATACGCAAGTAGATACAAGACAAGAGGCGTCTAGTTTTTTTAAAGATGAAAAAACATCATAAAGCTAGGTACAAATCTGCTATATTAGGATATCTGCCAGAGATCCACATGATCCGCGATATCCGTTCAAATGCTGAATTATTCGCCCTAGATCCCTTGAACCCGGTTTATGACCTTCGATTGTTGTGCTATAAATTTTTATATCGGCTGGATCACGGGTCGCGAATAGCATCTATGGTCTTGTGTAATGGGATAAAGAATAAAAACTACAAGTCTTCCGAGAAGCGTAAAATCACGATGCCTCTTCTGCTGACTTCAGTACGTTTCTCCTTCAGAGCTGCTTCGATATTAGGTCGCCATTCCACTAACCTAACACCCGCCGAAGAACAAAAGATCGGCGGAGTCGTGGCGATCTCGTCGCTTAGACTTTTCAGTTGATTTTGTTGAATACAAATTGCAGAGCCAGCTTTTTAATTTTTCGACAAAATATAAATAAAGCGTATTAATAGATGACGTTCATTGAAATTTGGTGCCAAATTTATAGATAACGGTGTACACTTGTTTGTTTATTATAGAAGACAAAAACTACTATTATAAACAATAATTTATTCACAGTCTCGTCCTTCTTGAAACCAAGCATAAACAGAGAAGTATTTAGACAAGCAGATACTGAAAGCTGACAAGAATGTTATGTTAAAAACTACAGGACGGCGTATTAGTACTTACTTACTGTTACTGCACTCTGCACTGAAACGGCACTCGAGAAAACCTCGCCGCCAGTGAAGTATAATCAACTTTTGTCACCGGCAGGCATTCCGTACAAGTAGGTACTTATTTCATCAGAATTTAACAGTACAGTATTGAATGTAAAGTTATGAATGCTTAAGCAATCGATAAAACAAAGTTTTTATTATATTAATATGAAACCAAAACCTAAAATTATTTTGTCGTTTAGATGTTTTGTAAATACGCTCATGTACGTAATTTTCTTCTACTATCGTTTTAAAAAGGTGCCTTAGGATTATAAAAAGAAACTGCTTTTAAACTGACATAAAACAATTGCAAAGTAAGTTTTAACCTAAGCGACAATCATTGCTGGATTATTATTTGCAGGCGTCCTGGTTATTTTTATTTATGGCACTATGTATGTTGTATGGCGGTACCTTCGACTCAGTTCCATGAATCGTGATCACGGCCAAACGACGCAGTATCATATAGGGTACCATTAAATAGGCACGCGAAGAGAAGTTAAATATAAATTAAATATGTTCATTTTTATTAATTACAATTTAATAGCTATTTAATTCTCCAAGATTTTCAGAATATCAAAGCACTAGGTTGTTAACCTTTTTTCTCTATCTAATAGTTTTCTTTGATTTATTTAATTTATTCTTCATTAAAAGTTTTTACTAGACGAGTTCTATAGACCAAAGGACATCTAGCAGACAGACGCTCCATTCGTAAATAGCGAACGTGCAGCAAACGAAATACCCAAATAGGTATAAAAGAGGCCATTAGGGAGAAATTGCACTCCGATTTACATTTTACGCCCCATCGCCTTTAAAATACGGGGTGGTCGGAATGAAAGCCATATTTTTTTTCTACGGCTAGTTTAGTATTACAGATTTTTTACTTCAATGAGCTTGTTTCGATTTGATTTGCGTTTATTTTCTGGTTGTCTGTCTGTTATGGCACCACGTGAAGATGATTAATTAAATATATCTACGTATAACTCATGCAATATATGTCCATTTCTTTTTTGGGAAATGGATTTGTTTCAGCGGAACTGGAATTAAAGTTTAGTATGGTTTTTTTGGTTATTTAATAATTCAAGAATGAAATTAGCAACAACTTCATTTCGAATATGAGTTATCGTCATCATCATTACAAACTGTAGCTGTCCCACTGCTGGGCTTGGGTGTCCTCTCACAACTGGAAGGGTTAAAGCCATAATCTGCCACGCTGGCCAATTGCAGGTTGGCACACTTTATACAGTTCCGAAAACCTCACCTCAGCGAATGATAATTAGTTGATAAAGAGCACATAATGTGGACAATTAGAGGCGCGTGCAGGATTCGAACTGAAGCCGCTCGTGCGGGGTACCGATGTACAAGCCACTAGGCTAACGACGCCTTTTCGGATATGTCTACTATTTGAATAGAATAGAATATTTACCTGCGGTAATTGTCGTTCCATGTGTGTTATTTAATTCAAAAATAATTTAAATTTGAATCATCAATCAAAACAATAAATACATAGAATCAATAATAAGATGTCCTTATTTAAATATATATTACAATATAATATTCCAATAATTTTGTAAATTTAATAATTCCAAAAATTATATTTATTGTGCATTTATAACAGGTACATTCATTTGACTGACTCTTTTCTCTTATGCAATGAAGAATTTGTTCTAAACACTACTATAATATAGACATTGCGTTATCGTGACAACCGAACGAATGGAATTTATTCAAATAAAGATCATTTTATCGCATCCAAGATCTCGCTCGGTTGCCATGGCGACGGCACGTCCGCCTCTCGTTACGTAGGGATGTGCTGATATTGACACGGAGCGCGTTTTTAAACGACACAGGAATGTTTCCATTGCTTTTGTTATCCAATGGGCTAACCTGTTGATATTTGTCGAGTCTTCTCACTCTAGTTTTTTTTGTAAATTGAAACATATTTATTTATTATTTGCACTCACTGTGTCCCAGCCCCTATGTAGCAATCTACGTGGGGAGTTGCAGTTAAAGTAAGATTATTTTCCTAATAAATTTTGAGTTATCTTTATTTTGAGTTAGCTTCTCGTAAAATAATGGACGAGCTAAAACATTAAGATCCCTTGCTGTGGAGGTCGCTGGTGCTCAACCGCCCGGGTTAACCCTACCGCTATACGTGCGTGATGGTAAGGTTGTTGTCTGTAAGAATCACTAACGACCATTTTACAATAATCACTCATTTCAATATTAAAATGTTTATTTAGTGGTGAAGAATTACTTTACGAACGGTTTGTTCTCGCTTTCGTTGTGACCGAGAACGCGTCGTCGACGCTCTTGGTGTTACGCATATATATGAATGGTAGTAGCCACTTACCACCACGTGGTATGTGTTGCTCGTTACAGTTCAAGTCACTAACATGTATACTATTCAGAGTTATTTTATTATTATTTTTTAATTTCCGTATTAAGTTTTTCCCTCGTTCTTTCTTAGTTAAAAATCAAAAATAACCGACAGATTTTTATGAAATAGGACGATGATTTTGACGGATAAGATAATGACAGAAGAACCTTAATATGAATACATTATATTAACAATTGATCCGTTGTTCACTGACTATTACAAATATGTCGTACCAAATACGAGTATTATAATTACGACATGTTGTAATGAGCCATTAAGTACGTTTTAAAAATATTTCATAATGGGGTCATGAAAAATTAATTATCGATAGAATCATTTACTTTACTAATGATTCCGATAACCAAGTATTAATGATGGTTGGATGGACTATTGATGGGGGTCCTAACTACTAGCAACAAGTCTCAGGTTCAATTTGGAGCCAGTACAGACATTACATGTGATAGATAAACTTTGGTTTCTGGTTTCGATTGTTCGTCGATTGTAAACGTTAATTTGTGTATGTCCATGACATGCATAATTACGGCATTGGGATATTATACGCCCGTAAGGTGCGCATATGCGTCAGTGTAATATAACAATATGTACCGTAAATAAAGCTTAATTATTGATATTGATAGTAATCAGTGTAAATAGCCATAATTCTATCTGTTACTGGCGTAGACCGGAGTTAAATTAATTGGAATATTAATAAATAAATAAACGTTTATTCACTCAAACACTCGTACTGTGGTTCGCTGTGTTGCGTGCGGCTTGGACGTACACAAACATCCACGACCCGAGAACAGACATTTGTCTATTACATGAAAATGTTTGCTCCGGTCGGGAATCAAATCCTGAACCGCTCGCTCGGTAGGCAGGGCATTCAACTGCACTACGGGGTCGTCTAATACAGTACGTTTACGTATTAATTCCCGACCGACTCCCGTTCGCACTCCTGGTGTAACGTAATTGGTACCTGGTGTAATTATCAAATTATTATTTCTTATTTTCGGCAATAATAAACAAATAAACTTAAACTTAACCTAGTTATAAAAATAAATCTAATAATAGAACATCATATCACAAAATAATATGAATCATAAAGTACAAAATAAAACATATAATATAAAATATTAAACCGCGTACGCTCCAGATTAAATACTTGCGTACGCGACAGTTGTTTACCAGTATTTTATGATGTTGTTTCATCGGCAGTTCTGCGCGGGCGCTCGCCGCCACAAAGCTGAGCTGGCTCTCGCTTGGCCGTGTGCACTCGTCTCCAGTTATTGCTAATACAAATATCATAAGCTCTTTTAACATTAATCTGGGTCGTTCAGTCGACGTCCTCGACTGCAGTGCTCATATAAATTACATATAGACGCACGTAGTGTGAATAACACGATATATGCCTAGAATATTATATTGTACTTATTGGAACCCCATATAGAGTAAGTTTTAACAAGGCTTTACTTTATTTATTAAGTAGGAAAAGAAGTTTCTTAGTTTTATTAAATTGTAAAAATGTAATAAGTTTCACAGGCTTTGTTTTTAATTTGATTACAGCGTAGTCCAGTTTTGTTGCAGTAAACGAGGTTCGTCCTTTAGCTTGAGGCCTACTATACACGACGTTGCCACCTCATTGTCTACAGCTTTTAATATTATTCTTTTTTCTTATTCATTTAAATAAGCGCAATTTATTTTTCCTTTGCGTACTAAATTAGTCTATTGAAATTATAATATTTAGCTTTGCATAGAAAGTCTTCTTTCAGCCTTCTCGTATTGTCTGATTTCTCCTCTTCGCTTTAATGTTAAAACTTCGTTCCGATAGTGGACACTAACACCAACTGCTTAGGGCTTCTCTCCATGGTGTTCCACTATCGGCAGCGGTGCGGTACAACCGTTGATTATAACTGTGGGTCCCATGAATACCAGGGTCCGTGATTCGAGTTTCCTATTCGGGTTTGCAATTAACGGTTCCCAAGAATCGCATTTGTTTTTTTTTTGCAAACGAAAATAAAGAAAAAAGGGATCCGGTTGCAGCTAGAACCAGTGGCCATCAACCTCACCGCCCTCCCATAAACCAGGGGAGTACGCTCTTACGCTGTAGGTCAGACCAGACAATCGAACCTACGATCCATATATATTTATAATTTAATTGCTCGCTATCGGTGA
Organism: Megathymus violae; assembly: GCA_003671415.1. Taxonomy (NCBI): domain Eukaryota; kingdom Metazoa; phylum Arthropoda; class Insecta; order Lepidoptera; family Hesperiidae; genus Megathymus; species Megathymus violae. The sequence continues at coordinate 1,554,206 of PDGT01000066.1, read as the reverse complement.
CAAAGGGTATTGTTTTTTTAACCGTCCAAACGCCCGAAACGCGCGACACTGGATTATTAACGATAAACACAAGCCGTCGAGCTGCGAGCGATTACGGGAGATGTGTACATAAGATATTTCTGGCATCCGAACTAAGCGCGTGACTGAATCTCCTGAGTGATTATTCCGACAAGCCTTCAGGGTAACGTGGAGGAATGAGGTTCATTTCACGTTGTATAATTCGCCGGAACAGATATGGCCGTAATTGTTGAGTATTATGCACTAAACAGCTGGACGCTGCGCGCGTTGCTACGCCACCAACCAAAATAAATTTGAAGGAAAGACATAATTAGACACCAATATTCAATTAATTTAAAGTTCACGGCAATATATGAAATTGATTGGAATGACAGTGGCGCCATCTGTCGAAAATTGGTCGTACTAACTCGGAAACTCGTGGGCCCGTGCACAACAACTTTGCTAAAGATCATCACATGATCAAATGCGTAGTTTACGATTCTATAAAGGACATACAGACAAACATTAATTTTATATATAGATAAGGGAATCGAGCAAACGGGTTGTCTGATGGAGTGATTACTATGTGACGACATTCGTAGCACCAGGAGTGTCAACAACGCGTTTCTGGTTGAGAAGGTTTCACTTAAAACGTAAAGGTTAAACGCACTTTCTAAAGGAATTAATATATTACGGGAACACCGTCGTGGCTACTTATTGCACGGGTGCTATGATGGTGAACTCACGACTAGATAACCATACACCACACCAAATTGTAACCTGTTTATATCCATATCTGCAGTATTTGAGGTTAAGTTTCATATCAATAAAAATGTCTAAAATTTTCAGCCGCAAGCAACATTTAAACTTAATAAAGCCATTGCATATTTCTCGCTTCCTGCCGTCCCGCTAAGAGACCGACGAGTGAAATTCCCGGAATATTTCCTCACCCACTCCGATATTTGTCTCGCATATTGAGAGCTGCGCATTCCGAGGGATTCTTTAGAACAATGGGAGCGGAATTTCATATAATGACGGGGAAAGTAGGTTGGAAGTTTAAATTAACTTTAAGAATTAATTTCATTTTTTAATTAACTATAACTTGTTTCAGTGGTGAATAAAAATTTTGAATTCTACACGTTTCTAAATTACAAAATACATAGTTTGGCTTTGACTCTTTAAATACATGCCAAACGTATTATGAAAATAATAATCAATTTAGTACAATAGTAAGTGTACACTACACACACAAAAATAATAATATCCTTTAGCCGACTTAACGATTATTGATGTGTAATACATGAGTATTTCATATTTATATAATAATCGTGGTGAAATTGACCTTATCGACCTCTCAATTTATGTAGTTTTTTGCTGTGGAGAAACTTATTTCGTGATGAAGATTATATTGGGACGCTGTCAACAGTATATGCTTGGTTATTAAGTAAATAATGCACAATAAAATCCAAATTATAAATTCAGTAACAGGTACTTACACTATGCTGTAGCTGTAGTGAATAATTTATAATAATAAATTATAATTAATATAAACGAAAGAATACACACATTAATAACCACAAACTAGAAAAGAAATGTCGAAGAAGTTGCTGGTTATATTTAATTATAAACATAAAAATTTAATATACTTGTAGAAACTCCTACTATTTACTATTTACAATTGTCTGTTAAAATAAAAGCGAACAATACGCGAAGTGTCCTTGTAGAATGTCACGCCAGCGATATCGACATTTAATCGACTCCTGATATCCATAATAGGTGCTCGTCACTAGACATTCTCCGCATTCCACCACGCTTCGGTTCAAATATTTACTACCGCATATTAAGAAAACCGCTATATTGGGGATGGTCGAGGGTAGAACAATAAAAGAAAATTTTATATAGTAACAAGTACGTGTAAAGTAAAATGAATTTTGAATGACGATGGTTTGTGAGACAAATTTAAGAAGTGACTTTATTTTCGATATCCCTTCCAAATTAATCAACTTCTTTGTCCATGTTACTGCAGTCTTACAGACGGAATATTTAATCGATTTATAAATCACGTATTCTATTCGACTTATTCGAATGAAATCCTGTATTGGTACAAGAACCCTTGTATGACGAAGCAGTATCAAAGTGGAAGACCTGCCGTACGTAGGAAGAAAAGCTGACACAGTGTAGACCTTGCTTTAATTTGGTAGGGTTGTCACATGTAACAAAATTAATTAAATTTAAGAAAATAAAATTTAAGAATATATAACAAAATAAAATTTAAGAAAATAATTATAATATCTGTAATTTTACAATGCTCTGGACCTCAATAATTCAACGAATGCTTATACCAATAAATTCGTCATACTCAAGTCAAGTCAACGGTCACATAATAATTATGTTAATGTTAACAACCCTGCCATTTACTGTTTCTTGCTGAAAGTCAAAGTTCTGATGAATTATGATGATCTGTAGTTTTATGTTCCATCATCATCCACCTCTGTTACTACAAGATATGATACATTTACAATGATTTAACTGGATCGTACATAGTTGATGGAACTCCAACAGGAGTTACCAGGGGTGACTGCGTCTTCAGGTTTACAGCAAGGTACCACGAATACAGAGGAGGTTGACTTCGACTCGGGGTCGATGAAACCTCTTACACTTACTTAGGATACAGGTAGTAAATACACTTACTAATAACTATGTAACTTTGCATAATTCATACGTAAGTCTACGATGTCAATAAACATTTCTTGTAACTAAAAGTAAGCATGACCATTTACCTGCTTCCAATTCTATTCATTAAAACAAAGCCATTAACCGTGGCTTTTTGGAGATTTATTTATTCAATCTTTACTTTAGTGCCTCTAAGATATTTTTCAAAACGCGGAATTATTGTTATTTTGCAGTTTCTACCAGTCAACCTAAGGTGATGGAAAGGATAAGTTTTTAAAATTCTGGAAGATTTTGTTTACTTTAAATAGTATGGAAGACCTAAGATGAGTCTGCCATTCGTGACTTTAAATATATAACCTTTAATGTTACCAGCCGATAAACGATCAGAGGCACGTGACGGTGAATGACCAGCGCCATGTATGCACCGTTGCAACACCAAGACTGTTGCCGACGTTTCGTCAGCCATGAAAGAGAAGCTAAGCTACCTAATTATCTAAATATGTATTAGTATTAACTACGTCATTTGTTAATGATACGAAACTTTTAGTAAACACTCTGGACTGACTACATCCAATTTATTATGAGTTTTAATTAACGGTTATTGAACATAATTATGTAGGGCAAGACTCATAAGAAAAATAAAAAATATGTGGCGGAACATTCGTTTATGAGAATTCTGAATGGGTCAGAGAAGTTTCTTTTCTAGTGGCTAATGTTTAAAACTAGTAGAAAACCTATGCTTCTTTAGAAATGGCATCCGCATCGCTTTAGCAATAGATTTTTTTACTTGTCTAAATAAGAAACGTATTAATTTATCATAATAGCTCCTGCCAGGAACTTGAAATGTTACATATTGCCCGCTCAATAGAATGTCAATATTGATTTTTACTTCCTATACCGCGGGATCAAATACACTTTCCGGGAAAAAAGTAAGATTATGATCCGTAATATAAGGAACTAGAATACCAAGTGTCATCTAAATCTGGTCAGAAGTTTTAGTGTGATACATTTTCTGACAGATAGACAGAGACAATAATAAAAGAAATAATATTGTGATCTCTATAATGATAAGAAAGTCTGCCAACAGTAAAATTCTAAAAAATATTTTAAGTGCAGATTGGAACTCAGTTTAATTATAAGTATAACCTAAATAACATAACTAACTAATTTGTTAGATTTCGGATATTATTTATAAAATATTTCTTTCCGATAAGCAAGCGTTAGTTGTTTCCAAACATTTTATTTATAATTTAGTTAAACTGAAATATCATTTCTATGCCCACAAAAAAACAAAGTTCTGTTCAAATTTACGAAAATAAAATCATAAAATGAATTTAGTAATCAGTTGTAATTACTACTTACAGGAAACAACCGCTGTAAACACACAATTTTTTTTTATCTCTTTCTGTTTACCGCTGTCATAAGAGACGGAATATTACAATACTTAAACCCACTAGGAAGGAATTAGGAATTTCATTGTTCATGATCTTTATGTACGTGAACTTAAAGAGCAGTTTAGTTTACGTCTCATTTAGCTAATATATATTAGTAATTACAATTGTCTTGTGCAGGTAATTTTAAAACTGCACGTACATTCAGAGCTTGCTACCCGCTCGGTAGAAGCGGGTGTTAAAGATAAACTTTTTCTTAAATTTAAAATTATCATTCGATTTGATATATAAATCAATATATCCGATTAAAAATAATCTGAAGTGTGCTTGAAGTATTTTTAAAATGAAAATTTAAATTTAACAATTAGTTACCGTTAAAGAACACTTGCAAAATATGTACTTAGTATACGAATTGCCGTAAGTGTTTTGGAAGTGTCACAAGATGATCAAATCTGATCAGTATTACTTCACAGACAGTATTTTACAGTTGGTATGTATTAAAATTACGTCACAGGTAACCTATATACCTACCTATTTACCTACACACTGAAAACAAACATTGCAAGCAAGAAAGGTTGCATATGTTAGTTATCAAAGAGGTTTTTTGGCGTTAATATTACTTCATAGGTCATTTACAAGTCATTATGTTAAAAGGTAAATTCCCAGTCGAGGTGATAATTATGTCAGATAAAGTTTTGATCCTACGTCTTGGTTTTTTGGGTTATTTTGTTTTTTTTTCCGTCTATTCCTATTGCAACATAATGGTATTCTAGTGCACAGGTGTCAATGTGAAAGCAGTTATCTATATGAGTATATAAATATGCAAAGAAAGAACTGTTCAGTGCTATTGTCTCCTCTGTTTGTTAGTTAATGTTTTTTTTATTTGAAAAGAAGGTTTTTTAATTATTATGGTCGAATTTGGACTATTATTGAATAATCCTGGACACACACACATACCTTTAGAAATTTATTACAAACTGTTATGTGTAAAGGTTCACAATGTTCTCTTTCACCGAAACGATTTTTAGCCAATTTCAATGCATTTAGTAGTTGCTAAGAGCTGTAAGAATATGTAGCATTCGAGTATAACAAATACTGTAAGAATATGTAGCTTTCGAGTATAATAGGCCGCCATTAAATTTGGCTATTAAACGGTTATTTAATATTTGATATTTCGTCCATTTTAGGAAGTAAACCTTCACAAAATAAGACGAGAACTAATTTTAATGATAGAAGAATTCGAGAAAGAAGATTGTTTAATCTGCTTGCAGCTAAAATGTAGCTGTGTTATCAAGTCACCGAAAGAGGATAGCAGTTTTACTAGTAAAGCAAGCCACGACGACTCTGGTAATAAGAGTAAAGAAGATACGCTGAAAAAAGCCCCGCCGCCGGATTTGGTGCCGAAGCCAAAGTTTGGGAAAGAAGTTGAAAGTGTAACTGCCTCGAAACAAGGAAAAAAAGACATCGAAGCATGGATCGAAGCTTCTAGAAATGTACAAAAAGCAAAAACGGAGAAATGGCTTCCGACTGATGTACTACTCGCCACGTTAAGAAAGTCTTGGGGCGAATCCAGGAATGATACCAAAAAAGAGAGAGATGATTTCGAAAAGAAAAAAGTTATTTTGGACTCAGGTCACACTGCAGCGAGTGCAGTGGAAGTGTTCTTCAACAGTTTCAGAGTGCAGCCAGTTGCTAGCGCCGCTAACATGGCCAGCGTCACCAATGTGGTTGCGATTTATGATAATTATAAGTGTAGGAGCTCTGAGTATACATATTTCTGAGCTTTTTTAATATCGTTGATCAGAACTCTGTAGCGTAGGGGATAGCGACCATCCTGCGAGTACGGATTTTTGATTTGCTCTCCGGCAGGGCATGTACGTTAGTTATATATTAGTTTTGGTTATTTTTGATATTAGGATTATTAAAACGTATACAGGGGTATGTGGGGTTGTTAAATTATTTTAAACTATTTCGCAGGCATTAACATTAAGAATAAACGAGTTACAAAAAGTGAGCAAAGGCAAGAGCGTTACTGGTTATTCCGGTAATGGCAAATGTAATGGTAATTTTATAAAAGGCGAGGATGTTACATGTTGCTTCGACGGGGGTTTAGTTACTGATAATCCCTTTGTAATCCATATGTGTTGTATAATTTATAAATTTCCTAATCGATATTAAATCGTTAATTCAATGACTTTTCCTTTACAAGTAAGTAATTGAGAATAATCATAATGGAATGTTGAATATAAAAAAGTATTAAAGTTGATGGAATATGGTAACATTCAGTGATTAAAGTAATAAACTAAAATGTAATATTTGAGTAACTTCGGATATTGAATTATTATATATTTTATAAAATTTAAATTAACTAAGAACGTTTAACTATGTGAATGGCATGGTTTTATATGTTTGTATTTTTACTACACACAAAAATGTAATAAAATTATAAAAACAAAAAAAATATATAATATTATCATAGCTCGAACTAGTAGACATACTATGCAATTAAATAATCTGATTTTTTTAGATAATAATTATATAGGAAAAATTAAGCATGTTTAATGTATTAATAAATAATAATATTAAGTAGTTCTACACTTATACGAGATCATAATAAAATCCAGTATTTGTCATAATATTTCTCGTTTCATTGTAATTATAATGTATCACTAGCAAACTGCTCTCGTTTAGTTTAGGAAAAACTATGCCTTACGCTAAAAAATAGTACCCGCATTAATTTAAATTCATTTATAACTTTTTATTTATTAAGTGATGCTTACTACAATGTATTAATAAAAACCAGAAAGAAATCGGATAAGCTGTTTCTGAGATTAGCTCAAACAAACGCCCAGACAGACAAACAGTCAAAAATTCTAACCATTGTTTTGTGTTCTATTGCGTTAATTAAGGCCTCTAATAATGTTTTTCTCATCTATCGTTCATATATTTCATATATTCGACCCCATAGCCCAGTTGGTAGTGAACCTGCCTGCCGAGCGAGGGGTCCCGGGATCGATTCCCGGCCGGGGCAGACATTTATGTGACAGATAAATATTTGTTCTCGGGTCATGGGTGTTTGTGATGTCATATATGTGTATGTCCACGCCACCAGCGACACAAGGAATCCTAATGCGTGGGTGTGAGTGTGTAAACGTTTTTTTTTATATACAGAAAGCGATCGGTCAGAATATTATTATATGTATAGATTAGTTGACCGCCAGTAAGTATCCAAGTAACTTGTTTAACATAACGGAACTTAATACAGAAGTACAGAGGACCCACTTAATTTAATAGTAATTATTTAAAGTCTTATCATTACAAATCTCCTACATTTTACTTCAGCCGCTACCAAGCTACCATTCCAGGATTAATGGTCATCGCTGCCCACGGACGTTAATAATACTTCATGAACATTGTTGCCTGTTGTTAATTACATTTTGTAACCGAAATTCGAAAAAAATTGTAAACATTTGTATTGATTGAGAGTTACTTAAAAAAATTAAAAATTCGAGAGTGCCCTTAAGGTTACATTTGAGTATTAAAAAAATGTACAGACCTTCAATAGAAGGGACTTGAAGTCAAGCCCTCATTTTTAGAGCAATACGCATAAACGGAATTATGTTATTTAAATAGTAATAAATTTTGTAGACAAGCCCACTTTAAGTTCATTAAATAGTAAATAATGCATAAAATTAACCAACTGTACTGATTTTTATTCTGTGCTTTATTACTTGCCTCAAACATGGCCGAAACAGTGTTATCTAAGGCCATTGAACTTTTAAAAACTGGCTCCAGCGTTCAGAATCGTGAGGCAGAGGGTAGAATTAAAAGTAAAATTATCTTATATCTTGTTACAGCTTCAACTAAAATTCGTAACTGTTATAATATTGTACCGATAAAATCGTCATGAAACGTAGATATACTAATAACTTTATTATGGCTATTTAAGGCTGATACGTGTACATGAAAGTAAGTAAGATTTCACATAGAAATTATTAGTCTATCATTCGCAATTTCAAAAAATAACATCGGTCAGATTATTGTCTGTACACAAAAAGATGATTTGAAGTAATTGTATGTGTACCATTACCTCAATAATGTAAGATAAAATGCGAGAAAAGGCTGTGAAGGAACTGATCCGTCTTGTCCAAGGCCACCTGAATCTCGATTACACGTTAATCTGAATCCAAAGTGTCATGCACATTTGATCACAAGTAATCTAAATTTGTATGTCAACTTAAACATATTTTATTATTTATTTTACAGAATTACAGATGAAAAAAACGGTTAACATTTAAATTTGTAACTTAAGAATATTGTGAGCTTTTAAGAAATTGCTGAACCAAACAAATACTCCAATACATTTTACACAGATACCGGTGATCCTGGACACGGAATCATTACGTAATTGTACTAAGAATAGGAAACCCGAGGTACGTTTCACTTGGCTACTTAGTTTAAATCCTCTTTCAAATAAAAATAAAATTGTTTCGCGTTAAAATTTCACTCAGCACCCAGATGCTCAACACAATTGTTCTGTTTCTTCGAAAACTATTTCCAAAGTTATGCCGAAGAATATGCTTGTATAAAACTTCGAAATCTTTACAAAGGTAACAAAGAGAAAGTTTGAAACAGATATAAAACAATAAAAACAAATTGTTCTCACTGAGGGGATTAAGACAGTTTAAAGATAACATAATAACATTATCTTTATAACTGTAAAGTGTCTTCGAATAACTGTACTAGCTATTTTCGTCGATAAAACTTTGAGTAGCTGGCGGTAAAAATTGTCATTAAAACTAGGCATTGCTTTGTAGATAGATAGATTGATAGATTTAAAAAAAACAGTATTCGCGTTTCTGTTACATATTTAAAGAAATTAAATCCTATCTTAAATTGTACATTTTTATTCTTGAATATTTATGGTATACTTAATTTTGTATTGTTCAGCGTATTCTTAAGTATCGATAATTATGTAAGGATATATTAATAACGAAGGTTCACACTCCATATTAGGATTTTGTGTGTTGCTCGAGGCATAGGAATACATAAATTATGCATCATAAATGATTAGATCCGAGACCACAAATTCATCAGAAACATTAAATTCAGCGCAACTCGAGACCGATTACCATTCACTGTGATACAGAATTTCCTCAGTATAATGTGTTATCTATTTCCAGCATGTCATTCAATGGTCCCATGTCTGATATATCGGACAACAGCCACAGTCTGCTGGAGCCTCTCTCCCCAGCGTACACCAACGTGACGGTGCGCCGCGCTTTCATAGTTTGGATGTATTGTGGCCAGCGGAACAAGTTCAAGGATGTTTGTAACTATTTTCACCACCTGGAGGCTTTGGTAAGTCGCTATCGTCTAGATAGATACAACGTAATGGACTTTTGATATAATTTGTTCAGGCTTAATTGAATGACCAAATCCTCTAAATAATTTTAATAAATTTATGTGACATTTAATAAAATAATGCGTTCTAGTACCAACCACTGAGCTAGTGAAAATTAGGTTAAAAAGAACCTGCTTACGACACACAAATTAAAATAAAATATAAATCAAATTTGTATTGCAATTATAACTTATATCTAAGCCTAACCTAAGCAATATATATTATATTTAATTAATTTCTCTCCGTTAATTACAGGAGGACCAACTGCCACCCGAGAGGCGAGCTTTGAGTCGTCACCACGAGTTTAACTTGTTTTCCAATCAGCCGCCGACATCAACCTATCTCTTTGACCACTTTCCGCAGTTATACGAGGAAACTTACGTAGAAAGAAACATATCGAAAGTAGAAGAGATAAGAAACGAGAGATGTGTTTTCAAACTAGAAGGTTTCAATGAAATTACACCAAAGCAGGGTACGACAACTCATGAAATATTAGAAGCCAGTCGAATGATAAGAAAATATTGCAGAATACAGATGGTGTCGTTGAAGAAATTTTTAGAAGAATTTAAGCAACATGCAAGGAAATGTGAGCTCAAGTACACAGTTAATAACATTGCTTTTTACATAAAACGAAAAATGGTTCAAGCCGAAATTGAGTTGGAGGTGAATTATCCAAAAACTCTTGGCTTTCTGTATAGCACTTCTGTTGAAAATTTCTTCAGTGATATTCAGAATACTACCATAAAAGATGATTGTATATTGAATGACTGGAAAGCTTTTTCTTACAGCAAGGAAGAAAATAATGCTAATTCTATAAAAATCTTGCGTAAATATGGAGTAGAATCCGATGACAAGTCAAAAAATTATAGCAGTGTTGCTAATCATAAATGTAAGGATACTCCAGTCCGAACTAATATTGACGCTGAAATAACTAATTTTCAAAAACTTCATTCACCGCTAACTGAAAATATACAATCTAAGTCATTAGACGATTTAAACGATGAAAGCATAACAATAAGGAAGGAAAGAAGGTTTTCAGGATCTCAGTTTATGAAAATTGAGTTGGAGAAGTTTCGAAAAATTTAAAGTTACGTCTATTTTAAAATATTAATTTTAAGATTTATGGTCAATAATAATATTAATGACGTCGATATCTACATACAAGATAATTTACTTTACTTTTAAGTATTTGAAGCATATTTCATTTCTAGGATACTAGGTATGATGTATTAAATGACAACGGAAGAATAATTTAGAATACTATTCTTTTCAGAAAATAAAAATATGAAAATAATATTTTTGTTTCATTACTAAAATATCAAGGAAAGCAAATCGCAACTTGTTAGTGTGATTTGATAATTCGATTTTGTTACAATATAAAATCAATACCTCTGGAAACACTTAGAGTATTGATGTTAGAATTAACAGGGGATCCTATTTCGGATACCAATCTCTCAAATTCACGCATTTCCTTCCTCGGATTGCTTTCAATATAAATAAAACCGTTTTAACAGTGTTAGATCCTCAGTGACCACAGACCGAATAATCACAATATGTGTAACAGTTAAATTTAAAGCCAAAGAGGATCAATCAGTTCGAGTTCATTAATCTGTGAGTTAGCGTTTCCACAGAGTAGTTTTCTAAATCGTCAGTACATGTTCAGTGGGTGAGTCGGTCACTAACCAACGGCCGAGGAGCCCGCATAGCTAGTCAAATTAAAATCAAACGGAACAGAGCTATGGCTGCCGTGTCGACACCGATAAATACGATCAGTAGGGATAATTTAACTGTGTTAATAAGAAATAATGTAATGAATACTTCGTGCGAATTCTCACCAGATTTTGAAGTGGTATGTGTCTGTGTTTTAATATTCTTTCTGTGATATTTATCTTCAATTACCATGAGTGCACCGATATTTGTTGTATTTCTTCTTTTAATTTTGGCGATTGTTACTTAGAATGTAATAATTTGTATCAAGATTGTTTTATACCTCTTATTATTATTGTTATTACATATCATGTATCCATACATTTTTTTATGCTAAGATATTTCGAACGCTGTCAGTATGTTAGAAATATTAGAATTGTTCTACACATTTGGCCATTAAACGTTACTTACGATGGTACGATAAAGTCATCACAGTCGATGATAATCCGCCAGATTAGGATGTAGAAAGAAAGTGATTCAAAATTAGAATAGATACTTGTCAACGGATTTGTGTGAATGTTATCTACCACCAATGTTCAATTTTGTGGAAATTTGCAAATTAACGTTTTAATTTTGAGTATCAAAAGTTATCCATAGATTCCATTCTCGGTCTAATTCTTTTATAAATACCACGGCAATCAGTAGACATACGCGCGACCCATTGAGTTTTCATGTAGCAGGTAGTTTTCTACCTGCTGAGCGAGATGTTCACAGTGTTTTGTTCCTATGTATTTTTTCTTAGTTGATATTCATACTGAATATACCGGTTTCGAGTGTTTGGGTTAATGGGATACGAATAGTTGGTAGATATATTTTAAATTTTTAGCCGTATTGGGGCGGCTTAGAATACTACCCCCGATCCCATGCTGGCAGAACAGGGTGTCGTAAGAGGCGACAGAAGCCAGCCTGCTTGGTGGTATGGCTTCGCGTATGGATCATATTATCAGTATTATTATTCAGTTATTAATATTGTTACCGGTTATTATTATGTTTCCGTGAAGCCTGCCTGGCTAGCTACCACCCTCCTGCTTGAGTCAGCCGCCAAACGATTCGTCGTGTTCCGGCCGGGAGCTTGGGACCCAGTACCTTCTTTCTAACCTTCTTTTCATTTCCTGGCCGACAACGCATCAGTGATACCTTTAGTCTTGCTGATGTCTATGGGCGACGGTGACCCCTTACCATCAGGTGGCTCGTCTGCTCGTTTGTCGGCTATTAACATTAAAAAAAAATATTTTCGTAAATATGTAAATTGACTTGTATTTAATGTTTTGTTGTTACCGTTTTTATTTTTAAACTAAATAGATACTTTAGTTGTGTTCCTTGCACAGCTCTTCAAAGTTATTATTTATTATTTGGCCATTACAAGATTAGGGTGAAGATTTATTGGGCATCAATCGACTGTCGGTTACCTCACTTCTGCCCGAAATTAACTTTATTATCTGATTATTAATGAAGGGTCACTATCGTAGGTGTAGTAGATATAGGACTCGGGGATAAAACCTCCTGTAGAGCTATAAATGCGTTTATTTATATTTTATACTTAACGATTTCAGATAGAGACAGATTCTCCGAAACGTCATCCGACAAGTTTGCAACCTATCAATAAGAAGCTGTTCCATTCGCCAATGCACGAAAGTCCCAAAGGAACGGTACAAGGAACCCGTGTGGTAAGTTCCAGAAAAGCTAGAAAGAGAAAACAAATTCTGTTACCAGATTCTTGCGAAAAAATAAAGAAAGCGTATGTCAAAGAGTGCGACAACGACAGCTATAGCCCAGATGTGTACGGGAAGATGAGAAAAAAAGTGTTAATCAGTCTATTTCATAACAAGGAATATTTGATGGATTTTGAATAGGGAATTGGTAGATTAAGTTCGAGGTAACTATTATTTTACTTACTTCAAATATTTTATTTTTTTATTAATTAATTAAATATACGGTCTTCCAGAAATTTAAAAAAATAATTATTTTGATACGCAACGAAATTTTATGTAAATAAATTTTAATTGTTTTACTAAAGTAATATACGACACAGATGTAGACTTTAGTTCTCTATAAGCACTATTCTAATGTTGTATTGACCAAAATTAATGTTGTTATATATGTACGTGTGTGTCGCAACAACAGATTGATTTTTGTGTTAAATTTCTTTCTTTCCTTCTTTTATTTCCACCAAATCGTGTAAATTTTTTATATTTTTGAAATATAAATTCCATGTTGTAATGGTCAATTGATTGTTTCGTCATCATATCATCATTTCAATTTCATTTTGAATAAGCTTTTCTCAAATAAATGTTACAACAACTGAAAGCAGGTACCTATTTGGATGCAAGTTCTCGCTTCACTTCTGGAAATATAATTCTTACAATTATAAATCTTACATGCATCTGTAATAATTATGATTCATTATCAGGCGTTAACTAATTTCATGTTTACCACGTTTTATCTTCTTGAGAGAAAGTTTCACACAATAACTAAATAATTTATTAAATTACTAGTACTTAGGTTTGTCTTCTCTTGAATCCTTTAAAAACGCTTAAGATGCAAATTTCGTTATGTAATGTAGTATACTTAGAAGTTTATTTTTTTAATTATAATATAACATAGTTTAATTATATTCATTGTAATAATACCGTCACGAATTGAAATGTAAATATTAAAATATATTATGATTAAGTTTTTGAAATAAAATTTGTGTTTTTAGTACAACTTTCCGTTTTAAGTTACCTCGTAGAGCATTCTACTATTATTTTTATTTCGCAGTATATACTTATATAAAATATTTTTTATACATAATTCTTTAAACGGACCTTCGGATGACATGTGCCCCATTGTGGAACAGAGATACAAGTTTTGAATGAGTGAATGAAATAATGTTTATTCAAAGTTGGTCTCTACAAACACTTTTCGAACGTCAAACTACGTTTTCACTTCAAAACCCTCTACTGCGAGTGGTCCCACATAAAGAACCCGCAAAAACACCCAAAGGTTTTTTCAGTCTCCCAGTCACAGACAGCACTCACTACTACTTATGGCTACCTACATATTAAACTTATGTCCAAGCATCTTATTTTAAAAGTTTCTCTGTTCCATGGACCCGACGCGTTTCGTCATAACCCGGTATTCAATTATGTTGATTGTGACAATTATTTTATCACAGGTAGCTTTAGTCGCAATCAAAATATTTCTAATAATTTTTATTATTATTATTTGACATGTTCAACAAATTGTTGTGTTAATGTTATTTCGTCTTATGTTGGCACTGTACAGAAATGATTGATTATCTAAACTACATTAAGTATAGATTAATACGATATTAATTTTGACTATAAGTAATACAACAAACATAACAATCCAAAGCAAAATCCTCCACTGAGCGAAACCGAAGATGTTAAGTGTTCATCTTTGAAAACGTTCACCTATTAAGTGAGCTCACTATCCCCAGTAACAAGCGGGCGTGCTTCGGGAATATTTAGCTAATACAGTGACTTTGTCCTGTTGTGATCGGGCTACGTGCCGTCGAAGACGGTGCGACTTCTTAGCGGTTAAAAAGATTGATTCTTGAAGCCGACGCAAAAAAGACAGCGAAGCTTTTCATTGTCTTCTTGCAGTTATTATTGACACGGATACAAAATCTTTGGTGGCGATCCGAGTGGAGTCAAACGGCCTTTGCAGTTTAAGGAAATGAGTGACTGAGCTCAAATAGAATCACTGCTGTAATGTCGGCTACAAATCCTTTGTCTAAAATTTCTTAAGCACTTCTGTACATTGATATGTACTTCAGTGTGCGGTTTAGTATAGCCTTAGGCTTTCAACTGGCCGACTTCCGACTAGATTGACCATTAAAACTTATCGATAAATTTAAGCGCACACGTTTCGGGCCTCGACTATCACAAGAGACTCATAGACTTATGAAAATATCACTAAAACCTGGTAGTTCAGGAATCATTTCGGGAACTTCAGAACTCTCACTATATATATTTTTATTTCCGGAACTCGATAAGAAAACAAGTACGTAACAAAAGCAAAGTCCAAAACCAATCCAAGCTAGCCAGCTAGGATTTAGCTACCGATTAAAGGAATCTTTTTTAAAGTGACCCAGTTAGAACAGTTCTAAAAAAAATTCGTTGAATCCTTATGTTACGATACTGTTACGGGCAGTCGTCTACTTACGTTTGATAAATAAATTATGTGCCGCGGCAAAATTAAAAAAAAATCAATCTTTGCTTTTAATTAAGCGTATTGCTAATAAAATTCTCTACTTAGTAGACGACAAAGCCAGCTTACTTCAAAGCAGACTGATCGGCGAGGCCGGCGGGCTCGCTCTCCGAAGCGATCGCAATACACGCCGCCACTAATAAATAAAAATCTTCCGATAATTTCCCCAGAGGACGACTTTACATTTTAAATAATTTATCAATTGCAAGACAAATTATTGGAAAGAATATTTAATCGTGAACAGAAATGACCTTCCAAGACTGTTTTATTTCTCAGATATGGGAGTTGTAAAATGGAGTATTATTTTAATATATATTATTATTATTATCTACAATGGTTTCGCAGAAGGGTTTCTTTTTAGGATGAGGATGAGTAAGCCTATTGCTACGTAGGTCTAGATTTTTAGGCTTGTCGGCTAAATATTCGCTTATTAGCACTTATGTGCTAGTAAGTAAAGAATGAATACGGGCTTGCTAAGTTTCTATCGAACATCGCTACCAAGGCGAAAATATTCTCAAGTATACAGATAAATTGGAAAAATCATTCGTGGATTTCTAAAAATTCTTAATGATGTCCAATGTGAAACTAAATAACTGCTTAATCTTGTTGATTTTTCTAATTCAATGACAATAGTTGATTGATCGGTGAGAAACCATTTGAACAGTTATGTTAAAGTAATTTTATTGTCTACCTTCTGCCGCCACATGTACGTTTTGTTCCAGTAATAAGGTAATAACATTATCTATGGCACTGCCATAGGCCCGTTTTCAATTGATCATAATCAGTATCTAACAATTAATCAAAAAAAAATTAGAGGGACACGGCAATAATATTATAGAAATTAATTTAAGATACAATTTTCTGCATACGGGTAATAACGGTAAGTACAATGACGCGATCGTGTTGACATTATCGCATTTCAAAGACTCGGCCGCCAATAAATAAAAACCTTCAGGTGATTTCCCCGGGCGGCGCTTTACCTTACATTTTAATCTTCGTTAAAACGCAAACGCATTATATCGAATGCTTTGATAATGAGGCCTTTGTGGCTTAAAGCCGGGAAAAATTGTCAACGATGAATTTATACGAGGCTTTGTTGTAAGCATTATACAAAAAGAATTTATTTTTATTTTCTATTATATATAATAAGCGATTATTTTAATTATATTACAATGTGTGAGCTTGAAATGCTCAGTATAAGTAGTAACGGCGAGGAGGATGTATGAGAGTCAAAGCTATTTGCCACCGCTAGTGAACAGATTGCGATGTTCGAACGTCTGACTGGGACGTCGCTTGGACTTTGTATTTTAATGGTAATTGGTGATGAAATCATTAAACTGATTTCGCCACATGCCTTTTACCTTCATATTATCTTCTATGGACGTCAGAAGAGTTGAAATTAGTGTAGTTTTCCGCTACTAGATAATTAATTTTATTTTAATTGGCTTCTTGCGTCATTCTCACTGTTTTCAACTGTACGTTTTCCTTAGACTTAAATCAAATAAAAAAATTCTACGTACTGTTACAATATATTTATTTATTTATATTTTTATTGTCAAAAATTTGCATACAGTTTTACACCAGATACAAATGTGATCTTATATAACTTTATACATATATGCAAACTTATACCTAATAAGAAACTCGAATACAAGTAGGAGCACTGGTGCCATTGGTCAGAGACTCGATATGTCGTCCAGCTGCTGATTGGAATCGACCCTCGGAGCACGAAAATATGTCTAGGTCCGGGTATTTTATTGTTATGGCGTTCATTAAACGCATTGCCCGGCAACGAGGCTACCAACGACCCAGGGCGGTGCGTGCGGTCGGCAGCGCGAATAATCGGAACCGTTCCGCTCGAATCGAGCTTCGAGGAGTCAAGGTTAATGCCATTTGGCACAGCATGGTCGGATTATATGTATTACCACGTAAGAGACGAAAAAAGTAAAGTATTAGCTTAAACTTTCTTCGCACTTCTAACATACGCAGTTCCACCATTCCGAGTAAGAACAGCGTTGGGTATAAATATGGGTAGTATGCGAATTTTTCCATATACATGCACCAGGCAAATCTCTTTTGAATTTTTTTCTATATATAGGTTGCAGCTGGACTCGTGAGGAATCCAAATTATGCTGTTTGATTCTGATTTGCTACAAACTAGTGAATTATATAGGACGAGCAAGATGGACGAATTATTAAAGAATTTTGTGCGCCGCAAAAGAAATCCTAGGCATTGTCGAGCATTTTTGCCTAATTTATTCACGTGCCCCCTGAAGTCTCTGAACCTAGGTCGCGAATAGAGGATACGCGTTGTAAGGCGGTACCTGCGATGTTGTAAGTATCTTGTAAAGGTTCACGTTTGCGTGCGTAAGAGACAACCGCACACTTGTCGATGTTTAACTTGTATCTATTATCAGATCCCAGGCATAAATATTGTTTATATCTTGAAGACGCATACAGTCATAATTTAAGGCAACAGTAAGTGCAAGTTTTACATCGTCTGCAAACATGAGTCCCGTGCAATGTTTAATAACCTAGGAAAGTCATTTATTAAAATGATAAATAAAAGTGGACCTAAACTACTACTCTGTCCTACCCCAGATGTGACGTAATAATAATTGGACCTATGTTTGTTATATTGTATGTATTGTTTTCTGTTGGCTAAGTACACCAAGAAAAACTGTATTAATTTGGGCGAAAATAACATAGCGAGCTCATTTAGCAGTATATAGTTGTCAACTCTGTCAAAAGCTTTCTGGTAATCAAAGTAGGTAACGTCTACTTGATTCTTCCCAACGAGTTCCTTAGCTAAAGGGTTGTTATATGCACTAAATTCGATGTCGTAGGACGTCCCGGTAGAAAACCATGTTGTTCATCACAGAACCAATTTGGTAATTGTATGTACATCTTCCTATGGATTATGTATTCGAATACCTTAGCAAAATACATAGAACTGCTAACGGACAATTACATACTTCATCCTTAGATTCATTTTTATGTATTGGAAGGACTTTAGATATATCTCGGCAGTCTTGTATAATCAATTGAGGAATTCCATCAGGACCCTGTGTCATTTCAGCCGGCAATTTCTTTAG
This sequence comes from Megathymus violae, assembly GCA_003671415.1. Lineage (NCBI taxonomy): Eukaryota > Metazoa > Arthropoda > Insecta > Lepidoptera > Hesperiidae > Megathymus > Megathymus violae. The sequence goes on along the minus strand of PDGT01000066.1, from coordinate 1,535,724 downwards.
CATGGATCGTACCGCGAAATATAGTATGTTGATGTGCCAAATGTAGGGTAGCAATTATTTTTATTGATTTTATACATATTTTTTAATTTTCGCTCTCACTTTACATTTTTTACACCCTTCCACAAACTGAAATTCGTGCCGTGCATGCGTAAAGAAATGTATTTTTTACCTTTAACGGCGCTTAGTTTGTTGCCGACCATCTGCTTCGCTACGAAGGCTGCCATCTTGTCTTAGCGTTCAATCGCTCGCTGAAACAAAAAACGATACATGTTAAAATTTATTTGGTTACAAATTGCTTATAAACTGTGGAATAGAACTCAGTGAATTTCGTTTATTTATATTGCAATTTGACACGGTGGAGAATGGTATTGATAACTTGTTGTCAATCACATACTGGACATTACGAGGGTCTTATAAAAATCGACCGAGCGTTCCATCAGGTGAACGCGCATTGATCACAAATTCAAAAGTGAAAACGATTCGTGAATCATATTTAATCGAACTAAGGTATTATTTTTAATAATCTGTTCTTTTAAACCATTAAGCAATCGCAAATTCGACTTTTAATCGCTATGAGAAGAATTGCTCATTATTAAAAGTAAATTGGTCGGATTAAAACGTGATCAATTTGCGGCAAAATTACCGCCATTAGCGGCGAGCGGCGAACAAGAGCGATTATCTGATCCAGCGTGGACGAGGAATTTATTCGAAATCCTTTTACGATCCGGAAACCGGAATAATTCTCGATGGGCTTTTAATACACTTATCGTAGTGAGTACATTAGGATTACGTTTTCTCCGAGATTACTGTATCTACGTAGATTTATGATAACAGTCGGCAAACGAGAAGACTGACTACGTGACAACTACCTACCAGCATCACCTCGTGGAACCCGTGATGAACCAGGTTGTTAACTGGTCCTCTAGCAATGTAACTGAAATACGGGAAAAATATTTCACGGTAGAATTTTGGAGGGAGCGTAGTAGATATCCATGCAAGTAAAAGTGCATCGTGATAAAGTTGGGTCGTACAAAGGCCATGCGACAGCTAATACGAGGATCCTAATGCTGCTGTCTTGACCACTGTTCACCATAATTCGCCACGAGGAGAACGACGTCAGTTCAAGAATGAAACGTTACTAATGTCACACGGTTATGATTCTCAGAATTCATTTGTTTCAATAATTAAAACATAATATTAACCTTTAAAAATAATATAAGTCAAAGTCGTTACTTTTGCCAGTCTCCTTTTGCACCTGAGTTAAAAAGTTATGAAATTGATTTTCATACATTTTTTTCTTCATTTAGAGAAATTCTTCTGGAAGGTTTATATTTATAATATATTTACCTACATTGATCAGGTCTATATCAACTGGTGCATACTCCACCACGCTGCTCCAATGTTTATAACTGAAGAGATTAGAGACCGACTCGGGTATCGAATTCTCATACCACCTGTCAAGGTTCAACAAAGGCCATCATAACTGAAAGCTTAAAGTATGCCCAACAAATTCTTATGAAACTCCACCATGATTCAGCTATAATTTATCCTTCACAGTAAAATGGGGTAAGTGATAATCAATCGAAGTAAATAGATTCCCAAGGGACAGGATTATTACTGCGATATCAATCCATCGGCGCTCGGAGACACTACTCAATAAGTCAAGAGCGATCCATTTCATCTCCAGACAGTTATATTCCCGTCCACTGCTCAAAAGTTTATTTCCATTGTAACCTATATTCTACAGTATTGATGCCTTTCAATTTATCTGGGATCTTTGTCGTGAATAGATCTATTATTAGTTAAAATCATTATATTTTACGTATGTCTCCGTAGGACGGGGATGTCGGACCAAAATATCATATTTCCCCAAGCCCAGATCAATATCCATCCAGTGCCGCTGTTAGGGTCAATCAGCGCTAACGGCCCATGCGATGGTGTTGATACTGTTATGCAAGCTGCATCCATCCCGACAAGCGACATCCTGCCCGAAATACTGCAGCGACAAGATAACATCCTGATCATGCAGGAATTTGTTAATACATATTTATTCCTATTTGCAATTGTTTCAAGTCTTCCCATTCAAGAGGTCTTTGTTAATTTCCTGTAAGTATATTTTATTATTGAAATCGTTTAATACTATTCTTTTAATGACATTGGCATACTGTTTTCTATGATTGACGACCTCATAACCCAGTTGGTCACCTGCCTGCCGAGCGAGGGGTCCCGGGTTCGATTTCCGGCCGGGGCAGACATTTATGTGACAGATAAATGTTCGTTCTCGGGTCATGGGTGTTTGTAATGTCATATTTGTGCATGTCCATGCCACCCGCAACACAGGGAATCCTAGTTTATAGTGAATATACCAACCAGTTCATAATTTTGTTGTGTGAAAATGAGTATAAAAATCAAAAACTATTTACTTACATACTTGTAAGTTACAGTTTTTAAGTGACTCGTTAAAGCACAACTTGTAGGTAAAGGATACTATGGTTTAGATGAATATAATAATCACGTAAAACTTGCCTTACAATTGCCATGAATTGTTTTCATTTAAAAGATGTGCTGAGAAGTTTCTTTCGCCGTTTCTTCTTCTCAATATTAAAGAACCTTTTCGAAATAATAGTAGGTGCAAAAAAAGATGTGCATAAGTGTATTTACAGAATACCAAGGTGATTAAACGATTGTAAATTTGATTTTGAATTTGCCCCACGTATGTAATTTATTGATGAGTTTTGAGAATTTTTGTGTTTCTTCGCGTTTATCCTATTTTGCCTGTCGTCGTGTTTTGATATATAGTAACATACATATTATTTAAATACATTAATGAATATATGCACCGTTCTGCGTATAATATCGTGTGCAAATTAGGATCACTGGAACAACGTTTAAAATGTTCAAAATACAATTCAACGCTTAGCACACTTCCAAGTTTCTCAAAACCCTAATGCTATGGCCAATGTCTGTTTAAAATTCAAAAGTTTTTATATCCATAATAAATTCTAACTTCGTAGCCTTTGTGTAATCTACTCTCAAATTTTCAGGGTTTCAAACTTCGCGCAGAGGATTCATTTATGAAAGTTTTTAGTGTGATGGTTGTACAGGCTGATGGGTCTTGTCACCGGGTTGTAAACAGCTCGGCACTGGGTCTATTTAAATGTTTCTTCAAAGATACCTAAACTCAAATATCTGTTCATGAAAATTTATGATTATAAATCAGCTATGTTACGCGGGCGACTTCGAAAGCGAAATTGTAGTCAACCCTATTCGTGTGATAGAAACGCTACTAGACGCTACTCTGGACAATAAATCTAAAATTGTTACTGTGCGGGAATCCAGTGAAATTAGACTTCAGCTTATTAGTACGTGTTTATTAATCGTTAAACGATCGCAAGCGATCAATAATACAAGAAAAGGAAGGCAGTCGGAGTGTATAGCTTCTACGCCTACAGTTAGATAATGGCAGTGATTTAGGGATCGATCGGCTCTTTGCAATAATTCTGAAGTCATGTTTAATAAAGTTAATTCTAGCAAAACAATTTGTTTGAGTTGTACATAAAAAAATACATAAAATTCAGATCGGCACTAACAATTTGTATACTAAAATATGTTAAGAGAAAAGTGGGCACTGTTGCCATAACTTAAAATGTAAGAGGCATTAAATCAGTTTTATTCTTAGGTTTATGATCCTTGGAACGGCTTCAAAACAATAAAGCTACGACATGAAATTTTATACCGTTTGAAAATTTTAAAACATTAAATAAATTGTGTAGTACGTCTATTTTTTTCTGTTTTGGTAAGATTTGGTTCATTAATAATTTCTTCTCAGTTCAATTAATTCATTCGATTATGTATAATTTTTATTTACTGCTTTATTTTAAACATATTTGTAATCATAGTATTATGAAAAACAAAAGGAGTTTTATAAACGTTTTGGTTCGTAAAATGTACGTACATTGCAGCGCCATCTATTTTTAAGACACAGAACAAAAAAGTAAGCTAAAGGATAACGTAGTTAACAAATAAATCGCAATGGCGCTACTGTGCATGTTATTGTTGCCATAGTAACACGCTCAGCGTCGTTTGCTATCTTAGAAACAGTGTGTCTTAAGTTTTCATATTTTTATGACTTGACTCGAACAGTTAGCGAAATCAATAATATGCGACGAATATATAACTTTATCTTTGGAAATGGGTTCAAATGTGTGAACAGATTTTCGGATATAGAAATTGACGTTAATGTGTTAATTTTTTCTAATATAATAAATATCTATTTATAAAACTATAGCAGGCAATAATAAAATTAACTGAATAATTTCAAAAATGTGAATTCTGAATAATTGAAATGATTATTGTAATTACTTTTATTATTATTTTAAGAATTAGAACTTTAGACAATGTTGTATATTAATTTAATTTTCCTGTAATTAATTTTATTTTTTTGTATTAATCTACCAAAAATTAAATTCGTGTTTAAGCTACTATATGGTTATAAATACAATTATATATAATAGTAAAATTCTATCTTCATGTTGCATCCAATGCATATTTTATATGTACGGGACAGAACTTCAACTTATGATGAACGCCATCTGTTTCTCTTGTCTGGACTTATATTTGTCTTGCCAACGATGGTATAAATTTTCTTTTCCTGATTCTAAATATAGATGGCGTAAGGCACATAAAAAATATTCGTACAACGATTTTACACAGCTGGTATGATTTTGATAAATTAAAAAAAATATATAAGGTACCTTTAAGTTTGTCTTACTGCTATAAAAGTGACCAAGGAAGAGAAGAAACTCATCAGAATATCTTTTAAAATAGTAATGTTAAGTAATAAATCTTTATGTAAACTAAGCGACACTAATTATTTTTAGGCTTCTATATTACCAATTTTGCATGTATACTACGAGTACATTAATATTAACTGAAAATTTTGGGGTGTCACATTGCTTGCGTATTTTAATAGACAAAACAAGTGTTCGCTTTGGAGATGGCGTAATGCTAAAGTACGTACATGTTACAATGTTTACCAAGCTCTACAAAATATAGAATAACTAAGTTTCCTTTTTTGCAACACACTTAAGTATATCATAATGTATTATCGTACATTGCTCCATCATTTAAATCAATGAGCGCTATCAATTCATTTGAAGTACGCGATATCTATTGAGGACAATAACGAACATTATAATTTTCAAACCTTTCGATATCATTATCACTAAAACATTACTAGATTTTAATAATTACACTACAGATGGCTGATGAGCTTTAAACTTGATTAGATTTTAAGTTAGAAGTTAATTGTGATTACTGGGTTTGGATCTCTCTGTCTCTCTCTCTCTCGCCATGTGTGTCAAATACTAGACTTTGACACTAACAGACTTTGAATTGAGAGACTTTAAATTTGTCAATCATTTACGAAAGTTTATTGAGTTCTCCAAGTTGCATCCCTAATTCAAAGTTTTCCTTTATCTAGTAATATTCGTATACGTTGAATATACGAATTTAAATTCAAATTCAAAATCATTTAATCATATAGGTATTCAGTAAATACACTTATGAATGTCATTTTTTGCTTCTACCACCGTTTCGAAAAGGTGCTTTAACAATGAGGAGAAAAAACAGCGAAAGAAACTCCTCAGCACATCTTGTAACCAACATATGGTAATTACAAAAGTTTAAACCTGTGCGGAACTGGTTTCGACACTAATTTTTTCCAGGCATCCTTGTCATTCATGTACTCATCTATACTATAATACCCTTTGTCTATAAGTTGTGTTTTAATGGGACGCTTAAAAGTTCCAACGGGCAACTCGTGTAACGACTTAGGAATTTTATTGTAAAAACGATTTAATATAGGTTTCTCATGCGGAAGAGCCTTATTGACATTATTATTCTGTCATTGTTTGCAAATTACTTTCAACGTATTGAAACAGAACTGTCCATGTGTCGCGCATACAAGAAATCATTTGCCAGTCAGCCGTTACCAAGTAATCTAGAAACTTCGATGAGTTTCACAAGCTCGGGAGTAGCAATTTGATTTGTTGAGGAAAGGCTTTGCCATTTAAAGTTCAATATTGGATATGTGAACTGGGAAACGACGCATCTATCTTTGATGCTCCATTTAGCCGCTAACCCTTTTTCTCATTGGCATTTTCGACGACCAATGATGTACTTCGATAAAGATTTTGAATTGAGTGCCGCCACATGCCTGATGGACAGCAATTTAAAACTCACTCGGTTACTGTTCAATTACCATTTCCCCCTCTCTTGTCACATATAATAGTGGACTATGAGGACGTATTGCAACAAGCTAGACTTTGTAAACCTTTAAGAGTATTATTGAAAGTATTATGCAGAAATTTTACGATATTTTTTGGGATTTTGTCCTTCACAATAATCGTAATTCTTTTAAACGGTATGCAAGATACTCAACATTCACTTTTGAATTTGAATTTGAATAGGTCATTTGTATACTGCTTCTGTTATTTTGATATAACTGGAGTGTATTGATATTTTTAGAAATACAAAAATCGTTAAGTCCGTGTAGTACGTATTCTGTATCAATGGTCAAACCAGACTCGCGTGGAGATAGATCCTCTCTGTGCGTGTCAGACTCTTAATCATATATTATTTACAATTATATGCATAAATATTTTCATTAATACGTAGAGATTCAGAGATTAGTGTTTTTCCTTAAGTTTTCCAGTAACCTATAAATGGGAAGTAAGGAGTATTAAAATTTATTATTATTAAATTTCTCATCTCGGTGATAAAAAAGATGAGCACTTTCTTTGATCATGTTAAGGTATAATTATATATAATTTACATATAATTACCACTTAATTTATTTTATGCTGTTATATTTGTCTAAACCTCTCTCCACAAATATCTATTGTTTTTCACATCACACTTAATTGCCTAAGGATAGTTTTTATTCTTTTTTTGTATCATATTAACATATTTTTTTATTATTTTGGTAGTGTACAGTGAAAAGTCAATTTAGTAAAAATAGAATCGGTTTACAAATCTAATTCTGTAGAAATCCAAAAATAGATCTATTACTACAATTTCTCCTCTGGTTATAGAAAGAAACTAGGACCATTTTTTCAACAAGCCAGCTCAACAAAAACTAAACTACAAAACTACTTTACTTTTTCACAAACACCCCTAATCTCTCGAGGATTGTATATGGATATAACACAATTTTACTTTCACCTAAGCATGATACATCACAAAGGGTAGACCGTATTGTCGGTTCAAGACACGAGGCAAACAAATATTGGTCCCTCGGAAGCCGTCGCTATCGGGAAACGATGCTTCGGTTAATCCCTTCCGGCCTATGCCTTTACCTTTAAGGTACGTCCACATTTGGATTGAATAATTTCTCAATTTTAAAATTCCTTCAAAATCAATTTCATTGAAATATTTACTAAATGGATATGTTAAGTTTGATAGCCATCTATCTCATTGCAATTGAAATTTTTCATAATGACGAAACCTGAACTCATCTTTTCGTTCCAAGATTATTTTAAATACGAGCGTGATTGTACGCGAGTTTCATATAAATCAGTAAATGGTATTTGTAACTGTGAGCAGGAAAAAAATTGTTGAAGCGAAGACGTTTGAATTTAGAAAAGTGTTTAAAATACTAACTTCCAATAGAAAAATCTTTTAATTTCATCAACATCTTTCATTTTAATGTAATATTATTTTATGTTACCTCAGAATTGCAACGTCTTATAGTAAGACGTCTAAGTAAACAGATGCAACTAGACGCTAATATACGAAAGCTCATAAGTAGTTCAGTACTTGATAAGAGATGGCGCTACGTGTGTTAATAACTTAGCCTACAAGTGCTTCAAAGTCGACAAAGAAGCAGACGAACCACCTAATGGTAAGTGGTGACCGTCGCCCATGGACATCAGCAAGACTAAGGGTATCACTGATGCGTTGTCGGCCGGGAAATGGGAAAAAGCTAAGAAAAGTGTGTTTTGTGTTATTAATTGATATTTGTATCTGTGTATCAATGACATATCTATCTATCATATCATATATCATATCTATTGGCATCTTGTTTTCAATAAATATTTTTACCAGCATGTGAGACTACCTTAAAAGTTTATAATAAATAACAAAAAAATTTACCTTCCTGCTATAACGATAGGGCTCGATGTCATATGGTAGTTATTGCACCCTCCTACGGCGTAATGTGAACGATACTCTATGCTGACTATTTTAAGGTATATTTTTATTTAAAAAAATCTTCTTTTGCAGAGAGTCAGGTGTAGGAAAGAATCAATCTTTGATTTACCGCTGATGTTATAGCAATTTCTCTTTCACCCGTTGTGCGTTTGTTGAGATGGAAAAAGATGGTGGTTGTTGACTTTTGGGTAAGTTAGTTTATGACGGTGATTTATATCTTAAATCGCTTAGTTACATAGTAGAGCGATTTATTACATGTACATATGTGCCGCGGTTTATCTTCGGGGTTTAGTAGATTTATTTATGTTTTACAAATATTAGAACGGTATATTACGAACAACCCGAGAACAAATATTTATCTTTCACATAAATGTCTGCCCCGGCCGGGAATCGAACCCGGGACCCCACGCTCGGCAGGCAGGGTCACTACCAACTGGGCTACGGGGTCGTCAATGATCCCTGCACCTAAAGTGGTTAACATGATCAATTATCTATGATTGAAATCGCATCGTATCGATATCATAGCGATTGGACTATTAGTGTTATTTATCAACAGGAGAATAAGTCTACTTCACATTACAAAGCATAATGGGCCACTGCTGGGCGCGCGCTTTTTAGAATGTAAGGGATAAGAAGCCGTTGTCTACCAGTTGGCCACCTGAAGGTATCACGCACCATTCAAAACATACGGAGAATTTTTGTGTGTACGGTTCCCCAGATTGTTTTTGATCGCAGCAAGAGGTAAATTAATTTATTTATAAGATGCACAAAATTTTCTAACATTACAGCTGTATGTAAAACTCGAACCGTGCGTGACCGGTGTTCAAACCACTAAGCTACCCGCTTTTTTTACATAGAATAATTTAATGTTTGACGACAATCCCACGTGATGAAAAATAAAAATGAAATCCCCACCCGCTTATCCTTCTTCAAAGTAAAAATCCTATAATTATAAATCGGAAATGGTAATTATAAGGAGACATCAAATAATCAAAGTGAAATACAACGCACAGTATGGAATTACAAAATAATTTATTGGTAATTAGTTCGTAACTAATCACATCTATTATGATGAAAGTTTAAAAGTTATTCAATGTGTTCTGATAATGTGCAATGTACTGACTATTGGAAACGATTGGAATAAATTAATCAAATATTATATTGGTATTGTGTTGTGTCTACTATTATTATTTATTGGATGGATGAGGGGACGAGGTTTAAACTCGTAATGGTCACTGGGACCAGGGTTAAGAGAACAGAAATTAATCATTAACATAGGTGTCTATTTGCGTCAACCCGTATGGAATTCTTGATATTGAACAATAATATAGGTCCTAACATAAGCATTGAATTATGTTAACCCATTCAACTCCACCAACGCATCGTATACGTTTACGGAAACGCAATCGGGATACCGCCAAAGCATCGTGTGCGATCGACTTCCAATTCGCATTCTGCCAATTATTAAACAACGCATCTTGGACTTACTGAACAAATCTTACTTGCTAGGCGCCAACGACTCATACGGTGCGTTTCATGGCAACTAAACCGACTTAAAGGTTTTTTTTAATTACCTAATCTAAACAAAATTATGATTTTTTGTATGTATTTCTTTCAAATATGCAAAAACTTGTAGTGACACCGCGTTACAAAGCAGGCTACGTAACTGTAACGTACGGCGGTTTTTTAATTACATTCAATTATGAGCCGTTAAGCATAATTTTCTTTTAGCCGTTATTATAAAGTTATGTTAAAGTCGTTCCTATTCCACATTAAGCGGTAATGTTATACGAAATATTAACGTCACTGAATAGGTTAATTAGTAGTGGGTTTTAAGAATGATGGTTCAGAATATCGCGTGCGGTGGTCGGTAAGGGGTGAGTTTGTAGTTTGGACGACTGGGTTTAATAAAATATAGACTTATCGAACGACGACAATACAGACGATTAAACGGTGTTAGTCTAATGAGTTAGTTACACGACGTTCATAAAACTTTCATTTAAAATATTTAAGCCAAAGCTTTTCACTTCAAGCAATAAATGCTCAGCTATTGAACTGATGACTGGAAACTCATAGGGAATGAACGTCAAAGATGAAATATTAAAATTTAAATTCCGCTCATTTATCGGCATAATCGCAATCTAACACTGTCCAAGTGATTTGTAGATTTCATACGCTTCTGAAGTTCTATTGGAATTAATTGTTGCAACATTGTGCTTTGCGATTGTTGCAAACTTAATTCATATTAAGTAATTAATAACTTGAACTTCAGCTCAATAACATATAGATGTAAAAGTAAACTAAATATTATTAAGGGTTGATTCACTCACGTATTCAGATAAGCATTTGAAAATGCTACGCGTGCAAATTCAAACCTGAGGCTTCGGTGTTAGTGTCACCATTATTCCTCCCACCTTTTATTTAAGATTTAAGTTAATTTAAGTTTTATTGTAAAAGAAACAGTTGGAGCCTGTCACACTGGAGGACATCCAATATTCTAGCTCCAAAGAAACCAATCCGCGGGCAATCCCAGAGTTTGAAAATGAGAAAAACACGGTAGTTTTAATATCGAGAACACTCTTCAGATAGGTGATAAATTTATCTTTCAATGATCTATCTAGTCTAAGTTAAAAATGTTTATACCAAACGGAAATGTGCAGATGTCTATGATAAATTATTTTTGTTTACAACATTTTATGAAATTTATGTTTTTACTAACAAATCGCCCTCGCTTCAGAAAAACTGCCCAACGCTTAGAAATTGCATCTGCATTGTTTTAGGAATGAATTTTTCTCGTTCTGTTAATTACAAATACATGTATTTAACATATATTCATTTATAACTTTTTTATTTATGGACGGATTGAAATTAAACGAACTTTAAATATTGAGTGACGCTCACTGAAATACATTAGCGGTAACAGTAACGAAATCGATTACGCCGTTACGAGATTAGCGCGAACAAACGCACAAACAAACAAACAAACACACAAAAAACAACAATTGTTTTGGATTCTACTTCGTTAATTATTAACGTAACCTAATAATAATTTTTCTCACATATCCTTCATGTACAGAAAGCGATTAGTTAGAGTTGTATTATATATAATGTAAATAGATTAATGTTCGTTGAGTTTTTAAAGCAAATGCTCACGTTCACAAAAATTGTGTTTTGCACTGCAAAATCATTGATTTATATATTGAAAATAGTTCCAATGTCAGATCTGACGCGGCCTACAATTGTGGTAATACAATAATTTTTTCATTAATACAAGTAAACAAAAAAGTAATTCTAGAACGTAATAAAATTAAAAAAATACATTTAAATAGTTTCATTAGGTAGGATTACTGTAATACTAAAATATTTTTTATATTCCATTTATTTTTCCTCGTATAACTCAGCGTTGTCAGAACCACAATCTCCATTGAGAATTGGGGCAGCAACATGCCATTGACTCGACAGCGTCACGCTGTGTGCAGACCTTTAAATGTATTATAGTTTAGTAAACAATGATAGAAAAAATAATGATGCGATATATTTTCCTGAAACATAAAACACTAAGTTCATTTTAGGCGGGCATGTAAAAATTATCATGGCTCGTATGGAGTTGCTCCTATCAGATGTTGTGATCGTGTGATGTGTATAACGAGGTCCAATATTAGACGAAATAACGAAAGCTGTAAACACCCCATTAAGTTAAAAGTGTAATATTTCACAATGAAAGGAGTCCCTCCACCTTTGAACTCTAATGTAACAGAACAACACTGTGTCATATAACAATGATATTATTGGAGGCTTAAAAATCGCAACCGCCAGTCCGGGTTTTAAATCCGGGAAAGATTACTGGCTCCGAGAATTATTTTCCTCTCAGCATTAAATCAACTTCACGGTGGGAAAATTGCCAGAAATTGAATCCGGAATAAATTATTAGGAATTAATCTCCTTGGGAATAAAATGGGGTGGAGTTACGTTGTTCTTTGATTAAAAAAAAATATAATACAACGAACGCAGTCAACGCGTTTACTAACAAGTATAGAATAGCAAAATCCATTCCTATCCCACAAGTTGGCTCTGGATTTCTAAAAGATTTGTATTACTGTGCTGAAATACAGAGAATAATGGAAACATTCAGATATTTAACTTATTTTTAATAGTATCTAAATTCACTGTGAAAATTCGTGGTAGTAGTCAGTGAGGTAGTAAGTCAATTAATTTACTTCATAAGAAACTGCGAGCGACCACCAAGTAAGATGGTACCTTTGAGACAAGGGTAGCACCTCCTTCAGATGTAACAAATAAAAGTATGTACCAACATACGAGTATATACCGGCTTCAATAAATGTTTCGCCCCGAAACGAAGGAGTAGGATAACTAACAGTTGGCTTATATAGTTCTAAAGTACTTTAAAATGTTGCATACATAATGATGGCAATATAATCATTTCATGACCTAGTATTATTTTTCTCGTGGTTCTAATCGTTATAGACTTATACAATATTAAATCATCCTATATTATAATAATAATTATAATAATTCGATGATTCCTTTCCGATATAATAAAAAGGTTTTTTAACCGTGAAAGGCGGCATATCAAACAACCAACAGTGCTCGGCTTAATTTTATCTGATTCAATTCCTACGTAATAAATTACAGAATATTTTCCTCCATGCTCTTAATCGACTGAACTTTAGGAAGACTGCCAGAAAATTAATTGGATATAAATTATTTTTAATTAACCTAGTTGGAGATTAAAATGGCTTAAACTTACAATATTCAGTATGAATTTTCAAGATTTAAAGCTCCTTATGTTTTTATTTATTGAATAAGCTTTACCAGCTATTTCGTTCACAGCACATTTAAAATATTCCCATCCAACGTTTCCCTCCGTATGAGGTGTTAGCATTCTACAAATACCACCGATTAAATCTCAAACCCTTTGAAATGGTACAATGGATTGGTACGACTTAAAACTGAGTGGTGTTATCTATTTGAGTCTATGCCAGAGAATACGGCAAACATAATGGGCATTTGACGGTTACTCAGATGCACATGATATATAATGTGCAGAACAACGAAACAAATGGTCCATTTATTCTGAACTCGTTCCCACGATGTATTGTGCGGAGCGCGCATGGGATTCACGGCCAAACTTTGATAACCGTCGCGAGCGACGGTCACGTGAGCAGTGAGATGCAGGTTATTACAAACTTTTAAATTTGTGATATTTTTCTTTCACAAGTATTGCAGATTTAGAAAGCCTAATTTTTTAACTTATTCAATATTAATAATCAAGGTTGCACATGTTTGTACACGTTCGCGTGCACACGTGTGGGTCGAGGATCTTAGTTTATATTATGCAAGTAACTTTAATTGTTCAAAAATTATGTACATACAAAATTAATCTTGAAATTTGGTGAAAGAAAAATTAGGAAGTATTCCTTATATTTCACCACTTTATTAAACTATGATTAAATGTACCTTTTTAAGCAGGAAAAGAATGCAGTGATAGATTAAGGTGTTTTTCACAATATACTTATATATGCCTATGATCTGCGGTGTCCACTGACATTAAAGTCGAATGAAGGTTTTTTTTTATGTGACGGGCGTCGCTGTCTGTGCTCGTCTGCAACACCAAAGGCATCATGACGCAGTACCGTGGCATATATGTTTTGCTGTAAATTTCATCCAATCAGGATCCCTTCTCTCCACACTTCACATAACAAAAGTGGTCACTCACCAATGCTCCGCTTTAATAGTTTTTGGACTAATCATTAAAACTATATATTATTCTTATTTTAATATTGATCTTTTATAATATATATTCCTTAAATATCTTAAATATATAATCTTTATCTATCATCCAATGACTACCTTTTAAAGTACTACTGGAAGAGGTTTCTTTAAGAAATAAGAAACCCTTTTCTAGAATTATTAGTTTGTTATGTTCTTTCTATGTTATATTCTAACTTTTTTATTACATTACATGGGCGCGCCGGTAATAGAACGCCATCTTGTGAGAGGTTTTATCGCTCAGGAATTACTTTTATTTTTATTTATATCCGCAGTTCGGTGTTGGTCATTTTGAAACATAATTTATAAGATGATTTGTTAACCATTTGCGTCAAGTTCATTTTTATTAACATTTTTATTGATTGTTACTTTGTTAATAGTTTACCAAATTAAAATTTTGTTTAGACTGTTATTGTTAAAATGTAACGATTTCCTCGAATTAAGCAGTAAATTATTGTTATAATATTTTTTAAAACGTTTACACACTCACACCCCTGCACTAGGATTCAGTGTGTCGAGGGTGGCATGGACATACACAAATATGAATTCACACACACCCATGACCCGAGAACAATAATATACCTGTCACTTAAATGTCTGCCCGGGACCATCGATCGACCATCATCGAACCCGGGACCCCTCGCTCGGCAGGCAGGGTCACTACTAACTGGTCTATGGGGTCGTCGTATTGAAATTTAGATATAGCAATAACGTTTAAAATATTGTTAACATACTTTTGATTTTGATTTATACAAATACGTCACCTCCGTTCGAAAACAATAACCAATTGTCATTTTTCCAACTGAATGTTTTCACATCAATCCTCTAGCCACCTTCGTATCCGAAAGACGTGCTCCGCTGTACCGGTCAATGGAGTGAACTTGGTTATCATCCATTAATTAGTTCTTCGATGGATTCTCACGCCCACGCGCCGATATGTCCAAAAACAATAAATAATAAACTTTTAGATCCTCTACTGGATCCTTACTACAACGCTGACAAATGCTCTACCATCGGAATCCAGGAGACATACTATCATTTTCAGGTCAACATTCCAACATGTCTAAAAAACCCAACCTCAATAATGTTACCTCGATTAAGCTAGGCCGTCCAGAGTTAGCCAGTCAGGTTTACTTCAGGTCGATGATGGAAGCAGCCTCTTACATCCCATACTACTCGAACAACACGTAAGCGTTATTAAATCTTTTGTTTATTACGTCCCTAATATCCGACCGCCTCTCAAATCAGGTCATTATCCCAACGGAATGATTCATATTGAGTCTCATATTTCACAACAATGTTATGGCGCAATGTTTCCCTTACTTTTACGTTGATAAATGACTATTGCATGGAAATTTCTACTGTTTAACGCTATTCGTTATGTTTATGCGAAAATTTAAATTGGAAATATTATGATTATTACAATTGAGGCGTTTGAAAGTCAATGAATTAAGTGAAATTTGAATGGATGACCGTTTAACATTTGCCCTTTGTTGTAGCGTGTTATGAATATTATGATTTTCCAAATGAGATATGATGCCGTTCACGTTTTTGCTGAAGTCTCTCAGCGTTGTCTAACTTTAATCCATTAACGGCCTATGCATTACACTGGATTCATACTTTTAGCTTCCGTTGAACGGGTTGGGTCAAAATAACGGTAAAAACAAATATCGTGAGTACCCGTCATATTAAAAAATTATGTATGTCCGTGATGATATAAGTTTAAAAATATGGTTTCCTTTTATTCAAAGTAGGTGTTCGATTCGAAAACACTTTTCAAAAAGTCCTTGTGCGATCGTTATGGTGGTATGCAGACCCTATTTAAATAAGTTTTATCTTATACCTTACACAACATTCAGGCCGTGTTTTCGTGGCGGATAGGGTGCCATTAAATATTCATTATTACCGACTGACGCCAACGGCTTAAGAATTTAACCATTATCAAGAAGTCCCCCCAAAGACACTTAAATGGCTTTGTAATATACCATCAACGTATGTAGTGTAATGTAATGAGATAATCAGACTTGAATGCGGATATTTGTAGTTTTTTTTATTTTTGCCGCTAATAACGAGAATATATAATGATAATTAATTACTTCATGATATACATATAATGACACCCTCAAATCAGTAAAATAAAGTAATACGTAATCTTGCTTAAGAAACATAAGAATTCTATCAACATCTCGAGCTTTGTTTAGAATAAATTGTTAAAATTCCCATTCATAAAAGAGATTTATCACGAGATGAACAAGCTGTCTATGTCGAGCAGTGGACCTCCAAAGACTGATGGATGGATGGATGGATGGAACAAGCTGTAAGCAATATTATATTTTTATATAAATAGCCAACAAACGATGACATGGTGTACCTAATGGTAAATGGTCACAGCCGCCCATGAACATCTGTAACACCAAGGGAATCACCGACACGTTTCCGGTGAAGAAGGAATCGGGGCACCCACTTATTATTGTTGTGTACTAACGAGTCTATCGTGAGACTTGCATCTTACCCAAACTGTATAAAATGCAGAAATCGTAGATATCCGTTATAATTGTACCTAATATTTCTTTTGGTGATACGTCTAACCTGAAGCGCACTTCGATGGATCTAGTATCGAGGCCACTCGGGGCTATTGGACATTTACGTCGCTGTTCGTTTATATAATGTCATCCGCAAGTAATTCATCATGATAGATAGTCAGTCTCGATAGAAATGAGGTGTGGAGTGTCCCAAATTTCATATTTTTTGATTTATTAAGATTGGCTAGGAAGCACTCCCGTTCTGCCTGGGGGGCTTTCGTTCAGATTGTGGTAAAAAGATTTTAGAAACTTCTTATATGAAAGCTATTTTGATACATTAACACGTAAGCACTCTAATACACTCTACACGTATGTAGATCACGCGCAGTAGTTGGTAATTCGTGGTCCATATTTGGTGTACGCGCCTACTGAAACCACAAGTTCTGGTTCAGGTTCTGGTCAAAATCGTTATTAAATGGGCTATTTGTTAACGAATTAAGGTTCTTTTTACATCCAACGCAAAAACTAACCCATTACAGATTCACTTGAGCGTTTATCAGTATGCATGTTCTCCGAATTATCTCAACGGAAAAAATTAAAATTTGGCCCACTCATAGTTTGCTCGTGTAACAATAAAACGACTTGTGTAACGTGCATGTTGTGACATATCATATGAAAGGCTCGTTACGTCCACAAATGTTAACATAATTTGTTTAAAAAATATGCAAAAAATACACAAAATCTGGCCATTTTACCCCACCGAAACAACTGAATGAAAATTTCTGAAATATTAGAAATGAAGGTCAGGTGTTGTCACAATTCCATTTACCATGATACCACCACACAGTTTTCCGGTCTTGCCGGTAGCATGGACGAACATAATCACGAGTGAACCACCAAACAAAAACAACAAAGAGCCAGTAACAAACGTCTATCAGCTACAAAAATTTCCGGCAGGTCGCGGCGGATGGCGAACGTTCGGCATACTGTGTCACCACTGACTGGAATAGGAAGACATGAAAATTGTAACAAATACTTTTAGATAATCAACTATATTTTATTTACGATGAAAATATATTGAATACTTAATTAAATATTCAACGATGGTATCATATAGTTAACATTAATAAATACAACCAATACTGTGTCAGCAATATTTCACTTAATATGTAATCGGTATACCTGCTATTATTTTAGAAGTGTAATAAAACTATTGTTACAATATTTATTTAATATTGTTAAAAGAGCAATCAACGATGATTTAATAGTTTGAATATGCGTCACCCGGGCAAGAGTTCTGATCTGTGTTGAGATCTGGATTATGTATGTTGCTAATTTTAAACGTTTCTGCTGGTAGCCCTCCAGGTAGCCTAAATGTATTTGAGATATTGAGATGGTGTTGAGGAGAAAGCCTTAAGAATTTATTGAGCAAAGTTTTTAAAGATGTCTTTTTTTTCCAAGAAGGTATTTACAATTAATTTTCAGAGACTAAACTACGCCATCTCTTTAACAGGTGCCTACCATAAACGGTCTTAGTAAAATGAGCGTCATAAAACTCGCAAGGATAATATTTTCTATCCACAGTTATACTTACATAAATTAATTATGGTTATTAAACTCATAGTGGATTTTTGAATATGAAATAATTATTTAATCCTATATAACCCATTATCTTCTTTATAAATATTTTCCCTAATTTGCACTGTAAATTTTAACACATCCACCCATGAAAGCATCAATACTTTTACAATATAAAATCTTTGCTCCATATAATATTTTAATCCACTATCGAGTATATATTTATTTAAAAATTCCATAATTCCCGACCGCTAGCCCATAACAACATTTCAACATTTGAATCAGTAAAAAGTTTCACTTCGCTTATTCGAACGGCACGCCCTTCCTAAGAAAATATCCCTTACACGTAATTAAAAGAGCGTGTTCTAGAGGCATAACATAATTGTTAAAGCCTTCACTTCGCTTACCTAACGGTGTCAGTGTAATGACCTGCCACGAGGCTCCACTGACCTCTTAACCGCGTGGAGACAGCCGCGCTCTACTTTGCCGTATGGTAGATGTTACACAAATATTTTTCTTATATTACTAATTATGCAGAGTAGTAAAATTTGACTATTTTAATTGGAATTAGAGTAACTATTTGCAGGGAGAACTGCAAAAGAAATATCTGAATTTACTTGTAGTAACACAAATGAAGAGACTATTCACGAGTTATATTGATTGAGAAGTAACTTTTTGATCCGTGGGAAATATTTCGTTAGAATCAATTGTCAAATATGGAATGTAATCTATCCATTAATCTAAAGTACCTGCTTCTGATTATAAACTTATATCATGTTAACTGATCATGTATTCATACTTTTTGTATTTTCAACGTTATTTCGATCTAATTATATGGGATCATGATCCAACCAAGACTCGTTTAGCTCGTGGTGCCCTCTATTGAACTACAGACGAGGCAATCACAGAACACTGTACCACCTAGTTGAGTTGGCGATGAAAATGATTTGAATGTTATTTTAAAACGGCGAACAATTCCTCAATCGTCACCGGCGAAACAGTGCTATACAAAATTTATTGAAAGCGACATAAAGATTATTTATTTTACTTCATTTATTATTATTCATTATTTTACTTTACTTCATTAATTCATTATTTTACTTCATTAATTGTTATATGTTACAGTATCGAAAACATTAGTGATAGCTTGGTGGTTTGAACGTTGATTATCCATACGGAGGGTCGGTGTTCGCATCGTGCATTCACTAATTTTCAAATGATGTCCGTCTTCTTCTTGTTATTCTCAAAGATGTTTCAATGTCAGGACAGCGTAGTGGACACATGGTCTAAACAACTCGCAGTATCAGGGAGGACCTGAACTCGGCACAGTGACGGTTACGTAATGTGATGATTTATAAAAACGTATCTCTACTAAATATACAATAACAAATATCGCACTAGTAAAAACAAAGTCTCTTTCTCCGTTTACAAGAAGCTCAAACAAGACTAAATATATACAAAAATAAATATTCATAAAACAAAGGACCTTTGTAGAAAATAATTTTAAATTTTCAGCACAAAATCCTTGCATCCAAGAGCTTAAAGCTTAAAGTTAATTTCATCGCAGGCTGTATTTACACTGGAGCCGGCGCTCGCGCGATCTGTTATTTGGATACTGAAAAATGATGGTGCTCCTTTTCATGTTTCAATTTGGAAATGAATTTTATTATTCTTTCACTACCGACGCGTCTGATACATTTTTAAGTATTCAATTGCATAGGATATTGGGCAATGTGAAATTGGAAAAACTACAGTTTTTTTTCGAGCCTGAAGGGCAGACGAAAACGCAGACGCGCCACCTAATGGTAAGTGGTCACCGTCGCCTGTAGACATAGGCAAAACCAAAGGACCCGTGCAATGCTGTCCGTGGAGGAGAACTCTTTTTACACCTTTTTTGAAGAACTCTATACCATAGCCAAAAAAGGTCGTGAGAATCGGACCGTGGAGGACTGCTGCGCATCCAGTCGGTGTGGATGGAACTTCATTCTTCGGTGGGTGGTGCGGCGATGGAAGAGTTCCTCAGGGCACTCACTGTTATAATACCGATAAAATAGGCAAAGGGAACGTTTGTCTCTCCTAGAGCTTAAGCGTTCGAGTCATTTTAGATTCTATGAAACCTTCTTCTGTATGTAATTACATATATAGTATGTATGTGTGTGTGTACTGGAGTGCTTGAATTAAATGTTCACGCACACGTCGTCCATTCGTTAAAACATAAAATGAAATGTAATTATGAAGTTTGTAATAATTTTATGACTCGGGCTAACCTATGTACCGATAAGTAATAAAATTATGAGTAAATAATAATTAATTTTTAATACTTATTGAGCCAAGTTAGACTTATTTGTCCATAGACTTATTACATTACTGCACATGGATCAAACTAAGTGGCATTGTCTGAATGCTTCCAAACGCTAAACGGATACCAACGCGAACTCAGTGACGTATTGATTTCGTTCGCAACCTGACGTTTATTTGCCAAAATGCCGAAGTGAATAGTTAAAAAGTGCACCAATTATGATAAAAAAGTTACGAAGAAAGGATGGAGTATCTTTTTGTGGGTGAGTATAAATAATATTACATAAATATTACTTGTTGAACTTATGTTTTTAGTAATTAAAATAAATATTGTAATTTACGGTTGCCAAGTAAATAACCGGCCAAGTCCACTTTATACATTATGAACGCATTAAACCGCATGATTTTAATTTGGCTGCATTTCATATGTCCAGTGTGTTATTGACAAGAGTACAAAGTAGTTCCGTGGTAGTTTATAAGTATCCTAAGAGATGGCGCTGATTATTTGGTAACTAAACAGTAATTTTATTTTTATTTACACATCAATAACCATTCATTTATATTGATGGCTATCTGTAGATAAGTGTCTTATTATTTATTATACAAGTTAAAGTGTTATTAGTCTTCATCAGATCATCATAGATATTCAATGATAGTCTCATCAACCTCAATTAGAAATCTAGTCTTGTTTGGGTCACAAATGCGTTGTTACTTTAAATGATCGTGATATTATAAATGTCACTCCGCGACACCAAAAACACGGGAAGGATAAGGATGTTAATTTGAGAACCGTCTCCACGTGACTCCATATCACACTTGATCAGTTTTTTAAAGTATTCATGTAACAAAGGATTGTAAGATGTCGATTGAGGTGAATAATGTAAAATTTTCAATACAAAATACGTGCATTCAAGCTTATAAGTAATGTGTATTAACACAAGATCTATAAATAAGATAAAAATGAATAGTTTTCTTAGATATATTTTATGTATCGAAAGCCCTTCTACACGATCTCTGTTCGGACTAGCGGTTTATTTTTACGAATCTCCCGATGAACATATTGAGATTTCCTATTTAATACAAAGTGCGGTTGTCTGAAAGCCTATGTAAAAAGCTACCGAGCCTTCCTTTAAGTAACAAAGCCTACTACTGTCCTATTTCGAATCCCAGATGAGTGTTTCTTTTTAAGTACGAAATAACTCTTAGTACATTAAAATTGGTATTTGAAGAAACTTTCATCTAATGTTGCAAAAGGACTTTCATTCTCTGTAGTATCGATAACTTATTAAAAAAGAGCCACCATTACTAAAGTTTTGGACTAAAACACTCCCATGAGTTATTGTCACGTAACAAAGTTTCCATTGTAATGGGACTGTACTGTAATTCTGAAAAGAAAAGCAAACTTTACTATTATTATTTATAACAATTGTTATGATTGAATAATTCACTGTTATAAATATAAATAAATAAACGTTTACACACTCGTACCCCTGCACTAAGATTCCCTGTATAGCGGGTGGCATCGACAAACACAAATATGACATCACAAACACCTATGATCCGAGAACGAACATTTGTCTGTCACATAAATGTCTGCCCCGGCCGGGTATCGAACCCGGGGCCCTCGCTCGGCAGGCAGGGTTACTACCAACTCGGCTAGGCTAGGTCGTCATTGTATCTTTATTTAAGTTTAACATGACTACCGTGTAGTATTAGTGCAAGCCATATGCTTGCCATACAGTTACACTCATCAATGCCAACGTAAACATTAGTCATCGAACCGTCAAGGACAATTTTAACCAATAACCATAGTATGTATTATATTTATATAAACAAAAACACTTTACGAAAGTTGACTTGTACATGTATGATTATCGTATTGATATTATACATTCCAGTGTAATCCCACTGGAAAAGTAACATAAGTTCGCATGAGTAAAATTATGCTCTACCGAATTATTGCTTTTTTATAGTATATAAATTCAATTGTATAAGTTTATTTCCGACTGTTTCTTCCAGAAGAAACATTATTACCTGTGAAAACTTTTAATAGAACTTTAGAATCTATTAACGTTGTAAGTATGTTTGATTATTGTCTAATTGTAAGTTTTCCAGAGCAATAAAAAATAAATAAAACTATTGCTCCAGTTTGAACAGTGACATAATAATAAAACCCTTATAATAATAATAATAAAACCTAATATATAATATATAACCTAATATATAAACCTAATACCTAATATACCTAATATATAAACCTAATATATAATAATAAAACCCTTTTTCTTGGGAATGCAGCATTAAACTACCGATTTACTGTTAATACTGACAAGTTTTTTTAAATTTCCACAGACTGAGCTTTTCATATATTTACGGGTAGAGGGCGTTCCAGAAGAGTGCTTGAATAGTATCCAAATAAGTAGGTAGAAGAAAAAAGCAGTACTTACTCGTGGGATGTAAGCTATGAAATCTTTTAATGTGCTTGCTTGCTGTACAAGCGAAAACGGCTTCAGATGCAATCTGTGTTAAGCTAAATACACCTAAAGCCGTGTTTTTAAACTTACGAAAGCGCGGTGATATTTTAAGCGGTGCTTTTCATGTTATTGCAGCTTATAAAGAAAATACCCTTAACATTGCTTTATGAGACTTTAAATAAATATGTGTGGGATTTAATAATGATATGGTTATGTATGTAATAATATATACGCTTGTTTATTTACACATTTTGTTTTTTTTTATGTTAAAAGCCGACGAACGACCAGACGAGCCACCCGATGGTAAGTGGTCACCGTCGCCCATGGATATCAACGAGAGCAAAGGTATCACTGATGCGTCGTCCGCCAGGAAATGAAAAGAAGGTAAGAAAGAATATACTGGCTCTCAAGCCCCCAGCCGGAACACGACGAATCGTTTGGCGGCTGACTCAAGCAGGAGTGTGGTAGGTAGCCAGGCAGGCTTCACGGACTGATAATAATACCACTAATAATATTAATGACTTAATAATAATACCGATAACTGTTGTTTGTTTACACGGGCACAATGAAATAAAATGCAAAAGTACCGTCCAAATGACTGTAGCTTCCGGTGTCTCTCGAGAATACAAAGCTGGCACAGCCCACTACTACAGCGAGGCTGGCGTGGGTTCCCGGGTGGACGGAGCTCGTTACTTACTTTAACTTAATTGTGAACTGTAACTTTGATCCTATTCATTACTTATGCAATTACATTTCTTTATCAAGCCCAAACATAAATAAATAAATAAATACATAAATAAATAAATAAACGTAAACACACTCACACCCCCGCATTAGGATTCCCTGTGTCGCAGGTGGTGTGTACGTACACATATAAGATATCACAAACACCCATGACCCGAGAAAAAATATTTATCTGTCACATAAATATCTGCCCCGGCCGGGATTCGAACCCGGGACCCCTCGCTCGGCAGGCAGATTTACTACCAACTGGGCTATAGGGTCATCGACATAATTACGCAATCGGCACACGGTATTGAAATATCTAAACGAAAATTAAATCCAGATTTCACGTGCGCCGTACACAAACAATCGTATCAGCATATGCAGATGTATATAATGCATGCACACGCCCCGCACCAGATAGCGTTATTGGCGTGACCTATTGCTGCTGACGAGAACAAAGGTAACCAACTCGGTACGTATTTAATTTTATTGTATACAAGAAAACTGCCCTCGCTTCGCTAGGACTAGGATTTCTCATTCTATGAATTACAAATTACAATATTTTTTTTTATTTATGCATGGATAGTAATGAAAGAAATTTTAACTATTAAGTGATGCTTACTGCAATACACTAGTGAAAACCAGAACTAAATCGGTGAAGCCGTTTCTGGGGTTAGCGGCCACAAACGCACAGACAAACAGACAAAAATTCTAAGACTCCTAATAATAGTTTTTCTCATATGTCGTTCATGTACAGAAAGTGATCAGTTAGAATTTTATTATTAGTATAGATAGTGAGTGTTATCTCTAATAGTATATAATAATGTTTTGCAATGTATAAAGGTCCATTACAATTTCAATCATTTACGTTAATTATACCTTTTCAGTCCATCGTTTATCGACTGGGCTAACGCCTGGGTTGGACTGAGAAGAGTTAAGGACATGGTCTACCGTGCTTGCTAAGTCTGGATTGGCAGACTCTCAGGTATGTCGGTTTCCTCATGATATAATATATTTCTTCGCAGAATCTAGCGATAATTAATGAGCAATTCGCACATAATTTGAATAAGTTAGGAAAAAAATAATGTACCATGTTTTTATAAAGGACTGAAAAGTATAAAAAATTTCGTCTTCTTTTTTCACATTTTCATGCATTGTCATCCACTATGATGAGCGATGAGCTATGGTCCAAATTTCAAGTGTCTAGCCCATCGGGAAGTTAGTTCAAAATCAATTATGAAATTCCACGCCGACGGACATAGCAGAAAGCAAGTTAATAAAAACATGGTAAAAAATTAGAGGTATTTATTTGCAGGATTCCTCAAGTTAAATCGAGTCCTAAGTTCAAACTACTGGGCTATTACTGCTCTGATATTTTCTCTTAGTTATACGATAATACGAATATATATATTATCTATCATCAGTTACTTTGCGTACAGTTATTGATTAGTGTAGCTACCTGTTTTGTTTACTCCCGTCTGTAATTTGAATTTAATAGCATAATATTATGTAATAAATATTAATTTTAAGTCTCACGTTCCACCCAAATTCAATCATACTCTAAATTTTTGTCTGTCTGCATGTATAACCTCTATAACTCACAATAATATTGACTGATCTTCATGTAAATTACTGTATAGGAATAACTTGTGACGTCACACATGATAACCTATATAATACGAAGTCGGTTGACCATATGATTGATTATCATGAAAAACATTGAATAATTATTTTCGTATTTATTCAGCAGCCATTAATTTGTTTCTTTCCATGTGGGCTTGTATATAAACCTGTCAGTTTTTGTCTTATAATCGGTTGCCATTTTGTAATAAAACTATTTCTTAATTGTACAACTGTGGCAACAAAATAAATATAAGTAATAATAACTTTGCATTGATCGCTCGCAAACAGCGTTTGGT
The DNA here is from genome assembly GCA_003671415.1 of Megathymus violae. Lineage (NCBI taxonomy): Eukaryota > Metazoa > Arthropoda > Insecta > Lepidoptera > Hesperiidae > Megathymus > Megathymus violae. Next base: position 1,510,206 of record PDGT01000066.1, on the reverse strand, counting down.
TGAAGACCTTACGTTCCAATCGACAGCTGTACAAGTATAAAATATAAGCGTGCCACACACAACACACACACTCACAAAGAAGAGATTCCCGAACACCCGCGGCAGTAATACATCAGCCGTACAATTATCCTGTTATCCTGCCAACAATTTATCAACTAGATTCCTCGCCATTTATACACGCGCCAGATATAAAACCGCTTTCAAATATGTCGCGTCGTGATTTATACACTGGAGTGAAGTGTTGTGAAACGTTGCTGAGAGAGGTTGGAAGTGATGTGGCATTATTTTCAATTTACATATACAAAAACCGGTCAAGTGTGAAACGGACACGCTTGAAATAGTGGTTTGTGCTGTTAATGTATTCGGGTTAATGTCACCGTTCTTGATAGACTTTGTATTTTTGTATAATGGATTACTTGCAATGGGTGACGATTTACTGGGAATTGTTTAAAATTTTAGGCTCAGTAGTTCTCAAAGTAGTTGAAATTGGTCTTTTATTTTTGCATTTTTTTAGTATCTACTTAAGTATGATTTTTAAAATAAAAATAAATTTATATTATAGATACATTTATATCGCATTTGAACCTTATTGAATTTGTATCAGATTGTAAACGGTCAATTGCAGAAATTTGCAATCTTTGTTTTCTAATTGTCTATTCCAGGGGGTTCCGTAACCGTAAACGAAACTATTGGATTTCCGAAATAAAATCATGTCTGAAACCGTAACCGAATCCGATAAAAAAGTTTCGGATAATTTAGGATAGCGGCAGAGTCTACATAAAATATGTTATGACAGATTTTCGCTGGCCGAGACAACACACTAGCCGCGTCGTTCTCATTTTAGACAGTTCAAAGCTATTGTTTTTTTCCGTAATTATAATATCACATAATAATTAGAAATTAAGTTGTTACCTGGTAAATATTATATTTTTTTCCATGTCGTAAATCATCTAATATCCGTTACCGAAACTATCCGAAACAATCGGATAATCCGAAATAATTTCATATCCGTAACCGTAACCCAAACCGATAAGATATTATTCATATATCCAAATCCAGATCCGAAATTTCATATCCATAACATCCCTTCTCCATTCCTAAATATATTTATCGTTGCAAATTATAAACCTCAGTAGACTTTGAGAAAATATGAAGTGAAGGACTCACAGTGTGAGATAAGCGCTTAAAAGTATATTATCCTTTAAACTTTATATCAATACATGAGTAATAAATAATAAAATGTTAGCTCGGTTCGACTAAGAGGAAAAAATGAGTCGTAATATAAAAAAATACTGATCAAAATCCAAATAAGGTTTGCGTAAGATCAGATATCTCATTGGCATTTAAGTTTCCCTCTAAACTATGCGTGATATAGTGCTCTTGTAAACTCTGAGATCATATCAGTCCATATGTTTGTATTTTAAGACAATTGTTCATAGTTATAAGAACATTCGTAAGGTGGCGCTGCAGCAATGTTATACTGTACAATGATAGCGTACTAGAGATAACGATAATAATGAATACTAGTTTTCTCGTAGGGATCATTGGAGCCCAGTCGTTCAACAAACAGAGGAGAAAAGGAGGAAGAAAGTTTTCTTTACACGACATTTTAATATATAGATTTTAAACTGATTTGCATACTTTATAAGTTGTTCAGACTGAATTGATTATCTTTCATTCTTCATTTGATTCACAAATGTTTGTTTTAATTTATTTAAAGGTTCATATATTATCATCTAGAGTTCGGCCTTATTTATTGTCTGTTAAGCTCAATTAACACATCCCAAAACTTATCATCGGAAAACTTGAAACGATTTATGGTGCGGTAAATTTTAAATGTCTGAACTGCGCTACGTAGCATGTCATATGAAAAATTTCCCGTTCTTTAATCTCATCTGCATAAAACACAAATTTGAATAAGCGAGTTGATGCTCACGAAATTTAATACTGGTTTTTGTTGCAAAGTTTCGGACATAGCCGGATATATGCGGGCGATAACCAGTTTGGACCAGTTAAATCCGGATGCGCCGATGTGGGATAAGCTGTGTATGTTGCTGTTGTAAATTTTGTGGGGCTTACATTATCAGGTTGCGTGGGAAAACATGCGTTGATATTGATTCGGAAAAATGGCGTTCATTTTTTGGGTTTACTTTGATGACGTTATAAAAATAATGTCGTAATTACTTATTGTGGTAAAATTATAAATAAGAGGTTATATCATACTCAAACCTCTATAAGATTCACTGTATTGCAAATAAAATACACAATTATAAAATGATTAACAACCAAGACCCGAGAAAATTTGTTCCTCTCTCGTACCTAAATGACCGACTAACATCTCTGTAAATTGACCCTTCACTTAGCAGAGCCCCTCACTATCAACCCTACTTTGTCACTTGCCCTCTCATGCCATTGCACCAATGACCTAGTCTACAATACTAATAACAGAATAGGGCTTCGCGTAAGGATTATATTATCAGTATTATTATTAGTCACTGATATTCATATTGGTATTATTATCTTCTCTCCTGCTTGAGTCAACCGCAAAACGACTCGTCGTATTCCGGCTGGGGGCTTGAGAGCCAGTACTTTCTTACTTTCTTCTTATTTCCTGGCCAACAACACATCAGTGATACCTTTGGACTTGCCGATATCCATGGGCGACAGTGACCAATTACCATCAGGTGGCTCCTCTGTTCGTTTGTCGGCAATTAACTTAAAAAAAACAATACATTTTGGACTTATTCCGAACTAGTTAACGCCTAATGAATCATCATAGTAAAACCAATAATCGTTCCACTACTATGCTCGGGGCTCCTTACACAAAGAGAAGTTAAGGATATAGTCTCCACGCTGACTTACTTCGGTTTGGGTGACTTCACACACTTTTCAGAATGTTATGGAGAATTGTCAGGTGTGCAGGTTTTGTCATGATATTTTCCTTCACCAAAGCAAGTAGTAGTTAATTTGTAATACGCGCACAATTTGGATAAATTAGAGGCGTAGGATTCAAACGCGAATCTGCCGTCCTGGGTGCTCCATATACTGGGTATACCACAAAACTGCCCCTGCTCGGACCAAATGGAACCAATTGTATGCATCGAATTTCCCTACTATCAGACTCATTGTAAACTCAAAGCGGTGTGTAAATCGTTCCTGGTGAAGTCCATGACACTGGGTGTTATATGATTATTTACGACCTTACACGATTATAAACGTAATACGATTACGATTACACGGATCACCCATTTTAGAACGCTTTTTGTTTTAATTAAAATATATTTTAAGTCGGCGCGTTAATTAGTTTTGAAGTTGAATAGGTTTCGGTTGGGCGTGGATTAATAATGACATCCTGTAATGTATGTATGTTGCAGTGATTCTATTGCCTTCGATATCGGAATAAAACCGTACAATGTTCAGAAATTGATTCATGTCGGCAGGGTTGTCACATGGCACAAAACTATATTATAACAAAATATGTAATTATAATGTAAACGATGTGTGCATTTTTTGAATACTCTTACCTTCAAAGCACACCACGAAACTTTATTTTTTCATAATAATTCAAATAAGAGTTTACAACAAGAGTACGAATGTTAAGCCATGCGGCTTTTCGTTTCTTCAGGTTGTATTTTAGTTTTGATTTTTGACAAAAACCTTCGAATAATACTATTACAAAGCTTCTCAAAAGGTCGGCCGAAAAGAGGAGGGCGGAAGTGTTACGAAGTTTCTCGAAGGGTCAGCCGAAAACAATAGAGGCCATAAAAATCCAGGCAGTAATACAGCGACTCTCGCCTTATGCTTTAGGTAAAAGGAGGAATATGGCATACGGCCGTGCGGATCCTGACACAATACTTTAGTTGTATGAAAACAAAAAGGAATAGAATGTAATTCCTGTGTACACAAAAAAAGTTAGTGTTTTCCTTTCCTTTGTCTATTTACCTATGGTATAGGAATATAGATGTATTGGTCAAAGATATTACATATATTTATCACCCTACTTTAACACAGATAAACGAAAATACTCAAGCAAGACAATTGTCGGGTCTTCCTGGCGTTACATGTGGATGTGTTTAATAAAAGTGTCAACAATTACACAGTTCCATTTGAACGTCCTCATTGTCACGGTGACTTGTAAATTAGCAACGGATAAAGGGTGTCATTACACTGAAAATTACCCTCCGCGAGTGAGAATAATTTGCGAGTTTTATGAGTACACGTGTCTAATATAACGGAGTGCGAGATGTGTTCCACACCTGTCGGCTTTGTTACAACTTTTTACTGTTGATTACGCCGGTGTTTGATACTAGAGATATTATGAATATGGAATTTCGGATAAGGATATGGATGCGGATATGTGTATAATATTTTTCCGGTTTCGGTTACGGTTAAGGATATAAAATTATTTCGGATTATGCGATTGTTTCGGATAATTTCGATTACGGATATAAGATGATTTTCAATTTGTGAACAAATTTATATAATGTATTTGCAAGGTAACATTTTGACTTTCTGTCTAGGTATTATTATGTATCTAATATTATAATGACAAAAAACCTTAAAAACAAATAATAAAACCTGCCTCGAGATGCTCAATGTTTAGACAGCGAAAATCTGTCATAACGTGTTTCATTTAGACTCTGCCCCTATCCGAAATTATTCGAAACTTTTTATTCGGATTCGATTACGGTTTCAGATATGTTTTTATTTTGGTTATCCGATAGTTTCGGTTACGGTTGTTGATTCATTCATGAAATGTTATATTCATATAATTATTGTATTCGTCACTGATCGTATATCTGTCAGAATGCTTAATTCGTGTACGTTTCGTTCATTTTACTTTCACATGTGTGTAAAAAAACTTTTATATACCAATTATGTATGTATTTGGTGGCGTGGTCGTCATAAACATACAGCACCCGAGAATAACATTTTATTGTCACATTAATATTTACCCCGGCCGGGAATCGTACCAGAGGCTGCTCTCTCGATGGACAGGGTCACTATTAACTACGCTACAGGGTTGTCACTGTATTCTGACAACCTATTTATTTTGTTTAACATATATGTTATGACAGAACCTGAAAAGTGGTGTCGAAGTGAAGTTATGAATAACTCCTACATTTATAAGCCAATATATTTATTGTTTAAATAAGTATATTAGAGAAAAACGTCTGCTAAATCAGACAGTGTACTGCAAAATATGGTCATGTAGGTATTCTTCTCCAAACGAATACCCGCTATGCACAACCATAAATAAAAGTTTTCCTGCATTCGTAGCCGGCTAAAAGTCCTTGTCGATGCAGCTACTTAGCCGACTGATCACTAGACATTTCTCAGCATTAGCTGATAAGCTGCAGCGATTTGTCGTCGTGCCACAGCCATTTCCTTTAAAATTTTCAACATTTTTTAAGCGCTACATAAATCACTTCAGTAACGGATTCCAAAAATAAAGAGACAACGATATGATGCATTATTACAATGATGTTAAAACTACCATTGTGTTTAATAGTCTTGATTGGATAGGCGTGGAAAAGAGAAGACAATATGTTTTAGGTAAGTTACAGGTATACAGAGTGTGTAGTAGCCAGTGGAGTTCATTTGGACTACACTTGTTACTTTGTACATTATGTACACTACCAACTCGCAGTATACTAGCGTCAGAGACAATGATTTTACGGATCTTGTTTGAAGATAACCAGGTTTGCAGAAGTTAAACAACGATCAGTGGGAGTTGGGAATGAGAAAGAGACATACATAATGTGTTAGTATTTGTAAGTTATAAAAATATCTCAATATCCTAACAAATCAAGTTAATTAATCACCTTTCTGAATTTATAACAGAAACAAAATTTGGAACAGAGAGAATGAACTTTATTTACATCGTGAAAATGTTCCACGCATGTATATTATGTATATACCTTACAAGTGCGTACGTTCAACACGGACATATTTTAAAATAAATTCGCGAATCGCACCGAATTAATTAAACGGATTCCATGAAAAAGCAGGGAATCGCAGTATATTAAAGTGCAAACTGCGATCTTTTTCAAATGTAAATTTAAAATTTAATTGACGCCAGCTCTTTTTAATTAATAAAAAGTTAATTAAAAGGAAGCACCGATAGCCTTTCAGTTCGTTGGAGTCGTGAGTGCTCGTGAGTTATGGAGGTCGACTGCGGTCAGGTGTCGAGTGCGCTACTGCTAGTGGCAAAATTTAATTAGCATCAATCCACAAAAAATTGCTGAGGATATTTTAAATATTAATCATTAGTTAAACTTCGTCGGAAACATTCAGAGCATTTAAGAATAACCAACATTTTATATGGTCACCTTCCTATTGTTATGGCACTCTCTATTTCAGCACCGTAGAACAATATGTTAACCATCTTCCAATAGAGGTCAAGAATATCTAAAATGTTATATGGTCACCTTCCTATTCTTATGGCACTCTCTATTTCAGCACCGTAGAACAATATGTTAACCATCTTCCAATAGAGGTCAAGAATAACCAACATTTTATATGGTCACCTTCCTATTGTTATGGCACTCTCTATTTCAGCATCGTAGAAGAATATGTTAACCATCTTCCAATAGAGGTCAAGAATAACCAACATTTTATATGGTCACCTTCCTATTCTTATGGCACTCTCTATTTCAGCACCGTAGAACAATATGTTAACCATCTTCCAATAGAGGTCGACTATATATAGCATTACAATTCATAGCTGTCCCACTGTTGGGCTCGGTTAGCAAAAAGAAGGGTAAAAGTCATAATCCATCAAGAAAACACAATGGGAAATTCTAAGGTATGCAGATTTTCTCGCGATATTTTCCCGTTGCCAAGCAAGTGTTAATTAATTTGTAATACTAGACGACCTAATTTAATTCAACCTCGTGGTATTCGTCATCTGTGTCTCTGGCTATCACCTTTCTTTTAGAATCGGTGGTAAAGAGCTTTTAAATTCAAATTCCAAATCATTTAATCATTTAGGTATTCTGTAAATACACATATGCACGTAATTTTTTGCTACTGATTCGAAAAGGTACTTTAATTTAACATCGAGGAGAAGAAACGGCGAAAAAATCTGCTCAGCACATCTTTTAAATTAATTATGGCAATTATTTATGGCAATTACAAAGTAAGTTTAAGCCTGCGCGGAACTGGTTTCTACTATTCCCAAGCGCCCTTGGCATTAACATATTCATATATACCATAACATTCTTTACCGATAAACTGTGCCTTTCCTTTCTACCGGCATCGCGAATGAATCCATCATTTCACAGATGTGAATGGGCGACACTGGGCACTACCTACCGAGGGCCCTATCTGTTTATTCGTTGTAGTTTTTCCAACATCGTATTCTTCCTTAATGAAGCTCCAGAAACCTATAATTCTTCAGCGTATAACGTAGCTTTGTTGTAAGTATTTGTTGCCGTCATTAATGGAGATCATTAATGAGCAGCAGATAAGAAACAGAGTCTTTGTTTCGAGCGCCGCTGGTGTAGTTTTCGTCGTTGTGATCAACTGCTTTTTGTTGCCGAGGCGAAGTATTCTGCTACTTTGGTCGTGAAATACTGACCCAGTTTTCGTTTTTACGTAGGTACTTTTTGTCACTTTGTCATCGAGATTTGTTTTACCCGAATTCAACTTTTCCGGAGTTTTCAGGCTTGGCAAGCGAATACTTCTTTGTCGGTTGATATAGAAACTTGTAATTATTAAAATTATATGAAAGTTAGGCATCGCTCGACGTAATAATATGTTCCCATTCAATGACAGTGTGGAAAATTTGTAAGTTATAAGTGAATAGGCTTTTTCTAAGTATAACTACACAGTCACTTCCCATCGGGTGTTATTGTAGTCAAACATTAGCGATTACTGTACATGTGGAAGGTTGTTTTGAACGTAATAAAGTTGATTTTTTAGTTCTGTTGTCGAACGCAATTTCGGTTCCAACATAAGTGACGTCTCTCTCATTCACGAATTAACTTTTATCCATGACATCGGCACACCGACCCTTGATGATTGTATGATGGTGACAAATCTTAGGTATAAATTTTTGTTTTTTGCTACCAAAATAATCTTAAATTAACTAACAAATAAACAATTAACACGTGTGTCTATATTTTCATACTTTAAGTTAAAAAAAAGTTAAAGCTTTTTAACCTGGCCGAGACTTTATACATTTGCAATATTTCCTATAGATATGTCTTGGTTCAAGTTTGTTATTTATAGCATTGACAGCCCTGAGAGTCGGAGCTTTTGCATTATTAATTACAACTACACATTGTTAGAGCCTTTCACTTGGCAGCGGAGCCACTGTCAACTCGGTACCGGGTCCTTGGAATATGTAAGTAAATAAATTACTTTTAAAAGCTTGCAATACGATTGTAAATATAATTTTTCTGGTGCATTCACTTTATTGTATTGGAAATGTATGTTATTCGCCGTTGTGTAGAATTCCAAGGTATTAAGTAAAATAAGTATTTTTCACATTTCGTATGAACTGTGTAACTGTAAAGTTCCGGAGTGGAGGTTGAGGTTAGGTGAGGTGTTCTTTTTTAGTCATTCACTAATTCTATGCTAACAAATTTACAGCTACAAACGATTACAAAATATATGTCCAAAGATGTTAGTGGTGACGTCACATTTAATATTTTTCGTAATACCCTAACGTCCCAAATGAAAACGAGAAAACAATCTATTAACGGCAACTCCCTGTGATGAATAAAAAATCCAGAGAAGCCGACCCCTTTGTTCGTCAACACGAATGACCGTTTACGACTACTCGCTGCCGACTGGAAACCGAAGTGTTTCACTTATTTACAACATTCAATATTAGATACCTATCGCACATACTCCAACGTACGAGAGTTTTCTCAGGAAGACAGGAAGCGTCTACTATTTGGAGACCTACTTGAGTGCCAACAAAGTTTAGCAATCTTTCCTAGTGCTGGAACAGCCAGATGCGTAACAAGGTTGATAAATGTTTATAACGTTTGCGTATTTTATTATTATTACGTGTCATTCTCAAAGCGCGCTTACGGACGCGCTTACGCACGGAGTCATTTCGTTTTATAACGTGGAACGGTATATTTACACATCGCGAGCGCGAAAAATACGTTGTTTTGATGAAACTTGCAATGTCTGTTCAGTGGTTATGATATTGTTACGTGTCAGGATCCGTAGGCTCGAAAAAATGCCACAATAGTCCCGCAGAGACTTTATTTTACTACACACACACTTCACAATCACAGTTACACTCGTAGATCGCAGGTATTCGCTTCGTAGGGAGAGAACTCTTCGCTTCGTATTCGAAAACCGAATGCCTTGTGGCCGACCCTGCCCGCTATTTATATCGATTTCCGGGCTTCCAGATCCTTCCACGCCCTTTGTTGAAATAAACAACAGGAAATCCCAGAAATCGACATAACAATAGCGGGTCAGGTAACAACCCCATTTCGGCCCTCATCTGTGCTAATCTCGCCCCTTTTGCTTGAGGCATACGGGCCAGATTGGCCTGGAGTGACCCAGGTAGTTTTTTATTACTACCTGGGTTTCTCTTTTATTGCCTCTATTGTTTGCCTCTGTTGTCTGCCTTTATTGTTTGCCTCTCCGTAACGGTCGGCCACCCTTCTAGAGACTTCGCAAGCCTGCCAACTTCGAGAAGCTTCGTAACAATATGGTTATTTTATGACCATTTCTTATAGATGTTCGTTAGGGTTATATTAAGCCACCTATTAGGTAAATTATTATTGATGCCGTTTTTAAACGATAATAACATTGACAGCCCTACGGTTAGGGTTGATTGGATATCAGGGGGTTACTTTAAACAGTTACAAAAATTTGTACAGTCGTTAAGCCTTGTCGGAATGTGAATGCGAACTATCAATATAATATTGACATCGTTTGTTCTGCAATGGCGTGGAGTGTTGTGGAATACATGTGCAAAACAGTTTTGTCTGTATTGGTTTAAACAAATTTCATTAATACACTCATTTATAATCATTTAATGATTTCCCGCATTGTATCATTGTATAGGATGAAGAGAGTAATATTCATAAATTGTTACAATTTCTAAATGTATATTTACATTAAATTTTGTTACAAACAAGTAATTGAGACTTACGCGTCTGTTTCGTGACGAATACTAATTGTGAGACAAGCGTTCAATTAAACACCTATTGTCTGATTACCTGTAACAAATAAAAAAATAATTAATAAAAGATATTTCATATTAAATTTGCAGTACAAGTGATTTTAATCCAGCGTAAGCAATCCAAGTCGGGTCTATCAACGAAACTCTATTTTCCTTTTATTTCCCCTTATTTTTCCCCTTTATATATTTCTAATGACATATATTAATTTATCTTATGTAAACTCTTTCTGGTCATTGACTGAATGATTTATATTTAAAAGCCGGTTTTGATCCGCTAAAGGTAAGTGATTGAAATTTCGGAGTGAATATCTTTATTACATAGACATTTACTAAGACAGGCTGCAGTTGGAAATGCAACCCCGGACGACACCCTTGCTCGTGGTCCGGCAAGTGCACCGAGGCAGTGACGCAGTGTCCTGTTAGAAGTGACGCTTAAATCGTCGTTTTCGTTAAAAGGCAAAAAATGCATTGGAGTTTCATTAAACATTCTGCTATTCTTGTTTATATACTCATGCTCAATGGTCTTGGGATATCATGGAATGGTCATGGAAGTTCTGAAGAGAGACTCGAGCACAACAGTGGTACAATTATGAGTTGGTGATGATCGATACGAAGTTGATAAATTTGGTGATTGTGAAATTAGTAATTAATGGCTTTTTAATTAATCTTTATAGAATATTCAACTTTATGGAATAGTCAAAAGTTGATTTTGCGGTTAACACTCGTGGAGTCTACTCACCCTGATGCTGCTCTGTTTCGGAGCGACACACGTGTTGGTGACGGTATGTGTGTTGGTATATACTTTTATTTATCATAAATGCATATTTTCGTTTGTTGGAGGGAGGGAGGTTCTATGCATGTACAGAAGTACATACCATCATACATTGTGCTTGCGGATTGTTGCAAAGTAAATTAATACTAATTTAATAACAACGAATTTTCGCAAAATAACGCCTGATACTATCAACTTTGTAGAATAGAATAGAACAGAACATTTTTGTCTTGAAAAAATACTTACAATTTTACAGATGACATATAAAATAATAACAAAATATTATCTGTAAATTGATCATCGCTCCAAAAAAAATCCCGCTCAGCATTACGCTGACAGTCTATAAACAACCAGCGCCTTACAAATTTAGTAACATAATATAGTTTTCATACAGTGTCAAAATTCATATTGCTCGTTTCACCAGTAGCCAGTAACTTGTGGCGACCAGTTATGTGTTATGTAAAGTGGACGTTCATGGTTTTGTGACGTCAACGCATTCGAAGGCACCACGACGTTAATGATGTTGACGTAATTTTTAATTATTCTTATAAAAAACAGCTATGAATCATCCATTGTCGTGTGCACATTCAACGTGTTTCTACGCTCGTCCGTCACGCACACCACTACATCAGCGGTTATATAAACGGCAGCTCGATTAGCGTCCGATGACGATTTGGAGGCCGTATGGTCAAAACCAACTTCGGGTGGTGTTTAGTGGGTAGGCCACTAGGTTTATCGGGAGACCAACCTAACAAGCGCAGCCGGCTGCGCTGGTATGCATGAGCATTCACCAACCCCTCCCGTGCTTCTCCGGAGGGTAGCTCTTTTCTCTTTGTCTGGGCGTAAATAAAAGTGATAATTCATTCATCATCTAGACGGCCCAGAGTGCGATAGCCCCGCAGTCCACTCTGGAGTCGACTCTTGACTTGACCGGTAGCCCCGCAGCCCTCGAGGAAAGTGCAAGCTAGGAGGTTAAGGAAGGCGATAGACCCGCAATCCCTTCTCAGAACCACCAATAGGCATAAACGAATCAAATGTTGTATGTTTGTTTTTAAATTGAATAAACCTTGTTAGTCATCCATTCGTTATTCATTTCATCGCCTGTCATCATAGTCTTTCTATTCGTCCATCACACCTTATTAACACTGAATTTGCTGGACACAAAATAAAAATGAACGTTTACACACTCACACCCCCGCACTAGGATTCCCTGTGTTGCAGGTGGCGTGGTCGTACACAAATATGATATCACAAACACCAAAGATCCAAGAAAAATCATTTGTCTGTCACATAAATGCCTGCCCCGGATGGGAATAGAACCCGGAACCCCTCGCTCGGCAGGCAGGGTCACTGCTAACTGGGCCATCGGATCGTCTGTTGCTACGAAACCATCGATTACTATAATTTGGCACGGACCACTGGATTCATCGTTTTAAATAAATTTGAAGAAAGTATAACAGTAATAAAAATAAAATTAAATAAACAACTCGAATGAGAAAGATTTAAATAGCAATTCAAACAAATTGCCTTTCGGGAATCGCTGTCAAAGAAATGTTTATTGGATCCTGGCGAATTAAGGTTCTCGAATTGAACGAAAATTGCTATGTAAAGGGGAGGAGCGAGTTAAATGATAAAATAAAATGTATTTATCTATACATTCGTTTAAAGTTGAAATTGCGAGATCGTAACAAAAAAAAATATCTTTTGAAGGGAAAAGCCTCGAATCATTCAATTTACATTTTAAGTGAATTTTAAACAACATTTTTGTCAATTACCAGTAAACGAGCAGAAAGACTACTTAATGTGTCGTGGTCGGCGCCGCAATGATATTCGTAACACCTTAAGTTTCAACTGTTTATTCAAAACCTATGGGAGTAATTTAAAATTGCAGAATAAAGTCTATCTGAATTTTCAACTTTGGCAAGTAAATCTCTTGGTAACATCGAACTCAGATCGGTTTCCGGGTTCAATTACCAGCTGTGGCCGGCATTTATGTGACGGATAAATGTTCGTTATCGGAACATGGATGTCTCATTTGTGTGTTATGTGCGTGAACGTTCATTTATAAAAATCCAAAAAAACTTTGACCCTCTCAGCGTAATTTCGACTGTTGGTGAAGCGTCATAACGAGGCTTTCACCCAGCCGGCAAGCTATTAAATATTTTTAACAGGTTGCATTGGCAATCATACAGAGCCAGTGCGCGAGTCTTTTTACGCGGAAAGTGACAATCCTGGATCGATGTGAATGAGCGACGGTGGCTGTCATAACCCACCAACGTATGAGCTATACCCTCGATCGCTGGCGGTTAACTATTTATTTCACATTTTATTAAATTAACTACGGCTTACCCAGGGCGGACTGGATGCCTCATTGTATCTCTACCGGACAATTGGGTAGGTGTTCAATACAAAAATTTATAAAAACAATAAGATAATGAATTATCAGTATTCACAGCGTTAACTCAGTTCAAATTATCATCCTCATTAATTTTAATTGGGAACCACTTGACGCAACGAGCGGCGACGCGCGACGCAGCGACCCGCGGCGGTCCGCTTTCATAACATTCACTTTGTACAATTCGTTGACGGAAATTATTATTTTTAATTTGAAAAGTTTTGTGAAAACAAGCTCAAGTCTATTATTTGAAATATCTATGGAAGTTAAACCCCGGCGGAAGCTCGGTATTAAAATTATTCTTTTTAATTATACTTTTTAAAATGGAAAATTACTCGTAAATTATAAGTTTGTTAATTAAAATAAGAAGTTAAAAAAAATATATAATTAAATGATTTTGTACTTGATTATTTAGATATATTTCAAATACACTCATGTACGTCATTGTTTGTTATTAATAGCGATTTGAAAGGTGTTTTTACGTGACGAGAACAACGGCGAAAGACACTCTTCAGCACATCTTTTAAACAATATAAATGTTATTTCTGTTAAAAGATATGTAAAATATCAGAGAATCGTAAGACGCCAAAGACTGTTTAATAAATTGATTAAGTGCACAGTTCACCGACGTTCAACAGAACGGACGAGCCGCCAAAGCGTCGCCCGGTAGTCCCAGCAGGGGGCGCGACGAGCATCAGTGTTTGGTACAACACAACGATGAATGGGCGCCCGTAAAATCCTAACGTCGCATTTATTTATGTAAATTTATGAATATTAGCGTAAATATAAGGAGGAATGAAGAGCATGTTGTACGGAAGGTATTAAGTATGAACGTAGATGGCTATAGAGGTAGAGGAAGGCCAAAGAAGCGATGGATGGATTGTGTGAAGGATGATATGTCTAGAATGGAAGTTACTAGTGAGATGACGTCTGATAGAGAAGTATGGAGGAGAAATACATGCTGCGCCGACTCCAAATAAAGTTGGGATAAGGGCAGGAGGATGATAATGATTATGAATATAAGCGTAATGTAACAAAATATTTTTACTTCATTTTCATCCACTTCCAGGCGTTCAAATACTACAAAATTTTACACGCATATTAAGAGTTGAAGACGGTGCAATAGTATCATAATTATAACCTATCATCCGAACAAAATATAATTAGCGGTTTCGCCGTTACACCACAGGCGTTTCTGTCGTTTTAATTTTGAATAAAATTATCAATTATTAAATGCACTTTGTTAGTTCGACGATCTTGTAACTCAGCTGGTGGTGACTGCCTGTCGAGCGAGGGGTTCCGCTTTGAACGCCCAGCCGCGGCAGACTCCTATGTGACAGATGTGTTCGTTCTCGAGTCGTGGGTGTTTGTGATGTCATATTTGTGTTTGCGTCAACCTTACTTGCAGCAAAGCCGTATTTTGTATTCAAGTTAAAAGCATTCTACATATTATTATTACCTAATACAGTCTCTATACTTAATTTTGTCAGCATTAAGCTAAAATACAAGTTATAAATACAAAAGTTGCATCGTTTCAAGCTTTTTCAACACTCCATGTGCAGTGACAGCGAAACATGCCAAAGTTCACAGCATATATTATATCGAGATAATGGAAACGATCCGCCTCCGAAGGAGTACGTTGGCCGGCCGCCAACATGTAACATCGATTGTGGATAGTTCATAATCAAACATACTATACTTTCATGTGGTAACTTCATGCCAATATTACGTATATTATATATTATGCTTACATAATTTACTGCTACGGAAATAATGGGTGATAAATTGAATAAAGGATAAGCGAGCGAGCTGCCCCCTTCTTCGCTGTGAGCGCATTGGAGATTTGTTTTTTGGTGGTTGTGCGTAAACGGTGGCGAACATTTACTGAGAGGTGTTCTACCACCTGTAATTTTTATGTGGCCATTTACATGAAAAGATGGTCATGTCGTTCGCCTGGTATTCACTGCAAGACAAACTATTCCTGCGTGGTAAACAAGATTACAATGCGACTATTTTATTCACGAAAACTTTTGTCCTACCATATTTTCCATTGAAGAACAATGAATGTCGATAAACAGTAATTAAAACGATACAGTGTATAATGGAAACTTAGTTATGTCTAAATTTAGTAAGTGAGACTCTCATGAAGGTCCGATTACTGTCGAGAATTTTAATCAACACTAACCTATCCAACAGCTCCAACCCATTAGCGGCCCATAGCAAGGCACGGAACCCTTTTCGTAATTAGGACGCAAGGGCGCCTTTCACAACATTGCTACAGTGCAGATGGATGAAGGTGTTAAAGGCAAACCCAAGTGTCGGAAGATTTTCAATATAGCTTAACGAATGATATCTGACGCTAACAACGGATAAAGGGACTGAATTTTCCATTTCCGGCCACCTATCCAACTAGCCACTACGCCGTATTTATTCAACTCGGTCGATACCATCTTACCTACCATGCTTGGTTTTCTTACTTTTGCGTGGCTGGTTTAGAATATGTCATTACATGTTATTTTTTGGAAGAAATGTTCCGTAAGCGCTCAGTTATATTATAGTAGTTATACGAACAACGAATTTGGTTTAGGTTATACACAATTATTCCTTTTTAAAACACAGCTCGTAGGTGAAGGATATTATGTTATACATGTATTTATTTGACAAGGACGCCATGGCAATAACGGCCGCAACCGATTCCGCGCAAGTCAAAACTTACTTTGCAATTGTCTTGTTTTAAAAGATGCGCTGAGGTGTTTCTTTTCATCGATGTTAAAGCACCGTTTGGAAACGTTAGTACAAACAAAATTACGTTCATAACTGTAATTATAAAATACCTACATGACTAAATGGTTTTGAATTTTGTTTTTTTTTCGTAACTATTAAGATTATTATTACTACTATTATTATATGTAACGAATCCCAATTTGGAGAGTTAATTATATTATTGTTTGAGATAAAGAAAATTTTTCGTGCAATATATTATTTGATGTATCAAATGCAAGACCTTATAGTAAAGGACACGAAGTACTTATATGTAATTTAAAAGATAATTTAATATTTAATAATATTAAAGTGAATTGGCAATCCTTTATACCCCTTAGATTTCATTTATATTGCAATCAATATTGTCTCAGTATATGGAGTGATTGGTCTGATACCCTTCTTTCAATTTTTCTTTATCGATTGACTTGTGTTTATCGAGGGGTGTGTAGCTGGCGAAGGAACTAGTCCGATAGTGAATGTTGGCAAGTTGCCAGAAATGTTAACACACAACTATATCTATAGTTTTACAATTGTTATGAGACGTGCCAAATACAGCGCCCTAAATTCAAATTCAAATTCCAAATCATTTAGGTATTCTGTAAATACCCTTAAGCACATCATTTTTTGCTTCTACTACCGTTTCAAAAAGTGCTTTAACATCGAGGAGAGAAACGGTGAAAAAACTCCGCCAACTTAAACATGTGATATCTATACATATAATAAAATTTTAACTGATCGATTTCTGTACATGAACGATATATGAGAAAAAACATTATTTACGGGCCTTTATTAACGCAATAGAACACAAAACAATAGTTGTTCGAATTTTTGTCTGTTTGTTTGTGCGTTTGTTCCCGCTAATCTCAGAAACGGCTTAACCTATTTCGTTCTGGTTTTCACTAATGTACTGCAGTAAGCGTCACTTTATACTTAAAGTTTGTTTCATTGCAATCCGTCCATAAATAAAAAAGTTATGAATTAATATATGTATTTCTAATTCACAGAACGAGAAACTTAAGCGTATTTTTAAGCGTAAGGTAGTTTTTCCGAAGCGAAGGGAGGGCATTTGTTAGTTCTAATATAAAAATGGAGAATTTAAGGTACCATAGTTGATGACTTGTGTCTATTGTAAATGATCGATCGAGATAATTAATACAGGCGAGTTCGAAAGACCATCTGAGGAACCTTAGTAGAAAAATTTCTTGAAGGGTAGCTAACTTTTTTTAATTATGATGGTAACTGGTATGATGCGATATAGTAAGATAGAGATTGCGCTAACTTATAAAAGCCTATTCACTCTCCTCTTGAAGACTCCCACATCGTAAGCAGCCGGAAACACCGACGCGGGCAAGTTATTCCAGTCCTTTGCAGTGCGCACAAAGAATGACAATAGTGTTTGAGTGAATGTTATTCTGCCAGCCTCTATAGTTATCTAGAGATAATTAGCCTGTGGCGTTTACGACGTAAGATCTTCCGACCTTGGGCTCGGCTACCAACGCTCTATTATCTTGCCTTGGGTAACTCGTACGCAGTATAGAAATCTACTGTCTAAGACTTGTTTTACTTGAAGTGAGTTTCTCTTCAATGGGCCGCTGATGGATTGAAACTATAAGATTTTCACAGAAACAGCTCAAACCAGACAATGTCGACCACAATGACCTGAAAGAAACTCTGTCGAGTATAACTTAAGCGAAAAGTTTTAAAAGCTTGGACACACTACCGAACCAAGTAACGATGCGAAGTCGATTCTTTGACGCAACTTGGGAGGTGCTCCGCGTTGGCACATCGCCAAACACGGAGTACTGGATAGTGTACTCGGATCACTGGCGAAACAATTTTCCAAGTAAAGAGACTTTCGTCCAGTTGATAGACCCTGCATTTTTATGGCGGTTTAGATACTCGTATAGGAATAGTAGTCACTGTCCACAGACATCAGTAGGGCTGGAGGTGGCACACGCGTTTAAATCGTGAATCCGCTTCTTGACCAACTCTTCTACATAGCAACCGATACGCGTTAAAAATTTACTTTTATACAACAAACAAAGCCGTTTAAACAACTAACATGGCTGCCATGATCGGTCTCTCCTGTTGGAGGTCGCTGAGCTCTGTACCATCTAATCTAATCGTGACAGGTACTCGTGCGTGGTGGTAGGTTTCTATTATCTTTTAGATTAATTACCAACTTCCTTTTAGAGTCAACTGTGGAACGTGCTTCGATTGAAGTTTGGGAGAGTTAGTTATTAGAAGATCCGACTTCTATCTTGGACGGTAACGCGACGGCGATGCCTCTGGTGAGGTAATGGAATTACATGAGTAACGTTACCTTCTTACCCTCACGTAGTCCATATACTTGTTTACAGGTTATTGACATTGAAAACAGCTGGTCCCATAATTAAGTCTCGGTACACACTTAACGTTCTGAAAGTCTAAGACTTTTTTAATTGTATCAGTATTTCTACTATAATGTTGAGATTGTATGTAACACATTACATGTCGTAATATACAGTTACGTGTACTACAAACATCGCTACATTTACAAATATACAAATTATGTATGTTAACAATACTAACCATTATAAATAATGATGTTGTTATAACGCGAACGAGATTTGATGTGAAATTTATAGTTCTGAAGAATTATTCAGTACGTAATAGGCTATTTTTTTCCCTAATAGGAACATAATAAATGACACTTTTAGTGAATGACATTTTTAGAATTATCTTTACTGTAATAAAGTACTATAAGTACTATAAGTACTTTAAGTACTATAAGTACTTTAAGTACTATAAGTACTTTAAGTACTATAAGTACTTTAAGTACTATAAGTACTATAAGTACTATAAGTACTATAAGTACTATAAGTACTTTAAGTACTTTAAGTACTATAATTAAATTACTGTAAAAAAATTAATCATAAATGACAAGTCCATTAAGTTGTGCCGAACGGAGCTGAAAATTTTGAAGAAATTCGCTGTTACAAGAACTTAATGCAAAATTTTGTAAATAATAGTGGGTATATTTTACATATATCAATTCTACATTGAACGTGTTTGCGTAAATCATTTCTAAATTATTCTGTAGAAAGATAAGTAGAAAAATTTCGTTTATATCAAAAATATTTGATTTGCGGGTACTCTGTTACTGCCAGAACACATTAGTTGTGACCGCGGTGTACTAACGTAACCGATGACAGCTGTCACAGTACGGCAAATTTATCCGATAAACCGCATTGCACTCGGAGACGCCACGTGGAGTGGTCGAGCACTGCTCTGATGTCAAATATAATTTTTTTTTGGCTTAATATTTCAGAATAATTTAAAAGAAATTATCATAGGCACACTTAATGGCTTGCGGTATTTTTTCCCAGTCGATCGGTGATGTAGAAAACGCCATAGATGTAATCAGAATAAAAAGTATCACAGGCTGCAGTGATGGTGATCGCATTACTCTTTGACAATATTGTTGATGAGAACTACGTAATTAGTTTGAGCATTTCCAGATCTAAGGATATTTATGTCGCAAAGTAACACGCAGTAATGAACACCATGATTTATTGCAGCTGTACCTCGAGGTCGGCGTGTTACGTTCCGGGTGGAGACATGGCGCATGTTTAAAATGCATTTAATTACAACATATTACTATCTTCTCATATAAGAAAGAGGAGAGAGAGACTGGTAACATTTTCACCAAGTTATATACCCGAAACTAGTTATGTACACGAAACAATTCTCACTCATATTTATCAGGCGTTCGTACCGTTTCATGTTTATATATTAAAGGTTTAGGTGTATACCTTTCTCGTGAATCATTTATCGGTAAAAATTGCTTGGTTGGATGCTTGGTGCAATAGTTTTTAGGATTATGTAATTCAGACAGAGAGACATATTATTTTACGATGAACGTATATTGATTTTTTACTGTGCGATTCAGGGTAAGATTAATTTAGTTAGTAGTGTCTCAACTTAAATAACGAAGAGTTCTAGGTAAGATTCCCGGGCGAGAAAAGCATACATATACGTGATAAATAAAGGAATCCCGCACAATAGATTGATTATTTATGATCATACTTTTTGAAAATTTCCCTCCGAAGGGCTCTTTCATGTCTGTGACTAAGTTTTACAAAGCTCTTTAAAATATAAGTAGCTAGAAAAAGGACACAGTACAGCGTGTAATCAACCGCTTAGTTGAAGACAAGATACCACTCACGTAATAAATCTGTTGTTCCCGTTTCTGCGAGAAATTTTTAGCGGGACTCTGTGATAAATAGATTTATGTGAGCACCATCTGGCGCCAGACATTACAGTCATTCTTTATGTATATCTTGTATTAATTTTTTACTTCCATTTTTGAGGAATAAAATGGTAATGAAGCGGAGTAGATGGAAGATTTTTGATAAACAGACAAGCAAATTACAATAAAAAATTTATAAATTTCTCGATGCTTAATATCAACCTTATTACGCTGTTTCTGTGTTTACACATGTTTATGTTGCGAGTTAAGCTTTGGTTAAAAATGTGTTAGGTTCTAACAGAATTAATTTTTTTATTTCAATGTTTAGTAATGCTGTTACTAAGTATGAGCTTATTACGTCAAAATTAATATTCTATTCAAGGTTATTAACAATTTTTATGCGTCACATTGCCATCGTAATAACAGCACAAAAATAAAAATAAATTGAATCGCAAGTTGATATATTTCACCAAAACCATTAAAACGCAAACGGTCGATGTGCCAAAGGCAGATGGAATATTAAAAACGATTTAAAGGCTTATATGTAAATTTGAATGCTGCACGCTCCTCTACTTTTGGAATTTTGTGTATTACAAATTAGTTATCACTTACTTCGGTGAAGGGGAAAACATTGTGAGGGCACCCATGCCATCTCCATATTTTTTACAAAGGTATGTGAAGTCTGCCGACCAGTACAGGGCCAGCGGTGGAGGCCTTAACCCCTCTCGTTGTGTGAGTGGACTTGAGCCCATCAGTGGGACGATGTGGTTGTCATGATGATGTGAAGAAAGAAAATTGAAGAAAATTTCGAAGTATAAAAAAATAATGACGTCAAAAGCCTTGTTTCCACATTATTTATTTGAATAAAAGTACATATTTTTAAATCAACTCTTGATCTTTATACGTAACATAATAATTAATATCATGTTCAGGCAAAAGTTAATAATGAATTAATAAAGTGATGCTCCAGAATAAATACCTACAGGCCGCATATTTATGAAGCAAAGGATAAACAAATATTCGCTTAATTACAGCCCTCAGATACTATTGCAAATGCCAGCGTAAATCTCGCGAATTGTTTATTTTTTTATACTTTCTGACTGAGCAATTGTTATGTGAGGTTATTTACACATATATACCTAGTCTGGCCATAAATTACTTTTGAATTTGGAATCGGTCATTTTCATACGATTGTTCATTGTGTTCTCTTATTTTCGCGCCATTATATTGTAAAATATTTTGTGATATTAAAATGGGGTGGGATGATAAAGAGAACCGAATCGCTGTGATTGCATTACATAAAGTAGGTATGGAGCCAAATACAATTTTTAAAATCCTCCATACGCTTGGTATTAGTCAAATGTTTGTGTACCGGGCTATTGATAGGTACAATGAAACATCCTCTGTTTGTGACAGAAAAAGATCTGGCCATCCACGAAGTGTTCGTACGAAAAAGGCGATCAAAGCAGTAAGGGAAAGAATTCGAAGAGATCCTGTTCGAAAGCAAAAGATTTTATCTGGGGAGATGAAGATAGCACCTAGAACCATGTCGCGTATTTTAAATGATGTCTTAGGACTTGCAGCCTATAAGAGACGCACTGGTCATTTCTTAACTGATAATTTAAAAAAGAAAAGGGTGGTAAAATCAAAACAATTATTTAAGCGGTACGCAAAGGGAGGTCACAGAAAAATTTAGTTTACGGATGAGAATTTTTTTACAATTGAGCAAGCAATATTTTAACAAAAAAATTACCGTATTTATGCTGGAAGCTCTAAAGAAACTTCCCAATTAGTCAACAGACTGCAACGTGGGCAGACTTCAGAACCGACTTCAGTGATGGGTTAATGGTATGTTAACTATGAAAGAGTAACTGAGCCATATTTTTGTGAAAAAGGTATCAAAACATCGGCACAAGTCTATCAAGATACCATTCTTGAGAAGGTAGTTAAGTCTCTTAACAACATCATGTTTATAACCAGGAATGGTCCTTACAGTAAGACCCGGCGCCGGGTCATGAAGCTCAATCTTGGTTAGAAACGAGCGTTCCAGACTTCATCAGAGCTGAAAACTGGCCGTCATCTAGTCCTGATCTTAATCTACTGGATTATTATTTATGGTCAGTTTTAGAGTGTAAGGCTTGGTCTAAACGCCATGATAATTCGGAGTCCCTAAAATGATCCATACGATTGGCAGTGAATAATTTTCCCATAGAAAGAGTGCGTGCTGCTATTAATAACTGGCCTCAACATTTAAAGGACTGTATTGCAGCCAATGGAGACCACTTCGAATAAGCTTTATATTTTCTTAATGGTTTTATATTAATGTATTAAACTAACACACTGTAATAGAAATAAATGTTACGTACAATAAAAAAAATGTTGTTTTTCTTTGTAACAATATTTATGGCATGACTTCATTTCACTCATGACTGGCATGACTCAATTTCATGACGTCACTTATTTTTATGTTATTTAATACGTGTTTCAAAAACTTAAATAGTTCACAAGTTTCACTGCTTTGAGAGAGCAGGATCTAATTCTTAATATTTAAGTTACATGATTAATTGTGACCGCAGATAACAAGTTTAAAACATATTTTTCCAACACTCCAGAAAACACCGTTGTTAACTCGGCAATGCAAAAGAAACAACCATTTAATTGGGTTCATTCCAACTGCGGCACTTAAAAAGTAAAAGGAGTAATAGACTAGAAAAGCGCAGGATCCGAGATCTGTCCCACTCTTGTTTTTATTTGTCCCTGTCTATTGTCGCTCCGACTGTGGTTGCTTTGACTAATTATTATTGGTTAACTGTCCACTCTGATTGTTCCTGACCTGTTATATCCATGCTATGTTAAATATGAGACTGTTTTAACTGAAAGCACAGTTGTTCAATTATAGATTTACATTAGGGATGTCATGGATATGAAATTATTTCGGATTATCCGATTGTTTGATACGTATATTAGGTGATTTACGACTAAGAAAAAATTTCATTTACAAAGTTTGACTTTGTTTCTAGGTTTTATATTAATACGATCACAGAAAAATCCTATATATATAATCATAGAAAAACAAATTAGTTATAAAAATTATGTAAAACGGGAACGACGCAGCTAGTGCATCGGCTCGGTCAGCGTAAACCAGTCATAATATATGTACTTTATTTAGATTCTGCCTCTATCCGAAATTATCCGAAACTTTTTTATCGGATTCGGTTACGATTTCGGTTATATTTTTATTTCGGATATCCAATAGTTTCGGTTACGGTTACGGAACTCCCTAACATCCCTGGTTTACATACGATGCGCCTGTAGTGGAACCACGTTCTGTCTGGATTTTTTTTATGTTAATAGACGAGCCACCTGATGGTTCGCCCATGGACATTAGTAAGACCGAAGGTATCACCGATGCGTTGTCGGGCAGGAAATGAGAAGAAGGTTAGAAACAAGGTACTGGCTCTCAAGCCCCCAGACGGAACACGACGAGTCGTGTGGCGGCTGACTCGAGCAGAAGGATGGTAGCTAGCCAGGCAGGCTTGACTGAAAGATAATAATACCAGTAATAATATTAATGACGCTGAATATTTTGAACACGATATGAAGACATAACCTGTGTGTATCACTTTTCTGCTTGTACATAGGTATATATTTTTTAATAAATGCTAAATCTGACATCCTGTCAGTTTTGTCACTGTCACATCGAAATTTTGCACAATCTATGCAAGTGGGTCGAAATATCAGGGAACAATATAAATATCGTGATAAATATATTATTTTAAGGTTATATCATCACACGTACATTTTAATTGGATCGATTACTAAATATTTTTTTATTTTATACTGATGTTTCAATGGATCATCATCATAAAAGCCCTGAATTAATTCGCGAAATATTAAGGTGAAAATGATAGAGAAATACTGTACAAAATGTTGTACATTGAAAAAAACTAATTGTTCATTTCCTATTTCAATTTACTCCACAAAATGTACGCCAGCCTAGAAGCTACCGGGTACAAGATAATTTGTCCACGTAGACTGCAGTTATCTCTTAACTCACCCTTTTGACCTTAAATAATCCCGACTCTATTTACAACAGTTTAAAGCTCAGTTTCGTATCTCGGCTATCTCCCTCGAGGCTATCATGCTATAATTAATCTTGGAAGCCGTCACTTTAAATTTCAGTTTGGGGCTAGCTAATTTTAGACATCCACTTTACGTTGGCACTCGGCAGCTTGCTGGCTGCATCTCTTGAGGGATCAACGTAATTCGGAATGGAGATCCGATTTAACGTTAGCTTCTGGTGCAAATTAAAGTGCAGTACTGAGAGATCTTCAATATTTGTGCTTCCGGGTTAGACGAGATGGTCATAGGTTTCACTAATTGGTCCCGAGGGTTCAAGTTAATAGGTTAAATTCTGTTCAGAGCGGGTCGTCTCTCTCGGGATTTCAAATGGAAGGAGCTAAATGTTGCTCCAGTTTTAGGCTCAGCAACCTCTAAATCTGTAACAACTTATATTGAACCATTATCAAGGAAGTTAAAGTCAGTTTAACAGGCTTTAATGGGCTTCAGATGCGAACTTATTGGCGTAGCCTGAATATCACGTCACTGACGCATCGCCGGCCAAGAAGGACGTTGAATCCACTTGGGCCTGAAATTTTACAGCTGAGACACTTAAAAGCAACATTTGCCTTGATTTTATTCTGACGGTAGTGGAGCCACTGTCATTATATAAGACTACCATTTTTGTTACATTGAAAGATACAGTTTTCCATGGACTGACACTCGTTCCCACCACCATAACCTGGTAGGTCTGACTTGGTTTCACGTATGTAGTGCTCCTTGGATTCCTACATTGCTGCTTTACGATACAGTAAGTGAAAGTGAAATCTTGAAGGCATGGTTCGATGTTTGAAGTGTAACGAAGACACCAAGTCGAATTACGCCTTGGAGTACTCAACATAACAATAAAGGTAAATATAACCCAGTTTGTATTTACGAATGGTAAATAAACTAAATAAGTTACGAATATAATTCAGCCGACGAATAATAAAATAAGTTACGAATGGTAAATGGTAAATTTTAAAAGCACAAAATCAGAATTTCACATTTGTAAAGCAACATATTTTAAGAACATTTTTCTTTGCAGCTGATTTAAAGTTTCGAAAGATTGTTTGCTAAATGGAAATTTCTTGAAATTACTCTACACACATTTACATTTTATAACCTACGTTTAATCCCGACTAACATTGCAATGTGCATCATTATAAAAACGCAACAAAGAGACTGGGAGAGAAAAAAGTCGAGAAACGCGAATAAAATGTGGAGCCATAATAAATTCTAAAACAAACAGTTGCTGCAAATTACGACGATACAAAACATTTCCTGCTATGAATATGAAGCAATGTAGAGTCAGGGACGGCTCAGTAACGTATGGCAGTTAACTGCGCACGAAAACAATTCTTAATATTTGCAAAACATAGCTGAGATTCAAACATCAGCGTATTCAACTAACGCAAGCGTTTCATTTTATTTCTGCACAATTGTAGAGTCGTGTAATTTCAAACTCTATATCCGGTTGAAAGAGCTCGCATCTCCGTGACGGCTGTTTGATTTAGGGTATGCCTTTGCCACCAATGTTTTCGGTATTGTTCGCAGGATCTGTATTCAGTCGGCTGCATTATAAGGCTTCTGAGGCAATATCTCCTCTGCTTGATCCCCACATTGAATTCTTTACCGGCCGTGTTATAAGGCGGGAATGTCTTGAATAAAAATCATAGGAATTTTCAATAGTAATAGAGTAACACCGTTTAATAGTTCTTCAAACAAATTATTATATTAAGTCAATTAAATCTATACACCAATGCACAGCCTAGTTTGTTATAAAAAAAATCTCACCTGGGGTTTTAAGAAACGTATTATGGTAGCGCCACGATTTATTTTTACAAAAATACCGCTTTATATCTTTATTGAGTTAGTAAAATAAATGTGAAGAACCAAGGCAACCTTTGACATAATTTGTCTCTACAAAGATATATTTCAGGTAATCTTCTATCGTGATTTATGAAATGCTTCTCATAAGTTATACCAACATTCGCGTGGCAAAGGAATTTGTGATAATATCCAGATGGACTCAAATATGTTAGATATAAAAGTCCCGTTACGTGTTGTATTTTTACCGCTTGTATCGCGAAGAACATTGACGGGCCATGTCAGACTGAGTTTTCGCGAGTGAGTTGGGCAACTTCCGGCGCGGTCGGGAGTTTCATGGGTAAAATTATTTCACCGATTTCGACCTTAGCACTGGAGCAGTGTGGTGTAATTCCAAGTTCCTTTTCAAATTCAAAAATCATTTAATCATACAAGTATTCAGTAAATACACTTATGAACGTCATTTTTGCTTCTACCGCCGTTTCGAAAAGGTGCTTTAACAATGAGGAGAACAAACGGCGTAACAAACTCCTCAGCACATCTTTTGAACAACACATGGTAATTACAAAACTTTAAACCTGTGCGGAACTGGTTTCGACACTAATTTTGTCCAGGCGTTCTTGTCATTCATGTACTCCTTATTAAAGAGGTAAGATCATAATCCTGCAGCGGTCCGGTGATGGGTCACAGGATCATAGATATTTATATTATACTAAAACATATTATAATGTACGAGAATCTTTACAACGAGACTACAAAAACTTTAGCTGAGAAAACAAAGTGTTCTTGATTTATTGGCAGTTATCGCAAAACCAACTGTCACACGAAAACCAATAGTTATTCCAGGGTCATCTTTTGAATCACGCACCGACCCCCTATATCTCACACGACGCAAATCACGTCGAGGGATATGACGTGGATACGATTTGTTTTTAGTACAATGCGCTATTACAATATAAGACTTATGTCATTTGACTAAAGTCGGATCTCCATCTAGCTATTTTGTGTAAGGTGTCTCCTATATTTTTAATAATAATAACGCGTAATATAACTATTTTACAATGTCAAGTTTTTCATAATATCTGGTTCTTGCTTAATAATCTAATGTAATCGGCAAACTTTCTTATTGATTCATTACTATCTATTACTATGTAGGATATCCTATACATTGGATGATGGAGATCGAGTTAAATGTTTATTTTTATACAATTTCCTCTCGAGCGAGTCGAAAGTTTCGGTAGATGTTATTAAAAGAAATATCAACTCGGCTATCTTCTATAAACGTCACATCGGACAGACATTTAGAAATGGATTTTGTCCGCAGTCTATTTTGACTTCCACTTTATTGATCATATTTACTGGAAAACAGTATCTTTAGAAAATAAACTTATCGCAAGAGTATTATCACGCGACAGGCTTGTGTCTCGAATGGACTGCAGAGACGAATTGTCGCAATCTGATGGAATACGCCCATAAGATGTGGTGCGATGTAATTAACGGTTATCACCAATATTCATTTTTATTCTTGCTATAATTATCGTTGTGTGGAAGTGTAGGGAAATACGTACGAATATCAACAATAGTTCATATAACTGTTCAGATATATTTCCACTGGTCTGTAATGTAACAATAGAAAGCAATGCGCGGTAGAATCAATATAAAAATAGGCAAAGACAAAACATTGCATTACTCCTCTGTTCATTGAACGATTTTGACGAGTTTTACTGGTAACAATAAAAAATACGAAGCAGAACGTTATTGATGATTTCAGTTAATTTCAACAACTGGACAAACACTAATATGTTGTTATACTTGTGTTTTAATGTTCTATGTTAACAAAAGTTTCTAATAGCGACAAAGAAAGACGCCTTAACGAATATCCTGATTAAGGAAGTTTAAAAAATATTGCTACCGGCTCTCACCGATCGGTATATCGTACTGGATATTTGTTGAGTTATTTACGGTTGAGACGGTGGATATTTGTTGAGTTTATTACAGTTATTTACAGTTGAGAGGGGCCGTTGGTCTGTACATAGAAAGATACTTAATTACGATGTGATTCTTTAAACATTATTTCGAGTCCACCTGCCTTAAACAAACGATTGCAAGAAATTGTACGAATTGTCCATTGAAGCCTAATCGAAAAGTAAACCTCTCCAAGCGAGGGCGTCCTTAAATATTCACGCTGTAATCTTTCCGTCATGCTTAGTTCAGGGTTGTCAAAACCTACATGAAAGTTAAGGTAAAAAGTAAAAAAAAAATTAAAACTAACATAACAGGCATTACTATTTGAATTTCACGATAGTGTCAATTTTTAGATTAAAGAGGATTTGGCTTGAGCCCCACACACACATAAATAAACGTTTTTTCTTAATCGAAACTTTTTAATTGGGCCGTAGTTATGACCTCCAGCGTTTACGAACCACACTCTAATCGCTGAAGCTAATAGTTTTACTTCGTGAACGACGGCTCTCAATTTGAGTGTTTTACGCAAGTAAAATTTTTGTACGTTAATGTATTTTCAAATAACTATAATAATGAAAGTGAGCACTTGTTTCGATGAAGGAAACAAACAGTACGAGAGAATTCGTCATAATGTTCTCAATGGTTGAGTCTGCTATTTTGCGCTTAATCAACAAGGATAATATTAACACTTCTAATCCCGAAAGGAAATCCGTGTTCAGAAGCGGGAATGGATTGGCAGCCCTATCGAATTCAGTAATTGAAGTGCGCCAATCCACGCTTCATCGGCAAAGTGGAGTATGACCTTGGTGCTTCTAATCCTGATAAAATTCGTATTTAGAAATGGCAATAGGTTATGATGTGGCAGCCCTACTGCGTTCAGTAACCAGGTGTACATAGTAAATGGATTGGAATTTTTCTCCGCCAGTGAAGAAACACAACAATATAATACCTACGATCTCGGTATATTTTCAAGCGTTTACTTTTCACGCATCTATCGTATAGAGGCATCTATCGGTATTAGAAAGTTATGTTGTTGTCAAGAGCTTTTTGTTTTGCAAGGAAACTTTAGATTATGATACAGACTTCGTCTTATTATTATACTCTATATTCGACTGTATTCCATTTATTCAGTGAAGCGGACATATTACTATAGGTATACAAAAATAAGCGGCCCCGTTCGACCTCGTTCGGGTTGGACTATCAATTATATATACATGATTATTACAAATTTAATATTTTTTGCCTTGATTAGACATTAAAAGGTTAACTGACATTTTATATGTATAGCCTATCATCTGCCCAATCACATGTTCTCACTACGTACCAATTTTTATTAAGATTGGTCAAGCCGCTTTTGAGTTATCGTTGGTTTCAAATTCATATTACCCCGTGGATGGACTCCGGCGCATACGAGGGACATTTCGGGACCTGAATCTCTTCTAGTAATTTCTCGTATGCAACCTTTAAAACTTGTTTCAGCGTGGAAGGGCTCCTTCGAAATATCAAGAAAAACATTCGATTATAGACTTAAGTTATCTAGGATATTGACATTTTAACTTTTACGTTTACTTACAATTTTTTATGTCCAATACCGACCATGTCAGTAGACCGGTCTCATTAAGACCGTGGTAAGTGTAAGTAACAATGAAATAGAGAGAAACTTATTGTAATCCCTAAAATCAGCATACACAGGGAGTTGTCACAGTAATGTTAAATTAACACTGATTACATCAATTTTAATCAAACGGTTAAAACACACATGGAACTATTTAAACTCATTTCCAGTTTGCATATTACAAAATGATTTTTATTGACATATTTTAAGTGCAAAATACAAAAATTAAAAAATGTATACATGGAATTTGGCAAGGGCAGCGACGGTATATTAAATTAAGTGTTACAACGTATTCTATTAAAATTAAGTCCTATAAATATATCTAAACTAATAATAAAATTCTAACTGATCGCTTTCCGTACATGAACGATATATGAGTAAAAACATTATTAGTGGCCTTTATTAACGCAATAGAACCCAAAACAATAGTTGTTAGAATTTTTGTCTGTTTTTCTGTGCGTTTCTTCCCGCTGATCTCAGAAGCGGCTTAACCGATTTCATTCTGGTTGTCACTAATGTATTGCAGCAAACGTTACTTAATACTTAAAGTTTGTTTCATTGCGATCCGTCCATAAATAAAAAAGTTATTAATTAATTTCTAATATTGTAAGGCGTAGTTTTCCCGGCGCGAAGCGAGGGCAGTTTGCTAGTGTTTAATTGAAACGTCAAATAACAAAATGTCGAATGTGACGAACACGCCACCTAAGCAGCAACTTCAAATACATGGGTTGAAAAATTGCGCTAATGTTTACGTCGTACCAACACACAACATTCAGTTCACGTTATCCACCAATGATCAATGATATATTGTTTGGAACATAATTGAAACGTTCATTTTTATGATATCAAATAAAGTATTCATTTAAAGCCAGTCCATCGGAGTAAAATTGGTTACAAAATCGTTCGCTAATTAATATATTCACAACTCATGAAGTTGATGGAAAAAGAGAAATTATTTTAAACGGGAAAGGAATTAAATTTTTTATTCAAATGGCATTCTAGCTATTAGATAGAGCGTTCATATTGCTATCAAGGCGTTTTATAGGGGGCTGCAGGGAGGGAGATGGAAGGTAATAAAATGAATGTTTCTCCTTTTCTAATAATATTGGCCGGGTTTTACACGCTCGATGCTGGCGTGATTTGTGGGTGAGCATGCTAATATGTATGTGACAAATGAAAATGTTTAATTATTTTTAAACTACTTTCTTGAGCTCTTTCATAACTATCCGGAGAGAAGAGAGTTGAGCCCAGCAGTGGGACAATTATGCGCTGCAACGATGAAGATGTCCAAGTAATTAAAATATTTAGACACGTAAAAAAACGACAATAATACAATATCATCAGTTCAAAATAAATAAGTTAAAGTAGTTTTAAGTTGTAATTTAAGCAAGTAGTTTTGTCACCGAATCACAGATGTCGCTAAACCTAAAAAATCGGAAACGACTCTCAGTGTTGTTACTTCACATGACTGGATGAAACGTGATTTATATTCCTTAATCAGATTAATGATGTCTAGAAAATTATCACAACAAATGCAATCAAAAAATTTTTTAACAAACTTTATTACACGTATGTATTGCAGTTTGTATACTTATTTGCGCGTTATTCCGATTTTTAGTAAACAAATTAAATTTAAAGCAACGCTATAGTTACAATAGCAATGCAATCAATGATATTTAGATGTTGGAATGCCTTGCAAATGTTTCTCGATGCTGTACACAATAAAAACGTTACTTTACACGGCGATCTTATTTCATAACCATCAGTCAAAGTTCCAGTACCGCTCCAATCCACCTGATTTGTTTCTGAAACGCCTCTGCGAATATTATTTAGTATACACAACTGAACCACTGCGAGTTCTTATCGACCGTTAATCGCCGGCCTGACGATTCAGCTGGTACAATAGCGAGCTGGTACAATTGGATTTCACAGATGCAATCAGCTGCAACATCCTCTGTAGCTCTGATCTGTTGTGAAACAATTGTCACAATTATCGCTCGCGTCGCGGCGTGGAGCGCGCACCGCGCCTGTGTTGGGATGACTTCACCTTTGTTGAGATGCAGTGAAAGTTTACTTGAAACTTTTTGGATATATATTGCATTCACTCGTTTGGAAGTAGCACAATGGAGCGAGTGTTTATTTAAATTCAAATGCATTAAACGGCTCATTTAATTGACTGTGTGATGGAGATATCTTACTAATACAATCTCTACCAAAATTATACGGAAAGAGTGCGAATTTTGTGAGATAATCTCCGAAACTTCGGCATTGATCTGAAAAATCTTTTAACATTTGAAAGGTATAGTATTCTGGATGGATATAGGCATACAACAAGTGTATATGTATTAGGTTGGGTAGAAAGTGTTTTCGCATTTTTTATGAAAATTCAAACCATTTTTATAGTTTTTTTAAATTTAACTAAAGTATATAAGTACCATTTTGTTCGATAACTTTTTGCCATCTTGTCGGTAGGGAGATGATCCCATTGTTATAGAAATTCTGGGGTTTCTAATCAAAAAACTGCGTCAAGTAGTTTTGGAAGTCCTCACGTGATGTTAACCTGACACTGCCTAAAGAATTCTGAAGAGACCGAAACAGGTAGAAATCTGAAGGTGCAAGGTCCGGGCTATACCGTGGATGCATCATCATCTCCCAGCCAAAGTCTCTTAGTTTTTGCTGAGTCGCCAAATATGTGTGACGTATAGCGTTATCATGATGAAAAGTCACACCCCTTCTATTGACTAATTCCGGCCGCTTTCTCTCAACTTCTTGCTTTAATATCAACAGTTGTTCGCAGTAGAGTTCAGAATCGATGATCCTGCCTGGCGATAACAGCTCATAATGAATGATGCCCTTCCAATCCCACCATACACACAGCATCACCTTGTTGCGAGTTAACCCGAGTTTTGCCACAGTCTGTGAAGCCTGACCGGCCTTTGATCACGACCTTTTTCGCACGTTCTTGTCGTGCGTGATCCACTTTTCATCACCAGTTATCAGCTTTTTAAAAATAGTTCGGTTTTATTACGTTGTAATAAAGAATCGCAAATAAGGACACGGTTCATGAGGTTTCTTGCAGTGAGTTCGTGTGGCACCCAAATATCGAGCTTTTCTGTGTACCCAGCTTTGCCCAAATGCGTCAAAACTGTTTTGTGATCAATTTCCAGTTCTTCAGCTACGTCGTAACTACTGATATGCCGATCTTGTTCCACTTTTTCAAAAATGGCATCCTTTTAATCCGTGACAGGGCGACCAGAACGACGTGCATCTTTGACATTAAAATTTCCGGATTGAAAACGCTTAAACCAATTTTGTGCTACTCTCACTAGGTCCATAAACATCACAAATTTTTTACGCGGCCTGCGTTGCATTTTTGCCTTTTTGTAGTAAAATTTTAAAACGTAGCAAATTTCTTCATTACACTCACTCATCTTGGCAGTAGGTAAGCAAAACAAATGAAAATCACACATTTTCCAAATTTGAATTTGAAATTATCTTGTTTAAAATTTAAACTTTATAATGATACCAAAACCGGCCAGATGCAACTGGTATAGTCAAAGAGATTTTATTACAAGTTCATACATACAAAGATGCGAAAATACTTTCTCCCCAACCTAATATTATAATGGTTTGTAAATCCTGAACGAAGTCGGCCGGGCCGCTAGTGCAATATATATTTATATTATGTATTTTTATGAATAAACTTTTAAGTTGTGGTAAACTAAGAATAAAAAAGTCTGGCAAAAAAGGAACTGCTGAGCGAAGGGTACCCGGGCTCCATTCCCGGCGGCACAGTCGTTTATGTGACAGATAAATGTCTATTCTGTAATGTGTGTAATGTTCTGGGTGTTTGTAATGTCATATTTGTGTGTGTCCATGTCGCCCGCAACACAGGAAATCTTAGTGCGGGGGAGTGAGTGTGTAAACGTTTATTATTACTATTTATTTATATTACGGATTTTCACGCGACTTATACTTTATATATATGTGTGTGTGTGTGTGTGCGTTTAGTTTAACATACACATGAAAATGTATAAAGCATCTAAATAAAACAAATAACAATAGTTTTAGCTGCGGCTAATTGTGTTACTAGCGTATTGAATTATTACTAGTAACTCGCTGTCGCGGTTACGTTTAGAAATAGCCAATGCTTTGTTTCACGAATGGATTTATTAATTCCATGAATTGGAAATATATTCATTTATTATAATTACTTCAATCGTGCAGTCTTTATTTTATTTTATTCATTGCTCTCTTAAAATAATATTAATTTTAACTTTATTTTCTATTTCTCGATAACATTACCAATTGCCAGGATAAAATTATGGGATGACAAGAATCCTAGGCTATAATGTAAGCTATTCAAATGCCAGTTGTCATACAAAGGTGTTGAGTGGTTGTAGTGTCAGATAGACAGACAGCGAGAGAAACATTCTAACAAAATATGCTTTCACCTGTACAACGATAACAAAGCCTACATATATTAAAATTACCACAAGATAATTAATGTCCAAATTCTGTCGTGTAACAATTTCATAATTCGTATGTAAGCATACTTATTTCTCATATATTCATACTTCATTTCTCGTTGTAAATACGAGCTGAGCAGACTTGTGTCAACGAAGTATTAACTTTAATCCATCTAAATACATTTATTATCCATTGATATCTTCATCAAAATATTTCCGTTGAGAACTCGATAAGACTAAATCAATTTTAATTAGAATGCACTAGTATACACAGGGGATAATAACACGCCAGACATTAAATACTGCTGATGAATGGTTAATTAAAAAGCATAATAGATATTTTTAAGTATTAAAACTGATAGATCAAACTATGTTGAACTTTTACGTACGTGCGATACTTTCATAAAACACGACCCTAGTTCCAAACACGTTCCCCATCTCGTCTGTAAACTTGTTCAAGTCGAGACTGACAATAGTTTTGAGTTACGAAGTGACGAGCTATATTTAACTGACATAGTTGAAGTAACAAACATAACGCCGCGCAGAGCTCTTATAAGAGTCGTAGAAACTTTTACCTGTGACAGTGCAGTACTTTTCATACTTATGCATTACAAATTAAGGTGAATGTTTTCACCATTTTTATATGATAATACCGGCCCCGTCCGACTTCGTTCGCCTTGCACTACTAATTATTGTATGCTTGATTATTAAAATTTTCATAATTTTGCCTTGATTAGACATGATTAGGTGTTATTAAATTTTATATAGCTTATCATCGGCGCAATCACGTGTTTTCCTGCATAACAATTATCATGAAAATTGGTCAAACCGGTGTTAAGTTATAACGGGACATACAGACAGACAGACGGACATAAAATTTCGAAATCATCAAATTTATGTCAGTGCTTTAAATTATGGATGTTATGGATATAAAATTTCGGATCTGGATATGGATATATGAATAATATTTTACGGGTTTGGGTTACGGTTACGGATATGAAATTATATCGGATTATACGATTGTTTCGGATATGATAAGACGATTTGCAACTTGGGAAAATAAAAAAATGTATTAACAAAGTTTGACTTTATTTATTATGTATTATATGATATGATAATCATAATGGCAACGGTGACCACTTACCATCAGGCGGCTCGTCTGCGCGTTTGTCGGCTATTAACATAAAAAAAAGTTATTGATATCTTTTACACGTGAAACTCACAATTCAGGGAATCCTAGCGTGTTAGCGTGGGAATCCTAGTGCATCTGTGTTTAATTATATTCCAATGGCGTCTTTGCGTGTGTGAACGTTTATTATTATTTATTATTATCTACTTATCCATATGTCTTGCAGCGAAAAAAGTGAGAAACATACTGTTAGGTGTGAGGTAGAAAATGCCATGAATGTTTATCGTACTTAAACAGCGAAGTATGTAGATGACGTGAAGTCGTTATCATTAGGTGGAGGGCTAACGGCTACTTTCTTTACAAATCACAAGTTCGTCCTTGACTACAATCCCGCCGAATACGTGGTAAAGCCCTGGACGGGGCAAGTCTTCTTGACTTGAACATGGATACGTTACAACCGAACGGTACTATCAGAATTAAAAAAGAAATATTTAATAGAAACTGAATATAAATATGAGTATAATGCAGAATACAGAGCAACAGTTTCAGTGTAAATCCATAACTACCCGATTTAACTGTTCTAATTGACAAACGCAGAATGAAGCTTTTATCCTTACCCTACTATAACGTAACAAACAAAATAATTGACACCGTGACTCACACATACATAGTTATCTAAATAATAATGTTCATATTATAACTCATGTGAATTGTTATTAATTATAATTTTATTTTATTATGAAAAATATCTGGAAAACACTTAAGCTCAGGCAGAGCAAGCACTAGGGGTTTTAGGACTCCAAAATAATGAGCACTGCAGGTAGTCGGATTATAGTAACTGCAGTGAACTGCACGGCCAGTTACACGGCTTGTGAGCTTAGTGAATTTACTTTACAATGTGACATTACACCGAGGGGAGTTAACTCTAGTAAACAAAGTGCGGTAGTATTAGGTTCTATATTTCTATATAAATTACTAATTCATTTTTGTCTGTAATGCAGTGTATTGTAAAATTAATATTATTTCGACATGTACATACATGTATGTTTCGACAGTACCGGAAATGCGGTCGTGCGTGCGAGTATCTCTCTGTTAATCTAGTTAACTGCTGAGAAGTTTCTTCTCATCAATGTCAAAGCACCTTTTCGAAAGGGTAGTAGAAGCAAAAAATGACGCGCATAAGTGAATTTACAGAATACCTATATGATTAAATGATTTTAAATTTGAATAACTGTCACTCATTGAAAAGATCACGCATAGAAGACTTCGTCCTTCGAAGTTATTCGATTAAGCCGCTCAGCTCAGCTCAGCAACATTAAGGATGTAATATTCAACGATTTATATATCGTGTTTTATGAATCAGAAAATCTCCTGGAAATCTAAAGTAAGGTTTGTCGTTCCATAAATCAACCATTGGAATATTATGAGCCGTACAGAAAAACTGTTCGAAATCCCCACAATCCCATCGTAAAGCTTCCTTCCGACATCTCGTCGTTAAGACTATCTTTACTGTTCGGTTATACGGCCAACACTTTGTGTTGGTCGTTTGAGACCGGGGACCCATAGTGATTAATATGAGATCGTTATGGCTGATTTGCAAAATTGGATGATTCGGAGATGAATAATGAAGTGTTTTGAGATGATTGGATGTAATAATATCAAATTTCTACCATTATCCCAGGATAGTAATAATACCATATGGTTAGTCTACGTTCAAGATATTTTTGGTGCCTATATGATTCGAATATTTTGGAGCAGATACTATGGAACTAATTCACTGACAGTTACAAAACCTGGAGACAAGATATGTTACTCCCACAACTTGCAGTCACATGACGCTGGAACGAGACATAGTAATGTGAGAATACATGAAATTAAGATTATCATTCATGTGTAGATCTACATAAAAAGTTGTATGCTTTTCGAAAATATGACATGGGACTTACAATTAAGGAAACGGAGAGCGTACACGATCTTATGCAAACGTATAAGAATTAGTGATCGGATCGGATCGAGTTATAGCATTTTTAAATCATCCTAATATTTTATATTTATTCACTTAAAACAATGAAAACATCAAAGATACAGAGCTTCGAGACGACCTCTTTATAAGTAAAGTCCTTACTTCCCTAGTCAATTATTATCTTCCCGGAGAGAGGATTTAAAGGACATTTCACCGCCATGACAATAATAAATTTTCGGAACTTAGAACTAGAATCACGTAGAGATAATAATTCATATCGGAACGTGCCAGAAATTAAAAACGTGCCAATATCGTCGTAGACAATCTAACAGTAGGTGAATAGCTTTTTATAAAATCAGTTTCAGTAGTTCCCGGTATTATAGAATATTATAAATAAACTTCAAAGCCACTCTTTAGGAATTTCATCCTTTGAAACCTTGAGGGCTTTCCCATGGTGAGACTTCGGAGGTTACTAAGAAAAACTAAACGTAAATTATCGTCATAAAGATGTAATTACATTAGAGTTATTCTGACTCTCTGTTACATTTGCTCGGATTAGAGGCACATATTGTGACAGGACACACCAACTTCTGAAGAACTACATTTTGTGGACTAAATTGTAACGATGGGATTAGAATATATTTTTAAATGAAATAGATTCCCTTGATGAGAAAGCCAATTTTTCAATGAACGGGAATATTAATGAATCCAAAAACATTTTTTATTTCAATTCCCAATGAAGGGCAGACGGACCGCTTGACAGCGAGTAATAATATCCGTAATACTAAATTCAATTTCAACTGATTCATTGCCAGACGAAACGGAAACGGATTTTGACGTGATATTAATTGAAGCCAAAATGTGTAAAAAAATGTCACAGTCGGTTCTCGAAACAGATTGATAGCTATGACGCAAAAGAAACTGACTACTATGCATGGCTGTTGTCCAGATTCGTGTCGCTTGATTCGTTGGATGTAAATTAGACTTTCATATTTTAGTAGTTTCTAAAAAATCACATCAATATAGCATCGTACAGACATTCCATGAGATAATCTAAATCTCAAGGAAAAACATAGATCAGGATAATTCCGGATGTTAACTGCTCTGTGAGCAACAGGCTCTGTGAGATTAAGGCACAGAATAACGATTTCTTTTTATGTAAATAGATGACAGATCCCTTTATGCTGACTTTACAAAAGGAGAACTTTCCCAATTCGTTTGTATTTTTATTATGTTTCTTACCTCAGAATTCCGTCTTTATGAACCGATTTGAAAAATTCCTTTGTTGAAGAGGGTTTTACCTCACGTTTGGTACCACGACGAAGAAGATAGGAGATGAGACCAAAAATTTCCACTTACTTTCTTCCTTTCTTACCTTCTCATTTCCTGTACGCATCAGTAATACCTTTGGCCTTATTTGTTTTATTAATTTTCATGATGTTTGTTTAATAAGGTCACGCTTCTCGATGTGGCTGTTTGATAGCGATTTAAGCAATTTTTAACCAATTTAAAAAGGGGATTCTCAATTCGTTTGTATTTTTTTTTCGTTGGTGAGTGGTTACAACAAATCAGGGTGGTCAATCATATAGGAAGATAGGATAGTAAGGACTAAAGGCGTCACCGACGCATTGCCGCCAAGGATAGAAGCAGACAACCCGTTTATCACTAGCTCACCGACACTGCATTCGAAGTACGTAAAACATACGAAAGCCTTTCCCACAGTTATGTAAGATAAGATCGACTAAGCGTGCTTGAGCAGTTAGAAATAATTAGATATAACAGCAATAGTAACATTACACTGCAAAATGAACAAACGAATATATGTAACTCGCCTTCACTGAGGATTTTTTAATAATAAACACAACCAAAATACGTCAATGTCGGTTTTACCGGTGATTCATAATAACAAAAACAAAGTTAAATAACCAGTCGGCGAGTTGGGTATAAAAGGCCCGCATTCAGTAGCATGCGCTCACTTTGCGGTTGTTTTTTACATAAAATGAGTTAATGCTTGACAACAATCCCACCTGATGGTAAGTGGTTATGAAGTCTAAGATGGTGAACGCACTAACTTATAATAGTTTATTCACTCTCCTCTTAACACTCGTAGAGTCTACACATCCTGAGGATGCTCCGTTTCGGAGCGAAGCACGTGTTGGTGACGGTATGTGTGTTGGTATATACTTTTATTTATCACGAATGCATGTTTTCCTTTGTGAGAGAGAGGGAGGTTCTTTCCATGTATAGAAGTATATACCACCATATATTGTGCTTGCGGATTGTTGCAAAATTAATACTAATTTAATGACATTGAATTTCCGCAAAGTAACGCCTAATACTATCAACGGTAAGAAGTTAGTTATTGTTCGTTCGATTCTAAGACTTCGTTAGAAGTTAGATTCCGTACAATGTAATGGCATTAAAAAAAGAAGTCGTGCTCTCGCCCCACGTGTACCAAATTACTATACTATACTTTTCAACTTTACTATTTCCCCCTCTTTCGTCGTAGTTTCTCCCCATATCACATGTTTGGCTGTAATTACTTTCATAAAAAACTCAGAAATAAGAATAGCTCAAATTCCGCTCATAGAGTAGTCAGCGGCGGAAGAGTAAGTTGGTACATAACAAACAAAGGCAGCGTCAGAAGTTCCACTGACATGTAAATTAATCATTAGAACCAGCTGCTTAAAACACCCGCAAACGAATAGTGTGAGAAAAACGAGGACAATGAAAAGTTTATATTGACGTACCTAGAAGTTTGTGAGTTCTTTTGTTGAAATTGCTAATAGGGAGCACTGACCATTTAATAACTATATAATGAGACTCATCTAACGGGGTTTTTTTTATTTATACAAGCTAGTTTAAACCAATTAGCGGCCCACTGCGGGGCACTTCGGGTAGTATATAACCCTAGGTTGTTCCCGTGCAAATTTATGGAGGTGCTAAGTAACGTGAGTTTTTGAAAATTTTACGGTATCTTAAGTGATTCCGCACGACTTCATCATTTCTACCTAACGATTACTTAGAGGTTTAAGAGGCGCTTCCTATCTCTGGATACACGCAAACCGCTCTTGTACGTGGTGCGTGAATACTACTATGAACCGGCACACGAACTTACTGAATAAAGAACGAGGCTATGGTGAACAGTCCCTCGATATAGATACGTCAATTATTCTTTCTTTTTCTTTGACTCTATGACGCTTCTGTTGCTTGTACTTAATTTTTGATACTGGAAATGTCTTTTGGTTCGCTCCAGTATAATCCAAATCCAATACGATATTCAGAAAAGGCTCAAAAGACCCGTATTCATGAGAGCTGTAAGATGCAAAAAGAATTATTCGAGCAAGTCAAAAACGAATAAAGGTATGGCCGAAATAATGAAAAAAAAAGAAAACTCCTCTGGACAATTTAGTCAGCTACAATTTGAGCCTAAAACAAAGACGATCGGTTTAAGGGTTTGCCCTGTAGCGTAACCTTTTTGAAAAAAGTCAAAAAGCCAGAACCAAATTTTACGTTGTAGTTTTATTTTGTAACCTTTTCCTTATCTTGACTTACTCGTCGCTCAGCGACAATAGTTTTTCGAATTCATTCGAATTCCGTAGATTCATTTCCAATGTGCTCGATAGTCGGGTGAGGCATGAAATCTGTGAATTTTTTTTCGTACTTAGATATATGAATGACATCGCCATACTGGGCATATAAAGGACACATAAAGGGCTGTTAGTGGCCGCTAAAAACCTGGAAAGCTGAAAACACTTCAAGCTCGTTCAGTTATTCAGTTTATGCTCTACGGTTAAATCTACTCGACGCCTCATATAGTAAGTAATCGTTCTAGATATAGACGAGGAAGTTGTTAAAAAACAAACAATGGCGCTCGCATCACTTGGATGGATGTTTGAAAGTTCAGCGGAACAAATACAGTGCATGAGAAATGTTGCAGTAAAGTTGAATGAGTGCAGAGATCGATAGAGAACTGTTTAATTTCGATGTAGTACTCGTAGTTGCCAGCGAGTAGATATATACCTGCTTCTGTACCGTACTGTTCAATGTTTCATTGTGGGATTGTATCCGTAGACAAACTTAAACTTTTAATAAGTCAAGTGTAGGGAAGACTGTTACTTTACGTTTATTTGTTAATTATATTCTTGTAAATTCGCACATAATATTTGCAGGTCATCTAATTCAATACTTTTAGATCGATTTCCGTGATTAAAAGTGTCCAAGATTTTGACATATAATATAAGCTATTTAAATGCTATTCGTTATCTAAATCTGTTCTGTGTCTGTTTATAAAAAAATGTTTTGACCTCCGTCGATAACCAAGTTCACCAACATTATAATTTTCAAAAAAAACTATGTGAAGATTCGACCGTGTTACAATTAATGTAACTGCAGGATAAAAAATAAATAAATAAAAGTTTACCAACTGCAATATGTTTTTCAGTATTACAGGAACAACCTGGATTACCTGTAAAAATAAAAAAATAAAAATTTACTTACACTTTCATCATAAAACATTGAAACTTAAAAAGTTGTCGTTAAATGAGTATGTAATTAGCTCATCAACAATCTGTTAAGGACATTACAATTACATTT
This sequence comes from Megathymus violae, assembly GCA_003671415.1. Classification (NCBI taxonomy): domain Eukaryota; kingdom Metazoa; phylum Arthropoda; class Insecta; order Lepidoptera; family Hesperiidae; genus Megathymus; species Megathymus violae. The sequence continues at coordinate 1,468,221 of PDGT01000066.1, read as the reverse complement.
GAATGCATCAACAACATCAAATAATCGTAGATGAAATATTTATATTTCTCTATGACGTGTAGCCCAGTAATAAAATATTGTCAACATTGTAATAATGTTACTTTCAAAGTTCCTACGATGTACCATGTACTATCTATAGTTCGTGGCTCATAGCCATTTCGTAACCAAGCTACGAAAGTGCTGCACAGTGTACGAACCCACACTGCACACGAAGCGGTGAGTTTAGCTCTTTCTTTATTGATTCAGAAACAGCAAAGCCGGTGATTAACCAAGACACTGCAGCCCGAATATTTTAATCAACATAAAACGGAAATAAAAACACGATAAAAATTAAAGCCAAACAGAAGGTAATGATTTCCTGAATCTGTTTTAATTGTTACTACACGTGTTCGTGGTACGTTGCGCAATTAGCAGTAGATATTGCACAACTAATCGGCGCATACAAAGGGATTGTGGATGCGTATCGATAGGGCTTTGGTGCAACAAAGCCCCTATAAACACCGTTCATAATCCTCGTGTGTAAGGTTATTCATGTTGAACAACCAGTAAGTTATATCACCGCAATATTACTTTATTGTTATCTGACTGAATATTCTAGAAAGTGTATGTTTAACATACAATATCAGGTTCTAGAATAATAATCGCGCTGTGGGCTCCTGCTACAGGACAATGCTCAACTATCATTAATTTTAATTTCATTTTATTGCTTCGATTCTAATCACCGTAACAGACTGCACCGCAACAGTGTTCGTCTGTCATTCTGTTGATAAAGCTATTCATTAATTCATTACTGTGTTGCATACGTTTAATAATAGTGCAAACGTTGTTCACGGCTCGCATAACATCATTCACGTTATCAATGGAATTAATGCGTCTCGTTGCCCAGTTGGTAGCAAACCTTCTTGCCTGCCGATCGAGGGGTCCCGGGTTCAATAGTCGGCTGGGGCGGATACTTATGTGACGGTTAAATGTTCGTTCTCTAGCCATGGGTATTTATATTATCATATTCATGTACGTCCATGTCTCCCGCAACACATAAAATTCTAGTTCGGGGGTGTGAGTGTGAGAATAGATGACGTATAATTATAATAATTGATACAATTAATCCCGGAATAATACTAGTAGTATAATAATGAAACGTCTTTTGATTTGCAGTGAGATTATACCTGATATTCAATGATTATTGCTATCGACATCCGTAACCAAACTGAGATATGTAGAATCGCATTCTGATCAATTAAAATAAGGCAGTCATGATATGGCTTTGTTCCAGCGTAGGCGGAATTGATTTAAAGTAAAATATATAAATTAAAAAGAAGCGAACTGATTATACCGCAGTACCACTAGCATCTATTATAAATCTAATGAACGGGATGTATTTCACATGACTTAATAATTTATTGATTAAACCTCTACAAAAATGCATCAAAATAAATAGTAAACAGTTCCAGGTAAAAGCATTTTCAGAAATTGTATATTATAAATAACTTTCAATACATAACCAAATAAAAAATGGTCCGAAAACCAACCACTTTTGAAATCCTCAAAATGCTTTGCAAAATTTAGTCCAGTATGAACAAAACACCAGATGTAAGATTTTATAATACTCGTATGTCATTAGATATGGCGGAAGCCTTTGAATGTGTTCCTGTGTGCGTTACTATATAATCTATAATCAGCTCGATCATGCCGATATAAGAAGAGGCATTCAAAATTAACTACCAGAAAATTATTTGCGAGATCGCAAACAAGAAGCAGTCCAATTTGTATTCATTTCATTATAAAACGAATTTAACCATCTTCTGAATAAGTACGAAAAGGTTTACCCCAAGGCAGCAAATATGTAGAACCATTTCACGTTATTTATTTAAATAATATAAAACATATCACACACCAGCTTTGTGCAATGTTGTCCATGATACACAACATAATTATGTCTATTAGTAAAGATCTTGAGCAGGGTGTTAAAGACACATTATTCCTTATTGTACAGTGTCTAACCACACTAAATCAATCAATGACCCCAAAGGAAAAATATAATGCATAAATATCGTAATCCCGCAATTATAAAAGCAAACATCAGCTTAATGTAATCAAAAATTTAAAAATAGTAGATATTCCGAATGTTACAATCAATCTTTATTTGAATTGGGCAGCTCAGGCTGAGGCAATGAATAACAAAACATCCAGTTGCTGTTATCTGCACTCTGTGATTTGTATGTGGAATAAGTGAAATATTAGGATTGATACGCTTTCGTATCCAGCGAGAGCCGTAAACTTATTTACTTAATTGTTATCTGCAGCACGCGGGACTAATCTTTTCTGTTGCTAAATTTCAACTGAAATAATTTTATTTTACGATCAACATGAGCTGATAGATAGGTAGCTTTAAAATGCGCGTAACGCTCGTTCTTCCCAAATACTCTCCAACCTAAATGGTGGAATGGAAATAAATGGTATAAAATCATCACACATTCGCTTTTTATTTTATTTATTTATTTATTTAACTATTTATGCACAGAGATAATGAAACAGAGGTTAACATGAAATACGGAATACAAGGGAACTACTTATCTCACAGCGACCGAAATAAAAAGGACTTTTTAAGTCAAAAACTTTTTTACCAGATGAACCCCAAGGACGAAAGTACCGCATGCGACACATCCGCATAAAGCGCACAAATTCCGCCGGCCGAGAATGATGGAACTAAAATTCCATTACTCCATTCCTTCCAAGCATTGTTAGCAGTAATGTGATCCATCGTGATCCACTGCGCTAAGTCTGTAGATGGAGCGTTTTATCGCTCGACGGACACCGCGCTAAGTGCTCGTGAAGCTCTCACTATGACTATAAAGTCGTAAATTGTCGCACTCACATTCAGCAGCTACGTGGCAGTCCTCAAAGATTACTTTTATTTTATTTGAGAGAAGGATTTTTCCCTTAAGTACCAGTACCGAGTATATTGTAGCCGAATAGTGTTAATTACACAAACGTATAAAGGGCGGGTTTATGTTGATTTTGGTACAGAAACGCTCACTATGCATATTCATGCTCACTTAGTGGAATTACTCGTGTTTTTCTTGTGGGTTCTTAAACGATGTTATATTTTTGTAATCTTTTATACAGCGGGCATGATCTTATGCAAAAATGGTTGGAACCCGTTCGTCTTTGAGTCAACATTAACCCAAGCTCAGTCCATTCTTAACTCGAAGCCAACCTCTTCTGCCCGTGGTATTATTTACACTATGAATCTTAATCAACAAACTAGGTACCAACTTCCTCTCGAAATTCCGGTCTAAAATGGACCAAATACCACAGACTTTTAATCCTGACGATTCACTTTTATGGCGGAAGGTTCTCTGTCCTACTGACTACGATTATATCGTTGAAGAATATTTTCCCGGTGAACATGTATCGCTAGCTCCGGACTTGGGCCGCGTGGTGGGTGTTGCGTATGTAACCATCGACTACCGTTAAATTGAAAATTTAAAAATATTCCTGTTCTTTAACGATGTAAACGTCAATGATTGAAACATTGACATTTTGACATATTTATTCCCTGGAATCATAAAAAGATACAAACATTACTAGTATTGGAACTTTCAATTCCAGAGTGATAAACCTCCGTTATTACACTTAATTGAATTCAGTGAAAAGCGAACACAATGAAAATTTAATAACGATATTAAGAACACTCACTGGGCTATCATAAATTTTGATTCTCGAAAAATTTTAATAAAAAACGGTCTTTTACGATTTGAAACATCGAAATCGTGAATTTAAATAATGACATTGCATTTCCATTCTGTAATGTTGTCGAGAGCACTCTATCTGATTTCATTCCTTTTGAAATTTTTTACGTGTAAATCTTTGAATGTCGAGTCAAGTACATAAGTTTAATTGCTATAAGGGAAGATGTATAAACAGTGATCAGTTCGTCAAACGTCCAACTTCTTCACTAATATGAATCCGAACGGAGAAGCATAATGACTGCTGCCTATAAGCTAACTATTACCTAATTATAGCTAACCTAATATGAAGCAATTTATTACCTTTGTTTTGGTATATCATAATTTCATTTCATTTCATTATTGAATAAGAAAAATTCAAAATTATCTAGCGAGGTAAGAGCGATCGAATCATGTATTTTTTGTGTGTCAGGACATCTTACAAACATTGTCAAAGAAGGTCTATGGCATTCATAAATAAAACAATATCACTCGGCTCTGCTCGACATGAACGGTGAGCTGAGAAGCGTTTTGAAGGTCTTAGCTCACATATCAACTCGAAGGGGATCTTCACCATATCAACTCGAGCCGTCCAGTATTCTTTGTATGAAACTTCCTATTGTAACGTACACTAATCCGACTCGTAACCGCGGTGCGGCTCGGGTCCGGGAACCTTATTCAGCGATATTAATAAATTATGACGAAAGACCCGTAAGTTCTTCCATTTTAACCTCTTCTTGTCACACCTTACTTTTTGGAGAAACTCGAGTACTAGACCCGCTACACCGACATGTAGTACAATCAGTAATTAAGGTCTGGACGCTGTAGATATTTGAATGAAAATATTTCATATAATACTTGTAAAATCCCGAACCAGTTGAAATTAATTTCCGTACATTATTATTCAATTAGTTCACGTACGTGACGCATTAGACTGTGGTTTCATTAAGCAGAAAATTTGCCTAATATCCGTAAACCTTAGTGAGAATTTATTACATGTATTAATATACGAATGCAAACCGCTTTACGATAAGGGGTTTGTTAACTGTGTCATCCAGTTTTGGGGTGAAAGGGGGCTCGAGTTATCTTTGAGCTAAAGATGAGAAAAAAAAATTTTCCTTGATTTTAATGCCCTTTCCTGTTGAACAGACGAAGAAACTGCGCCAGATTTCATCGTTTGAGTTACTGAGGTCTACATAGTTAGATCTCAACAGTATTCGAGCGTATAGCAAGGTACCAAGAAAATAAAGAATAACGTTTGCAGCAAATTGCAAAGCGCGAGCTCTTCTTATAATTGTGGGGTCGTGGATAGTGGTACACCACGATGTTATAGTGAGAAATTGTGGGTGGGTAATGGCCAACTCATGTGCATTATTAATAAGTCATAGGTCTTTACGCCGTCTGAGGACTTAATATCGCGGTATATAAGGTGCTAATTTCTGGTGGTAACATTGAATTATTATTCCTAAAGGTCACCTCACCATATACGCTTACATTTAACAAAAGATATCGGACTACAAGCACGTGCCATTCTCACATTTTTATTTAATTTAATTACAAAAGATTTTAAATATAACAGCTCTAACGGAGTAGAGATCGAAGATCGATTTCATTTTTTGTCTCACTCCTACAGTATACCGTGCGAGCAGAAGGAGAAACTACGATTCAGGGTTATTCAACCATTTTTATTTTGCTTCAAGTTCCATACCTCGCTCAAATAAACTGTCTCTGCGTCGTAAAACAACGTTATTTATGTTGTTGGCGATGTTATGAAACCTTTACTTGAAACTAGCTTTTGCCGCGTGATGACGTCACAATACGTGATTCACCACGTTACGTGCTACTAATCCAGTGGGTCGTGAATTCTGCATCAGCTTCTTAAAAGTTTATGATAATTTTATTACTGGTTTTTATTAATGTTGAAACTTGGAGTGGAACAGGCGCGTCCCAATTTAACTCCAAGCTAAAATCGTAGTCGTGATGTACTATGCTGAATATGGGATCTTATAATGGCACCTAATTTGTTTTTCTTTCTCAATTCAACTGGTAGAGATCTTCATTTGTTTCGCTGCCTACAACGTTCTAAATCAAATGTTAAATGTGAAGACATTTTATCGTAATTATTATCGTATTGGTAAAACTCTCTCTCTAACTCATTTGCATGGCGGCGGTGACTACTTACAATCACGCAAAACCCACAGTACACCAAGCTAGATCAGAGAATTGTCATGTATGAAGGTTTCTTCACTATGTTTTCTTTCAGCGAATAAGGTTCTTGCAGTCTCTCGCAATCTCTGACCTATGTACATACGTATTCAAGACTATCATTTAAAATAACAGGATATAACGAAGCATGTTGCTTCAACAGTAACTTTGGTTTTTTTGGTAAGCTATAACTTACTTAATGACGTGTCCTATGTCGTCGCTGAGGATCAACCAACTCAACTATTAAAAGAAAAGAATAACAGATATTTACATACATAAATTCTGTTTATATTTTGATATAAAACATTTTGAATATTTCATTATAATTCGTATCTTTAATGATGTATTCGTATCTTTAATGATGCAAACCGCCCTCCAAATACGCCTTGCGCTTATAATCAGCACCTCCCTTGTTTTAGGACTGAGTTTTCTCGTTCTGTAAATTAGAAATACGTAACTTTTTAATTATTCTTTATTCATGGACGGATTGAAATAAAACAAACTTTAAATATTAAGTGACGATTACAGCAACACATTAGTTAAAACCATATTTAGTAACGACACCGTATTGTTCTGTTCAAAACTCAATGAAGCTGTGCACCTCAATATTTTAAAACCTCCGTATATTTTGATACCGCCCAAAAACCAATCGAACCTTTTGCTCAGTGTTTGGTATTTATATCGCTAACTGGCTATTGGTTATTCAGATGAACTTCGCGTATATCATTATTACTGTACATACTGTAAAAGTAGAAAACATCCATTTTTCAGTAAAGCCAGTATCTTATCTAACTTAACTTATAGTCCAACTCGAACTGGTAATCGACTAGAGATGGAACTTTTTATTAAATCTCTCAAATAAAATCAACTTATTCACATTAGATGCAAAGTGTGTCTAATATGAATTTATTCGAATCGAAGCGAATGAAATGATATGAAAATAATATATTCGATTCGAAGTCATTTACTGATACACCAATATTATATTGTACTTATGAAGGTTACGTTTACGTTTCCTGCATCTACGTCTAAACTACTGAATGAAGTAAGATTCATATTAAATTATACAAGAGGATGTGTTCAGAAAAGTAGTTTTAAAAATAAAACTGTAAGCCACTAATGTTCGCCACAAATATAGCCCAATATATATTGAACATCGAAGCTCTAATCTCGCCACACGATTACACAGATCGAACAGAATGATTATCGCTCGGCTGCCACTATCGCCGGGGTCAGAATCCCATCAATTCCTTTCGTCCCCTGCGGTGACATTTATCCCGCTGGTTTTAAATCGTATCCATTTCCAATTAGGTCGCAGCTCTCCGGTTACGTAGGTGTAATATGAGAAAATACTTACAACTTCTCGAATCTTCTCTGATAATGGAAGAGCAGGCGCGGGTGGGGATTGCGATGCTAGATTTTGTTAGCGACTTCGTATTCAAGAAATTATTAATCCCCGTCTAGAGTTTCTGTTGCTGAAGAGTACGAGGCTGCGACGTAAAGATAATGCTGTATTTGCCGTTATGGGTTTGAATACAATATGAGAATGTATTTTTTGTTGATTGTATCAACCTTATGTATGACCCTTTCAATAATCTGAATCCTGTCGATATAAGTTTGATACTTTGTGCGGGGTACTTGAAGATATAAAATATTTAATTATTCTAAATAAAATTTTATAATAAGTTAGATTATGTGGAAGCTCGAACGGCGTTTTGCGTGTGTTACGCGTTTATTTTGTTATTGGATATTGGAATTAATGTTTGTGTACTGTAAAAACCAATAAATTTAATCAAAAACATGATAAATCAACTTTGAACAGATCGCTTTTGACATCAGAACAAAGCTGACACCGTCTGGTTAATACGCCCTTTTGATAGGGTTATTCACTACAAAACATAAAATTATTTTGGCGCTAGTGATATATATATATATAATTTTAAAGTACGCTTACCTCGATTCCCTTCCCAAAATGCTGTTAGAGATCCGGGCAATAAGTCTCACCCCCCCATCCCCATCCAACGGATTTGACGAATCAACTTTGTTGGGCGATATATGAAATAACTTGTAAAGTTGAGATTATACGATCCCTTGCGGATATTTCTATTCCATTAAAGATTTAATTGTTTTGTTTTGGTGGTTTTTGTACTGGGTGCATTGAAGTACCTTACATCCATATTATTAAACTCAAATCTTTGGTTAATAGTTTTAGTTCATAGTTTACTTAAAGAAAACAACAAACCAATCATTAACACAATTTAGAAAACCTACAGCTTCGTGACCTAGTAGTATGTAGTTATTATCTCACCAATATAATGTCGAAAACTACACATAGATTGCGCCATTTATTTGCACGGAATGAAATAACTCCCGTGTGTCCTGCGTAATGAATCGTTACCGCGATTTGGCAATCGTTAAGATCATTAGTGGTCATGGTCGGGCGTAATTACAATTTGAATAAATGCTAATGTTTCTACACACAGATTACGTGTATTTATGTTTACGGTCCGAGCGCGTACGGCTCCCTGGCGACAACGAACAGGATCCTATCGACAAGGTTAGACAACCTTCACGGCACGTAAAGAATACAATAAAAAGAAGAGAGAACAAGACAGAAGAGGAAAGAAAAGGTAATGTCAGAAATGAAAAGTAGAAAATGATAATTCTACATTACTCTGGGTCGCGGGTGTCATGGACATAATACATATGACGCCACACACACTCTTGACCTGAAAACAGACATTTTTCTGTCATATAAAGAACAGCGCCGGCCGGGAAACAATTTTTTTTTGTTTTTTAACTTCAAGTTAAACAGACAATGTCGTTAAGTACTGACTGTCCGCCATCCCCTCCTCTTAACGGATGTGACGTCACTTTGCTGCTAACAATATTATTACGTTATTACTACCAATGTTATTACTACCATGTGTGTATACATATAAATTATTGTAATATGTACACAAAGTTACAGTACACGGGTCTCGTGAGTTATTTCTGAGGTATGAATCACCTTGAAATGTATAAGACGAGGAATACACGTCCTCCTAACATCGCCCCATAAAGCTGGTCGCGCACCACGTCGCCCGGAATGTCTTTGAGTGCTAATCGGTTTAAATATTCGTGCTACGCCGAGCGGAATGTGTCCAGCGCTACGAATAGTCTACGACGTAGAGCATCTACGCTGCTACGCGGTATAATGTAGCTTTTTTGATACATACATTGGTTTGAGCAAGCACTGCTTCGCTCCGGAGACATGATCTTTGCGTTCATAAGTAGTATAGCATACGAAACGATTAATCGAGCGTTTAGTAAATTTTGAATGTTTATTACATACCTTCCCCATGAATCGATCGGTCTATTGGTAAAATCGCACTAAACTAAATGAAAAAACGATTGAGTTTTGAGATTGTTGCATTTGGCCAGACAGAGATTTTGTTTCATATTGGAAAATTATGAAGACCCAACAGAAAGGGTCCGCGATAACATTAGAAAAATTGGGGCAGGCGTTAAGATAAATAACTTATAGACGTCTCTTATGTTAGGTATCCGAACAGAGCAAGTTTTTAGCGACAGATTCTTGTTTCTGAGAGAGCATTGAATATTTGTGATATATTTTTATGATATAACAAGCACACCCCGCGAACTTCGTTTCGCCTAACCTAAAGTCAATGAATGAGCAGAATTATGATTTCAAAATTAATGCAAAATTGTTAAGTTGACTTTTTTATTTTATTAGTATAATAATAAAAAGAGTGCACTCTTCAGTGAAGTACCATGTGATATACGACATTTTTCGTTTTGTTATCAGGCGCAAGAACAAATAAAGCAGATGGTATCCCGACTCCTGAACATGCCACGTATATAGATATAATATTTTAAAACAAATCTAAAAACACAAAATCATAAAAATCGGTCCAGCCGTTCTCGAGTTATAAATGGTATAAACTAACACGACTTTCTTTTATATATATATATATATATAAATCGCATTTCATAATAGAACAAACCACGACAATTAAACTAATAAAACACAGTACGATAGAACAAGTAATATAATTTTTTATATTTATACGAAAATACTGGTGTTTGTATGTGTAACACAGAAAGAGGTGTTTCACCACGTCAAACCTAACCATATTATCCACAACCAGCATTGTATGAGTAGACGTAACCCGCACCGTCATTGCGCACAACCATTCCCGCTAATGATGAAAACGACCGCGGCGCTCTGCCGTTTGTGCGAACCATTACCGCGAAGTCATCAGAATTATTACAGCGCGCGCCGCTAAATTATGCAATCGATACTATCCAACGCGGATCTGTAAATGTTGTACTGCCAGCGATTTATATGTTTCAAACGGCGTAAGTGCGTTATAAGCAGGTACGGATGCTCACAGGGGTCTGAATGCGTTTTCAAAATAATTTATTAGTTTAAAAATATGTAAATTTTTAAGTTCGAACCTTATTTCCAACCACTTCACAACACGAAGTTATATCACTAATTATCATTAAAAATGATGCAGAATATAAAGTTTTCATTCATAGATTTTGTAAGAAAATCGATTCAAAAAGGTCTTAATTTTATATAGGAAACTGTAGTTTCCTATAAGTTCTTTTATATGTTTATAATATAACAGTCTTTTAGTATTCCGATCTAATACGGACTCGATCGGTTCTTTTCATGCGGTGAAATAACATCTTCCCTACATTCCCAGTCATAACCCTCGCACTGAAACCCCCTTAGCAATTATGTAACGCATCCGAATTCGATACAAAGCTTAGAGGCTTTTGCACGCGAGCTTCCTCCATGCTGCTTATTTAAATAGGACACGACAGTTCGAGCCCACAATAGGCTACCGTCTCTAAAGGCGCAAATGATATCAATACCGGGTCCAGATTACCTTAGGTACGAATATAATACAGTTCTCTGTACACAGCCTTGCTTCGGTATAACGCAACACGCAAACTTAGCGGAGTCCGTTATCGGCAAGCCATTCGCCCCGACTTGTTTCTCTGGTATTCATTAAGAAAATTAATGGTTTTGGGACGCAAACTATTTGCAATATCGTACAATCCTGTCGGATAACTAACCGTAGCGTAAGCTTTCTTGTAGGTCTTGCAAGGCATATTATGCTTACCTTATTAAGTAAAAAAATCCTATGATTATACTTTTCCTTGTGTATTACTGAATATTATGTGCCATTATTTATTTTTCTAACTGTGCTGTCCAGTTCAGTGTATTCGCTACAGAGAGTTCTTGTAAAGTGTGTCCAATATTTTTTATTTATCTCACTGTCTTCTTTGTCACTGCTTGAAATGTCATATGGTTCGTGTGCGGTATTTGTTGCTAAAGTAACTTGATATTTCTTATGTAAGAAATTAATGTAGATACTGATGTGGTAAACGTGGTCGGAACAATCACACTGTTCGGTGTCTGTTGTAGCGGTCGCTTTATTAATTAGTATATTATAGTATGTTAATAGATATAAAAAAAAGTGAATATCATCATAAATCTACCTAATTTATACGTGATGTATAGCCTATTTTAATCTGGAATAATATATAATTCATGTGCCAAATGAAATTTTCAAATAGATGCCGTGACTACGAAAATTACACTACGCATACAGAGAAACTCACAAATTTCGCACTTTCTTGAGAATTTACATTAAAAGCATGTAAGCTAATACACTCTCATACGTTTTACATATGTACTATGTAACTTACAAACTCCGTACACTGATGCATTGTCTTTATCCAAACAGATGAGATACGAGCTGACTAGGCATCCGATGGTAGACATCTCTGTTGCCCAGAGACTTTAACAACACCAAAGGCATCACCAGCGTGTTGCCGATCAAAATAGAAGCCTGGAACCCATGTTATTACTGGGTCTCTGACAGAGCGACAGAAGCGCGCTCGATGTTAGAAGGGGGTGGTAGCTGGCCAGTCGGGATAAAATCTCCTAACCACCATGCAAGTACCGTCGGGAGTCAACTCGGTGGTACAGAGCTCGGCGACCTCCAACAGGAGGGACCGTTCGCAATACCCTCGTCCGTTGTTCAGTAAGGTGCACCACGAGCAGAGGCGGAGGCTTGACTTCGAGAACAGATGGAGCCCCTCACACCCTAAATGCTGCCCTAGATGTTACATTAGGATACTCTATTTTACTCTAGACTTTTCTTTAATTCCTCTGGTCAAAGTTAAATAAAAACAGTAATAATCGTGATGGTTTGTTTGTCTCCTGTTTGTTCTTGCAGCGAGAAACAAAGAGAATAACCATAATGTTCATTTGGGTGATTTAACTATGTATTTACGACCCTGTCTTCCTTTAGGACTTTTGAAAACATTTCAACAATTTCACAAATAAAAATTTTAAGTGTAGTGTCACACCTATCTCGTTCTAAGAACAGATTCGATGCCACCACTGGCACAGTAAATGACTGTAATGATGATGAACTTCGTTTCATCATCCATCCATCCATCAGCCTTTGGAGGTCCACCGCTGGACATAGGCCTCCCCTAACTTGCGCCACTCTGACCGGTCCTGAGCCCTCTGAATCCAGCGGATGCCCGCTGTCTTCGTTTAACAGTTTAGATTTAAATGATGACGAGTGCTAAAAGTGATAACTGAGTCTATTACTAAAAGTAGTAAGTCCTTTTGTAATCGAGTAGAATAATCCTTAGCATTTTTAACCGCTCCTTCCGTTAGAATCAGCCTTAGAAATTTTATTAATTTTTTTAAATTCATAAAGAAGCATTTCCCTCGTTTCTTCTCCACCACAATAAAGTAGTGAACAAATGAAGTGAATAAGTGTATCAATGATATCTAGATGAGTAAAAGGAATTAAATAAAAAATAAATTTGGTATGTTTATTGGTAGGTATATACAGAATGTCGAAACAAATAAATCATCCTGATGTGAATTAAGTGTAACGTGTAAAAGTCTTGTTTAATATAAAAAAATATTGTACACAAATAAGGTATCGCTATCATGTAGAGTAGCTTGTAACAAACATGGCGGAGTCGGCGCCAGGGCGGCGCGGCGCCTTGCCCTGTTTACCAAATCCCTGAAGACTGTGCGGCGCAAGTGATAAACTTGTCGGGGTTTGAACTAAAGCGTTCAACGCTCGGCGACTACGAACGCTGGCGATTCAAAACGATCGACTGCATTGGAACAAGTCCTTGCGCGGTTGGTAGTTAAATATGTACAGGGATTTTAACAAAAGCAACAAGCACATTCGTTTGAGGGGAAAAGTTGGTTAATGCATTACGAAAAGGGAAATTAAAGTAAGTTCAAGGATGGATGGCACCCTCTACCAATACACAATGTCACGTCGACCAATAAGTCCAAGTATTCCCCACCAAGGAAAAAAGAGAACTGTCTTGACAAGGCGCGCTAGTGCATTATTACTATAACAGGCGTCGAAATAAGGCATTGGTACTAACTTCTAATGTTTATACTGTGCAGTAATCTGTTTAGTATTCAATCTAAAAAGTAACTAGTTGGTTGTTCTACTTCTGGTTGTTTGGATTCTAGTAGTTTGCTCAGCGAAGTACGATTTAATGTCCCATCTCGATATCCGCGACACCCCATTACTAAACCCCTTCATATCTCTACATTTAACACAAATATTTTCAACCATTCTCCTCTTCCTCGAATATGTGTCGAATATAATCGATTGTGCACAAAAATAGATATCGAAATATTTCACGACTCGATAAACTTACTTAAAGTAAAAATAGTTCAGCATCTAAACAACTAATTAATTTTGCATAAGTACTCACATGTTAACTTTATGTTGTATTACTATACGTAGCACTGTCTGTATTTTTAAATGTTATTCACGCCTATAATTGGCATGCATGTCATGTGTATTTTATAAGATATAAGTTATGTAAAAATTTGTGTGTAACGCTGTTGATGTGTAAATAAATAAAATAAAATAAAATACTTGTATGGGTTAGTTAACATACATGTACTAAAATAAACGATTACCCGCTAATCGCTTATAATTTAATCGCCCAATATTCTAATTACTTCATCGATTATGCGATACTAAGGAGCGCTTCTAAAGACATCGTCAGACTTTGAGCTTGTGTACACAACAACTTACCAAGTAACTTAATTCCTATGTTGAGGGCATTAAGAACTTAAATACTTTATCAGTGACTGGGATAATGTTTATGGTTTAGATAAAGACTGAAGTGTTGGTCAGACGTTGGATAAATATTGTTTTATTAGGTATAAAGCCAATAAAGAATTTACAAACGGACATTGGTGACCTAATCGCCGACGTTTACAATAAATAAATAAAGTTTGAGAGTTTATTTGAAAATGGAAAATAGGTTTCTAAAAAATCCAACAAACCATGCGTTTATTAAATAAAATGGTTATTTTATTTGACAAATCCATACATCGACACATATTCAAGAAGCACACAATTTACTACACTCATCTTACTTACGAAACTTGCAATAAAACTTAAAACGATTTAGAATATACGTAATAAAGTTTACAGGAACATCTGTATAAAAAGTATATGATAAAAATAATTGTACAAGAAATTGATAATGTACGAATTTTATCTCACACGAATCCGATTCGGACTTCATCTATTTTATTACCCCGGTTTTTCACCTTATTCGTCATATTTTCCTGTATTTTGAAGTTATGAATAACTTTAATGTTTCTTCTCGGGTCATGAGTGTTTGTAATGTCATATTTGTGTACGTCCATGCCACCCGCAACACAGGGAGTCCTAGTGCGTGTTGTGAGTGTGTAAACGTTTATTTTTTTAATGAATAAAAATGCTATTACCGTCTTTTCTTCTTCTTTCAATGAACACGCCTTCATATCGAATATACATAAGCGACAAATGCAGTTCATAGAAATCTATTCGATGCAATAATCCGTTATTATATTTCAAATTAAAGCCCAAGTTAAAAAATCTTAAAAATAAAATAACGTTGCACAAAACTCCGTTCTATTCAATACAAAGTTACTTGATATCAGAAATACAAATATAATTAGAACTCTAATAAAATTATATAAAAGCTGGTAATATTGTCCTTCGCCATCCTTATTTATTAGTTTCACCTGTACAGTAGGCTTACATAAAAAGGCATTTATAATAATCTCTATATCGTATAGAAAGGTCACGACCTCTATATAGACAATACGGTGAAAATCGTTTGAACTATAAATAGAGCCAACCTTAACAGAGCGTAAATAATTCAGAGGGCCAATAGGGTTGGCACACTCGTTAGATACTCGGTCGAGTAGAATTTTATAGATGGTATACTTAACGAGACTTAAGTGAACTATATTGAATTAAAATAGATTATATTTATGGTAACGATGTCTTTTGCAACCTGATCGCTCTGTGTAACTTAATAAATATAATAGACTTATCATATAATGTTTAATTACGGTTGACGTATAAAATCTATTGTTCTATATTTGGCCGTCCAATGAGCTCCAATGTGCGGCCTACGAGTAGAATACTCCCCCCATATCGGCAGAACAGGACATCGTAAGAGGCGACAGAAGCCAGCCTGCTTTATGGTTGGACTTCGCGGAAGGATTATATTATCAGTATTATTATTTATTACTGGTATTATTATCTTTTATTATCTATTACTCGACGTGTTTCGGCTGGGGGCTTTAGAGCCAGTGGGTATTTTCTTTTCTACCTTCTTCTCGTTTCCTGGCTAAGAACGCATCCTTGATAACTTTGGTCTTCCTGACATCCATGGGCGACGGTGACCACTTACTATCAGGCGACTCGTCTGCTAGTTTGTCGATTATTAACATAAAAAAGCATAAATGGCTATAGTCGCCACTTACAAGTAAGTGATGCAAGAGTAGGTTTGACTATTTATGAAGTCCTGAAATAGAGTGAACGACGTTTGCTAAAATACTACGTTGTTTACAGAGGAGTCCTTTTATCTCTCTGGAAACCCTAGGATCTACCATCTCTGGGATTACGCTTATAACGCAATATATGCTTTTGATTATTATGGAAAACAATTTTAAAGTAATAAACCTAAAAGAATGAGTGTCAACCCTATGCACCTATGTAAATAATAAATTTGCAGGGTTGTCAGCAAAACAAACCGCGAATATTGAACGTTACATTTAAAATAAATTATGGTCCAAGCGGTGAAAATACCACTTTATCTATTTGTTACGGATTGCGTTATAGTACAGTTCAGTAAATATTTATAATATAATATACGGTTGATATAGTTTAAGAGATTATCTAACCGAAGGTTATCTCTAAACTGGTGAAGGACAAATAGAAATAGAGAAAAAATACAGAAAGACGGGATGAAAATCAAGTTTCGATCATATTTAGCGCTGGGGTTTGATATTACGCTAAATTATCCGTATTTAATGCTGACAAACTTATCTCTTAAAACAGAGTGATTGTTGAAAAGTGGGAAGTATTAGTGGCAATGCCAGTGTCCGTGTATATGTGAGATAAGCAAATGGTCCCCTGATATAGAACTTGATACCGTTTCTGTACACATGAACATCAAGGTTTCATCAAATACTCAAGCAGTAGAAGTGATTAAGCTCTTAATATCTTTAACTCACTCTTACATATAGCTCGATGAGAATTCGTTTAACTTTCATGTCATATTTCAAAACTAAGATTAGAGCGCCGCTACATTTTTCATGTTGTAACCATAAGTCATATTGCTTCGTATTTTTCATCTACAATCTCGGAAGCGTTTAAAATAGCCTCCCGATTTATATCCTCGATGAAACATCTTCACAACATTATCCGAGGCAACGCCATAAATATTTAGGCAGTGTATAAATGTATGTTTAGACGGTGTGTAGACGGTGGGTTCGTGAGGAATTTTTCATAAAGCGCCGGAAGGGAGCCCGTTAGCAATCCCCGTGTAGCGGAGCTGGATGATGTAGGGTACTGGGGCAGGGAATTTTGTATGGCCATTTGTTAATATTTAAAAACATGTTCAGACATAACTAAGTATCTAAAAGGAACAGACCATACTCGAAGATTCACCTTTATCTGAAACTGATTAAATTGGGGGTTTGAATTTTTTACGGTATTCTCTTTTAGACAATGCAATAGATTTTAAGATATTTTACCCTGCAAAGTGATAAAGGTAGTACAAAAACGTTGGATTAATAAATTGATAAAATTATATAATTACAAATTCTATTCATTACTTTAAGAAACATGAAAGTAAATGATGTTATTACTTATTCGTTAAAGTAGGTTATCACATATGGCAACTTACTTGACAACCATAGCAAGCTCGTCAAAGGTATCATCTCAGCCAGAACTAACAAAGATTTTACCACCTTACTTAACCTTCTACGTACTGACCCATTGATATTATGAACGGGGCTGAGGGCGCATTTACTGCAGCAACCTAACCTAATTATCGCTGGAGGCTATCGGCCGCGAAGTTTTGATTAAATTGTTCCCGATATGATCAGACCGGTGGAGAGAATGGAGTGGAACGGTTGTGTGTACAGGAAAAGTCATAAGCGGAGAGCGATTTTAAATTCTTACATAAAGTATTTTCTCCAGCAAAGTTAACCATAACAGTAAAGAGAAAACATTAAATGTTATATCTTTTACAAGAAATAAGTGAATGCTTGACAACAGTCGCACCTGTTGTTAAGTGGTAATGATGTCTAGGTATATTTTATAAAAACCTATTGACTCTCTCACATTTTTCTGCAGAAGCTGGCAGATGTTGTTCTGCCTGCGTATATATATTTACTGCTTAATACATCAATAAAAGAGCTATTTTTTTTTAACTTTTTAGGAGTGTACGGGGATCCATCAAATTCAAAATCATTTAATCATGCACGTCATTTTTGCTTCTACTACCGTTTCGAAAAGGTACCTTAACATTGAGGAGAAGAAACGGCGAAACAAACACATCAGCACATCTTTTAAACAACACATGGTAATTACAAAAGTTTAACCTGTGCGGAAATCCATCATTGAGTCCAAGCGTACTCCTCTGCTCGTGGTGCATTTAACTGAACAACGACGAGGGTATTGCGAACGGTCCCTCCTGTGGCGGCCGCCGAGCTCTGTACCACCCAGTTTAATCCCGATAGTACTTGCATGGTGATAGGGAGATTTTGTCCCAACTAACCAGCTACCACCTCCTTCTAAAATCGACCGTGTATCTTACATGTAACTGTCACAGTGTCAGCGAGCCAGTAATAATGCGGATCCCTCGCTTCCTTTGCGGTCAGCAACATGTCGGTGATGCCATTGGTGTAACTGAAGTATATCGGCCACGGTAACTGATGCCATCAAGCAATCATAACATTTGTGTAATAATTGAATTTCCTGCTGATATCTGCTACGTAAATTTTAAAGATAAATTGTTTTATGTTAGTCATATTATACAATTTGGAATGAATAATGTTTCAGCTGCGGTTATTTTGAATTAATAAATTTAATACTTATGCTTATGATTTATCATCGCGTTATCGGATTGAAATTCAAATTACGCATCAAAGTGGATCGCGAACTCTAATCTGACCACGATTTACCTAATCACAAAATATGTATTTGGTAGATTAATTAAAGATTTGATACAAGTAGGTTTAATGCGTTACCTCTTACATTGTCCTCACAACAAATAACGCAAATAGATTTATTTATCATCATTACAACAACCTATGTAGTTCCTCTCTGAGCTCAGTTCTCCACTCAGTACAACAACGGGTTAACGCCATAATCCACCATGCTCATCAATTGGAGTTTGGCATACTTGCCATACCTTTTAGAACATTATGGAATACTCTTACATATTCAGGATGTCTCACGTTGTTTTATATCTTTGGTCTAGCTGATGTCCATGGGCAACGGTGACCACTTACCATCAGGTGGCTCGTCTGCTCGTTTGTCGGTTCTTAACGAAAAAAACAACAGACTACCATTGTTACAGATAATTAACCATCGCTGTAATAGTATTTTTTTAAGCTTATTTTAAACCTTCATTGCGGGAAGCAGCTGAAAAATACTAAGCAAATACAAGTGCAAATTTTACACAGAAGAGCGACGTGTACAAACATTACTTGCAGGTTTTAAAGACTAAACGTTCGTGTTTTATCATTGGTTTGTAGCACGGACTGCAAGATAGTGTTATTCCCAAGTCAGTTCTCCAATAACGGCATATACAACAAAGGAAAAACAATCACTGGTAATCTACCCATCCATTTAGAAATATATGTATAGTTTGGTCTGCTTGTCTTTTAGCTGTTGGAGCATGGTATTACACAATACAGTCATAGCGATTAAGATTAACCAGGGAACTAACAATAAAGAGAAATATTGACATGACATTTAATATTTCATTTGAATATTCATTGAATCGTCAGTTTTTTAAGGTGCCAGTTTACTTATAGTTTGTTTAATAAATTATTTTTTAATTAACTTTGGCCGGCTTCCGTCCCAAATTCCGTCCCAAACCGATACCGAAATCAGTCGATCAGAATTATAAAATATATAATTTCATTGATTTTTATGGGAAACTTATATTTGTGCCAAATATTCCCAGCATTAGTTGATCTAGTTCCGTATTTCATAATTTGTATGTAATCTACAATGCTTATTTTATTGACAAAAAAAGAACGCTCGTACGGATCAGATTCTACTGGCCTGTATTTGATATTTTTAATACTTAATATAAGAGCTCATAACCCATCTGCTTGTATTAATGTTAGTCGATTAACCGACTCAAGCAATTGCCCACGGCCGGCGGTGGGATGGGTGACTTATTAATCTGTTGACACCGATTATTCGGTACAATACCTGCGATGGTTAAATCTAATACGTAAATACTACCAATTGCATGTAACCAAATGTTCGTTTGAGTTTGTTCGGGAAAACTTTGTTTATTTATTACAAATAATCTTATTAAAATTATTGGTAATTATAACGACACTGAAACACTTTCAACAAGAAATCCTTCATAGCATAACATAAACACATTTATTTAGAAAACTAAGTGAACTGAGGAAATATTTTTTTTTTCATTTGATACAACATCAAAATAAATGACAAAATTCTCGCTTTATGTTCATAACTTCCACCACGTGCCGACATTAAAAGAAACTCAATTATATTTCTGAGTTCGTTATGAGGAGTATTGATGAAAGAAAAACGCTTTATGCTCACTTCGTTACCGCTGTTTGTTTCCCGGTTTGGATTTTCAATGTAATTTTTGCCTTTGTAATACGGTATTAACTTAGTTTAGAGCAAATAATGAAATTGTTAAGAATGTATTTTTTGAGTGCTCATTTTGTTTTGTTTGTTTAATATTCATACCCGTATGGTATGGTATGGTAGGGTGGTATCGCTTACCGTTAATGGACTCGATACCATTGGCGTTGTTCCTACGAAGTCATGGGCGAAATTAAACGTGAATTATTATTATTATTCTTAATTCAAACTAGATGATACTTCACGGACAAGATTGCTTGGACATGAGTCGTACAGCCATAAGTAGTAGTGCTTTCTGTAACTGTGAGTAGGAAAACAAAGCCCCTTGGGAGTTTCTTGCCGCATCTTCTCCCGGGACCACTTAAGGAATTGTTGAAGCGATAGCATAGTTAGAGTTTCGAAAAGTAATTGTAAAATCAATGTGAAATAAATTTTATTTTATTCACTCATTCATTCATTCATGTTACAATGCCCTACAAGCAAATACCTTACATATAAAACAGAAAATATTACTTCACTTGTCACAATTTACAGCTAATCAAAGAATTTCTCGCGTGAGTGACCTATAACACGTAGTTGTTGACGGTTTTTTATTTTACAAACAATAAGCTTATGTAACAACAATCTCAACTGATGGTAAGTAGTGATTAAGTCTCAAATGTAGAACGCACTAATTTATAAAAGCCCATTCACCCTCCTCTTGAAGATCGTAAGTAGCCGGGACCACCGACGCAGCCAAGTTATTCCAGTCCTTAGCAGTACGCACGATGAATGACGACGCCAACCGCGACGTCCGTACGGGTGGTACGTTCACTACGTAAGGATGGATACCCGGCGTACATCGAACCGTATTCCCCAGAATATAACCTATACAAAACTGAGAGCTGGCAACCCTGCGCCTTTGCTCAAGGCTTTGCAGATTGGTTTCAACCAGATTAAGGTCACCAGTAAGCCTGATAAATGAGATTTGGCCGCACCAGCCCAAATGTGGCAACAGTGCTTCACACATGGTCGAACCTGAGCTTTGTACAGGGTTGATTGGGTATGAAGTGCGGGCGCATCTACGCAATAACCCTCAGTTTCCTTGCAGCCGTTTTAACCTTGAACTTGATGAACCGACCAAAGTTGAGATTCACAGAAGCTTCATCTCCCAACAATTGAATACGGTCAGGGCATTCCAAGGATATATTCTGAAAAGTAGGAGCCAAGGTGAACAGGTTCTTCTTGGCGCTGAACAGAAATGTCTGTGTTTTTGTGGCATTGAATCTCACAAGTTTGGCGTCGCCCCATTCGGACACTGCCCGAAGTGTGAGACTCATTCGTTCAACCATAGCCTCTCATTCAGACTGGATTTCGTCTCTGTTAACCCGATTTTCAGAAAGTATCTCTCCACTACTGTGCTATCATCTGCCTAGATACCTATAGATACCGTGACTCCAAGGTTTGATTCTCCGAACCCCTCAGTGATCGGACTGTTAGATTAAGGGTGTGTCTACGCATCTACAACGAACGAGCACACGGGCCGACGGATGTTTTGGAATAGTAACAGACCGTCACGATTTAACTTGAGGGTACATAGCCTAACAACAAAAGGCACTAGGTTCCATAACATCCATATCTACGAGCAGAGGAGGTTGGTTTTCCCTCAAGGATGAATGGAGCCTCTTATACCGTACCATCGTTATTGATATGTTTGCATGTCATTCGCCTAAGAACTATGACTGTTGACCATCATTAGTCTTCATAAACGACCTTACTACTACACAGTCTTAATCCACTAGCGTTAACCTTGCCTCGTGTTTACGTTGTGTATACTATTTAGTTATAAATGGTGTTCTTATTCTGTTATTCTTCGTATTTAGGACAAGCCTAAAATTATGCCTACCGTTTTGTCTCTTTGAGTGTGTGTCTATGTCTGTGTGCGTATGTGGTGTGTATGGAGATATCATTAATAACCTGATAACATTAAAATCATCAATAACATAAATGAACTAAAAAGCAGTAACAGCTTAGTGGCTTGAACGTACGTATCCTGTAATGGAGACTCGCTTTCGATTTCCGTATGCACCTCTGATTTTTCAAATTAATTTCTCCTTGCTGTTATCAGTTTAGGAAAACATCGGAAACCTTTATACCCGGAATTTCTCCATAATGTCCTCAAAAGTATATGGAGTTTGCTCCACAATTAACATAATCAGCCTTAAATCTTCAGTGGGACAGTATGGATTGTAATGATAATGACGATTTACCCAGCAAGCAAGAAGAAGCTTGTCATTAAATATAAACATTGAACCGGTTTCCGTTATATATATAACGGGTGATTCGTTTTATCATTACCATAATTTCATGGTAATTTTTTATTCATAATTCCAGTAATCTAGAAGAAATAAACTTCCTACTTTTAGGAATAAAAGTTGCTACCATTAAAATCTCCAGATTAAGGCAAAGTTATTACAGGTACCCTGAAGGTACTTCTCGAACTAGATCTACTAAAATTAAATATGAGTAATAAAATTTGTTATGAAAGTAATATTCGCTTCGCTTAGAAGAAACGAGCAAGTGTTGTTCGTTTTTATCAAGCATTTTATAAATAAATGTTTATGTTTGCCCTATACACCGAAACATCAATTTTAATCATCTTTATGTAGGTAAAAACATTATGACAATTAGTGCAGTAATTTTTGAAATTAATTAAATAGGACAGTTTACGGTTGAAAAGTATGTTATCGCATCTGAGTTGGAATCCTGCAGGCAATAATATTTCACAGCAATATATGAAAATAAATTCAACACTCAGCAACTGTTTGTAACTGTGTGATTTAACACTGTAATTAAGGAGGAAATCGTGACGAAACCTACAGATTTGATAGCTCTGCGTCATGGTCCTAAATGGTGTCAACACTGTGCACCAACCAGCATTTGGCCACCGTTTTAGAGAGCTATAATTCTACTCATACGAAATGAGATCCAAAAGTCATCGAATTTAATGAGTAATATGACGTCACGTCAACTGATCGAATACCTATGGCTATTTGCATTTGCTATTTGCATCTCCCAAATTGCGATGTACTGGCACTACCAAAAGTGGCACACGAAAGTTGAAAGCTTTTCCAATTGGTCCGTTTTCAATTTACGTCTAATAAATTATTTACACAGTCACACAATTTTTGTTAAACTTTTGTAACTTTTTAACATTTTCAGTAAAAAAAAAAATCGTAAAATAAAATTAATCGTCGGTAAAAAATAAAGATAAAATCTTCAGTAAAAAGTTGACATTGTTATCTTTCTACTGTTGGCAATAAAAATGTTACTCCACGCGCGACGCTCCACGGTAATCTGGATCCTAATCACTTCGAGGGGATGAACGGATTTGAATAAAACTTTCAAATAACCGAAATTAGGTTTTATATGCTAAAGTTGGGAGGACGTAGCTCCCCCGGGACACGTTTCGAAGATTGAACGTTTGGTGACCTAATGGTGGCCATAAGGAAACACCTCGGATGCTGTTGACTTAGTACAGAAGCGTATTCGTAGTAATAAGCAATAATCAACATTTAACCTGTCCTCGGTAGACTTCGAAAACACTACGTGGTAAGGTTACATATAGCACCCGAAGCCCAAAAAATTGTAATTAATTTTTATTAGGCACTCCTGACCCGCCCCGACTTTGTTCGAATATATATATAGTTTCAGTAATTTTATCCAATTCAATCCAATGCCATCTTTACAAAAATTTTGCCAACCAAACCATTGTCTATCAACTGGGTACAGGATTGTCTTTATGTAACTTTGCGATGGTCAACATTAAATAAGTGGTATTATACGGGAGTCTGCTCGTTTGCCGCGTTTTGGCTTTGAATAAAAAACGGAGAAAATAATCACTCAAATTTAACTCCAATATGCACCTAATCCGAAGTTATAACGCGTTTTATTAAGAAAGTTTAAAAATTAACGACTCTGTCGAAAAGTTCTTGCAAAAAGTCCCATTTAAATTCCCAATGGTACACTTTGAAATTCAAATGAACTGCCGTTGCCAATTCAATATGGTTGTCCACTCCTTGGCGACTTGTCGCAATAATTTTTTATTTCTTTGTGATGTACAAGTATTAGGAAATTAACGACTAAGGCGGTTTGTTTTTGAAGATTATTAATCACATTTCAGACCGCGTTTTATTATGAATTTTAAACTGAAATTTGCACGCACTTCGATTTAAATTTTACCTGCGTTCTAGAGCATAATAATCGTTCGGTTCGGTGGAGGTACACATCATGAAGAGCGACGATGTACGAAGTCCGGCAGAATACACTCGGACATCATAGCGAGACTAAGGTCTTTATTTTTCACATTCTGACAAGCGGCTGGACACCTAAGAGTCACGGTGGTTATGATTGCTATCAATATCCGAAACAAAAAAAAAATATTTTATACATAACCGTCAGCGTCTCTCCTCTATGTGCCGAAAACTACAACTTCCCTATGTATTTTAAACCCTTCAAAACAGTATCTGAAGAGGATAATTTTTATAATATCACAGCGACAATGGCGTGACTGGACTTTATTATTGCGACCGCAAATCATAATCAACCGCGCTGGATTAAGAGCTGTATAAATTAACGGATAATTAGAATTTCCATTGCTTTGTGAATTACGGTTTCTTTCTTTGTTATTAATAGATAATTTTATTGATAGGGAGTGTATTACGTAGGTATATGAGTGTAAGTAGTGCAGTGCAATGTCAGATTGAAAAGTCGGTCGATAGTTATATTTTAATAAAAAATGTATTGTACCGGGACGTGGTTCTGTTGGTATTAATTTAATGTGGTCATTGAACTTGCTTGTCAGATTATAAAGTGGGTTAATATCTAGTAATTTAAGTAAAAGTGAGTGCTTAATCACCCCAGACTTCATATCTACTTACTATCAGGCGGAATTATAATCTTGCAAAATATATAATAAATTAAATAATGAAAAACATCTTACTACCGATTACTTTAGCGGAAGGACCAAATTTATTTTGTCGAATAAAAGCTGAAGCTTAAGTATTGGTTTCCTCACGCATCAGCGGTCCTAATGCGTGCATATTTTTATTTATCAATTGTCTCCTTCGCTCAGATACATAATGATATATCTTATTTTATATTTGCAATAATTTCGTCCTCCAAAAACTCAAATATTCGTTTCATTTTGATACAACCAAATCGGCTTTACCAA
Source organism: Megathymus violae (assembly GCA_003671415.1). Lineage (NCBI taxonomy): Eukaryota > Metazoa > Arthropoda > Insecta > Lepidoptera > Hesperiidae > Megathymus > Megathymus violae. The sequence goes on along the minus strand of PDGT01000066.1, from coordinate 1,442,842 downwards.
CGTGCACAAACATGTGTCGAAACACGAACATCTTAGGGGCCATAATCCATCGGAGGGGACCGCCCACTCGAGTATCCAGGATCGCGTTCGCCACGATTATGTTATTTCGAATCTCTGATGTACGGAAATTTGGGAGATGGAGTCTCACAAATTTCGTACGAATACTTTTATCAAAAGGCGTCTAGGCTTACTTTCACTTTATTTGTGAAAGAATATCAAATATATGCTTAGTCGAGATTTATTTCGTTCAATTTTATTCCACATAACGAACAGTTACCCTGAACCGTAAATATATTTAAGGTAGAGAAGAACACTAGATAAAATAGTAAATCGATTAATACAGAACATCCAAATCGATGTACATAGACAACACTAATGAGGTCGCCGACGGTGGCGTAGAACTCTTTACACCTGATTTTAAGAACCCCACATCACTGTATTTCGGGGGTACCTTAGAAAGAAGCTCATTCCGCCGTTAAAAATGTTACAAAAAATCGGATGGCAAAAGATTTCCACGTTATCCTTGAGGTTATCTTCGACACATAAATGTATATATTTAGAATTAGATTTAAATGTGTCCGAAATATAATAAGGTTCAACGACGATATAGTCGTTCACCATTCTAACAAAAATAAATAACATATGATATAAAAATAACAACAATAATAATACAAAATAAATAACAAAAACAGAATTTTTTGACACTGCTATTTTATGGCTGATTGCCAATGTTGAAAAACATAAATCAACGCATTAAACTAGCAGAATCACCTATCATCCAGGTCACCGATTACGAGAAAAAATGGCGTAATGTTGTCAAACAAAAAATAATTAATATATAAATAGGACATAATCACCTCAGTTAAGTAAAGGAAAAGTAGAAAAATATGACAAAGGGACAGAAAATGCGATCAATAAACAAAAACTCTCCAATTAAGTTGAAAATCATAAAATACCAATGACTGTTATAGGCACACACTCACAGAGTCTAAAAGTAACAAAAACACGCAACGCTTAACAGCGTTATTAAGCCGTAAAAACAGAAGGTGAGTGGGTACGTAACACATCCAATTAGCAAACAAACATTCAAATTGCTCGTTAGTAGAACAAATTAGCACTAGTTACGCCTCCAACAGAGCTACGGAACAACGACGGCGCAACAATAAAATTCCTTCTCTAAACAACTACAAACGACATCGCCACTAAAACTCCAACTCCAACAACGAGTTTAGAACACGAATTGCGCACAGAACTTACTGTTGGAATAGCGTACCGTAACTGATTTTAAATGTGCGCCAAATTAGAACGTGCAATGTATTATATGAGTTCATTTAAATTGTATGTAAGAAGAAAATCTAAATTTAATATTATAAAGAGAGAGTGTGATTTTTTTTAATGTTAATAGCCGACAAACGAGCATACGAGTCATCTGATGGTAAGTGGTCACCGTCGCCCATGGACATCAGCAAAACCGATGGTATCACTGATGCGTTGGTGGCCAGGAAATAAGAAGGTAAGAAAGAAAGAACTGGCTCTCAAGCCCCCAGCCGGAACACGACCAGTCGTTTGGCGGCTGACTCAAGCAAGAGGGTGGTAGCTAGCCAGGCAGGCTTCACGGAAAGATAATAATACCAGTAATAATATCAATGACTTAATAAAAATACTGATAATATAATCTGATAATATAAACGCGAAGCCCTACCACCGAGCAGACTGACTTCTGCCGCCTCTTACGACACCCTATTTTACCAGCATGGGATTGGGGGGAATATTTCTAGGCCGCCCCAATACGGCCAAAATTTACGGCACCTATTTGAAAAAATCTTTTTCCATTTGAAAGGCATTGTCAATTACTCCGGATTCTCACAGGCTATAATATATAATGTAAATTAATAATTGCTGACGAAGTCGGGGTGGACCATTAGTACAAAAAATACATGTTTGTAGTCTACAGGCTGACCTGTACGAATAATATTTTTTTTTTTAATAAAAAGACATTAATTATGATTAGGATAGATTAATACGTGGGTATTTTTTTTAATTACATAAATTGGATTATAAAGATAAGTATGCCGTAATTATAATTTCATTTTCAGCTTTATCATATGATCTGTAATAATATTTTACTCTTGAGAATTTTTGCGGCACGGTTGCCGAAAGGTTACACGACCCCTTTTTTATGTATTTTGATATGGAATATGTTGACTCGACCGATTATAATTATGTAAATTTGGCGAAGTCCGCAAGCAGTTATGCAGGATTTGACTCAAAGTTAAAAACAACCATCAATTTTGTTTTTTTTCTAGCGTCATCCTTGCATGTTTCTATTTAATACCGTCTAGCAATCGAGTTCTCGCCATTTGCATATAAATGGTGGCCATCTTGTTTCCTATTATATTCTTACGCAAATGGCGTCGCGTAATCGCTAGTGCTGCAAATGAGAATTATGATGCGTAAATTAATATTGGACCCTTATATGAATTATAGTTTTGAAGTTCTACGTATTTTTGATAGTTTAGTGAAAAGTCCAATACGGTAATGTTGTGTACGAACAGACAAAAGCGTGTAACTCTAATTAAAATAATTCGTCAACATTATATCTTTTTCTTTGTAGTCATACTTTATAATCGATGCGTGAGTTGTATGCAAAGTATAATAATAAATAGTTAAATCAAATGACGTGTATAATTCTTTCCCTCCAATATCCAGATAAAAATATTGTTTAATTAGAACTATAAAAAAATATATTACATTTTTTATATTTTTATATAGAGACAAGTTCATCGTACGTTTAGAAATGATCGAATGTACAGATTTATTATATTCACATGTAAATAATTTTCTAACGAGTTCACAGTTCGTGGCGTATCTCGTAAAAGTTGGAAGGTCCGGTTTACTTTACGTCGAGTATAAAAATATATATACAAACACAGATCGTTTTATTTAGGCAATTCCTCCGAATAACATTTAGAGAATATTCCCGTTGATCGTCAAAATATGCTAGCGGCGTTGGAATTACCGGCGCTGAGTTATGTGAAAAATGCTAACGTCGCCTACAAATTGTTCGGGTGGAATTTTATAGAGATTTCACACTCGTTTGAGCCAAAAGTGTTTTGTGAAATAGATGAGCGCTGTTCGTGTTGTTGGCCACATAAAATATCGTATCATCCCTTCGAAGTACCCAACGTGAAATTTCTTTAATGCGTGTTCATTTGACGTTGACGACCCTATAGCCCAGTTGGTAGTGACCCTGCCTGCCGAGCGAAGGGTCCGGGTTCGATTCCCGGCCGGGGCAGACATTTATGTGACAGATAAATTTTTGTTCTCGGGTCATGGGTGTTTGTGATGTCATATATCTGTATGTCCATGCCACCCGCAACACAGGGAATCCTAATGCGGGGTGTGAGTGAGTAAACGTTTATTTATTTATTTATTTACTTTGTTAGGAAAAATAGAGCTATCCCGCCATATTGTTTTGAAAACGTTTCACTGTGGTATTAAGTGAGCGATTTTTTAAATCTTACAAAACTAGATCCCCGATGATACTACGCGTGGTCACACATATATCAACCCCACCCCACATCTAAATGGCGTCACAGTATTCTATTTTCGATGACAGCACGTTACACCTGGGTTGAAAAACCGAAATAAACATTATACATCTTTGCGATTGTACCAAACATTGTTTTCTTTCATTTCATATTAACTTACAAAATATCCACAAATTTTAATTCTCCCCAGGAATCGCGTTTATACAACGATCCTCACTATCTACTGCGGCTGAAGTCGACGATAAAATATGACCATTAAAATGGAAGGGAAGGGACGACATTATTCATGAAAGCATAATCTTTTGTGTCCACAATCGCACGACTCAAAGACAGAATAGTACAAAGCTGTGTGTTCGCAATTCAAACGCTATTAAGAAATTGGGCCTTATATACCATCTCCCACTCTGCCATTCAGTTACTTAATCATTAAAGCCAAGCTCATTGAAATTTAAGCATTTTGTATAGCTTATAAAAAAGGAATCCTTATAAAATATCCGAGTTTATCTGTGTATTTGTACGTCTGTCTAAATATAATAGACGTTGACGTGTACGGAAAAGCTGATATTTTGTCCACATCTGGTGTTTGGAGACCGAAAATACGATGCAACATTTGTACCTTCCTGAAACACACTTCCTGTACGATAGATTCAGCTGTATAGTAAAACTGTTTAACGGAATTTGATGATGTTTGGCATGAACGTAATACATTAATACGTTTTCATTACGTTCAACATATATTTAATGAACAGAGACCTCCTCACAGAATGAGAAGAGCTTAAGTGATAGTTAGTCCATGATGCCAGCCAATTTCTTAATAAAAGAAAATAAGTGTATCACTGCCAATATAAATAATTAAGGTAGATAACTAACCAAATCAAAACTTAAATATAGTTATATTTTTTCACTATATAGGGCACTTTGTATTTTGCATATAAGGTATTTGGATATCTAAATAAATGGTTCTTTCACATTAGTTAATAGTGCTATCGTGTTACATATTATGCCATTGCACCTACCGCTGCATCCTTCTCCTGCTGATTCTACGACGTATGTATGTCAGTATACTTCGTTCACCTATAGATCTGTGATCAGCAAAGCACTGAACATTGCTTTCATCGTTTAGTACACTGTGTGACGCTGGGAAAATAATAATTTCCCGTCCTAACGTAACATCAACGCCATTATGTAATGAAGACGCCAAAGAGCTGGAGAGGGGCCCAAATAATTTAGCTATATTGTCAGAAATTGAGTGCTGTTCTGCTTCTCTTTGAAATAGAAGGAAACGAAGAAAGAAACGTTTATTTCGCCTTATAACACAATAACGCAACAGAACGTAAGTGTTACAATATGAAGAAGGAAACAGCAGGTAATGCGTATGCATAATACGTATATATTAAAAGAGAAAGACAAGCGATGGTGTTGCAGTACGCGAAAAGAGATTTCAATTTCAGACAATTCAGTACGCCTTTGCATGGAAAATTATTGCAAATAATAAAACATTGAAATTTTAATTAATTATTATCAAGGCATGTCTCACTTCTTTTTGGACTGAGAAGACCTAACCCATTCTTCACCATATCGCTGCAGTAAGCTAACCCCAAAAAAGCTTATACTTCGCTACCCTCCTGGCGGGCATTTGTCTCTGTTACGATCTGTTTCTTCCATTGGCGTCGTTTTTCGTATATTGACATAAGAAATAGTCAAATTTTCATGTGCCATAAGAAAATCTCTGATATAACATAATAACCCTTAAATTAGAATACCAATTACAGCGAGTGGTTAACATGCCGTCCGAAGTACGGAAAAAATTAACAATTATGCCACTAATGAGGTTGAATGGTTAACTTAGACCGCGTCTTATGCAGCACAGTTGGGTATATTACATACAATTGACATAGTCTGTCGCGATATGTGTGATCCTAGGTAACCTTCAACATATTGGTATGAAAATATTAAAGGATATGCAGTCCATCTGCTGTTATGTTAGCGTACTTGTGCTTTTGTGATTGCGGGACTCCAGGCTACCTTAATCTGTGTTTTACTCACAGCTGAAAGAGGGAATGCGTAGGCCTGGAGGCCAATACCTCTAATACAAGAATGTTTTAAAGCGACATCTGACTGCCAGTAAAATCCCCTTGTATACTTGGGAAGTGCTCGCCAAACAGAGACCTGAATGACGTGTTACTGTTAATAAGGCTTCTACTAGTGTAACTATATCAGAATACCAACGATAATTTACAGACAAAGTCGAGTCTTATGAATGTATCATGTAGACAAAAGTTATAAATAATAAGCCCAATGGAAAACGTTTAAAAGGGCACCGAAGAAATAGAATTGCTACGACATGACCCTTATCAGGGAATAGATAAGTTAAAGTACAATATTGGCTCGCTCACGCATAAATCCGACCTGCTATAAAGGGGCTGTAAAAAGTTGTTTCTACAGCATTTATCAATTCCGTTTATATACCTAATTTGGAAATACTAGGTTCGTTGTGCACGAGAGATTTAACGATTGTTGTCAAACATTAACTTATTTCATGTAAAAATATACATTTTAATTAAGATAAAAAGATATTTTATCTAATCTCCTTTAACAATATAACCAATTTCGTGTTAATCAAGTTGATTCATGCAACTTTTGTTTTTCGGTTTGTAGTGTATTGGGGCCAGTAATACATAGGTATGATGATTTGAATCGACTCTGAGTTACTGGGACCATTAAAATAAAACGGGATATTTCTAAACTTAAATATGTAAATAGATTTTGTAACACACGTCGACTCTACCTAATATATCAATAAAGATGACTTAAAATTTGTAACCTAGCCGAATAGGTACAATACAGTAAATTTAAAGTAGTTGTTGAGTTTATAACAAGTGAAATATAGAGTGAACGTTGAACTTATGTTAATTAGATGCTTGGTCGAAAGTGACACTGCGTAAAATATTTTTTTGTCACAATTGGTGTGCCCTATTTGAAGCTACTCTCAACTCTCAAGTTAAACTCTCTGGTTAACTCTCTGGTTTCTCATAGATGTCAAAATCGATATTAAATTTGAATTACAGTAATTATTCACAGTTTAATGTTTGCCATGTAGCTACATAATTTAAATGCGTTTTAAATAAAATTTTTTTGTGTAAACAATTTTTGTGCTGTGTATTTATGAACACCAATCGTCCTACTTCAGTATTTCAGTTCACAAAAATCATTTTTCCAATTGCAACACACAACAATCTACCAGTAACACAGACTACAGTTTATATAGCAGTGACGTAACAATTCGGGACTAACGAATCAGAACTAATCTACATAGGAATGGCTCTCCAGGCAGCCGTTGGGCTCGTGAAGGTATATGAAGACTTTTACATGTATTATGATAATGATTTGGAAATGTTGGATAGACAATTTTGGTGTTCTCTGAAACATTTTTATTATTTTAATTTTTTACGTTAATAGCCGACAAACGAACGAACTGGGAAGTGGTCACCGTCGCCCACCGACTTCAGAAAAACTAAAGGTATCACTGATGCGTTGTCGGCCAGAAAATGAGAAGGTAACAATTAATGTCCTGGCTCTCAAGCCCCCAACCGAAACACGACGAGTCGTTTGGCGGCTGACTCAAGCAAGAGGGTGGTAGCTAGCCAGGCAGGCTTCACGGAAAGATACCAGTAATAATATTAAAGACTTATACTGGTTATTAGTATATTTCATTTATTTGTACACTTCATTGTTGATCGACGCGAGTAATAACAGGAAAACACAACAATATCAAATATGTCCGACGTAGGTTGCATAACCTATTACTGGGAAATGAAATACAGCACGATACAGTTTAAGGATGTAACATAATAACAACAATGTGTGTAAGTACGGGGAAATAACACACACACATGAAATACAGGCTGTGTAGATAAATTTCATATAAAATAAAGGAACGTCACGAAAATATTGCGGGTTTCCACCCCCCTCAATAGAAACTTTCACAAATCAGAAAATCAGCACACGATCAAGCGTCATTTTATATTAAAAACGTATTACTAATTTTTTTTTCATAAAAAATAAATTGAGCAAATGATTGATTACTGACTATACACGATGAACTTCACTGTACTCGAAAGTATTAAGAACTTAACTACAAAATAAGCACGAAGTAAAATCAAAATTGAACCGAAATTTAATTGAAATTCGAAGTGGATTGAGTCTTAAGTTTATCTATAAATAATCCAGAGATTATCAAGAATATAGAAAGTTATAGAGATAACAAGAAAAATGAAGTGCAGTGAAGGTGAAATATTAAAAAAAATATTTCGTCAGCGTATGTGAGCTTTGTGTTGGTGTAAAACTGTAAATAAAATCTATACTAATAATATAAAGAGGAAAGCTTTGTATTTTTGTATGTTTGTAACGAATAAACTCAAAAACTACTGAACTGATTTTAAAGATTCTTTCACTATTCGAATGCCACATTATTCCTGAGTAACATATACTATATTTATTACTAGAAAAAATAAGGGATTCTTACTAAAACTTCAGTACGTTACCAAGGTGCTTAAAATGCTTAAAAATTTAATTCATCGCATATGCTTTCAAAACTATTGCTAAAGTACAACTGTGCGAAGTCAGGGCGGGCCGCTAGTATTATATAAAGAGAAATTGACGTTTTATCTACCCAACTCAATATTTTTCAAATGAACTCATGCACCATCATCACCCGCGTCATCTTATCCATTATCCGGGTTCAGAGTAGCATGCCTTTTCCTTCCACTCATCGCGTTTTCCTGTCATACTTATGTCCACTCCCACCTCAACTCATGCACCTCCTGCATCTGATGCATTCATGGCACATACATATAACTGTGATAATAAAATTTTATAGTTATTTTCTGATTGTCGCATCAATATTATTAGTGCATATTCACTAGAGCCAATGCCGCAAATTGTATCAGATGTCGATGCGATACTTTTTTAAGTTAAAATTAATATTTTCTATTATCTCTCTAAACAAGTTCGTCTGTGTACACGGCATAAAAATACTGGACAGATTTTCATAAAGTTTTTACTACAATAAAAAAAGTTAGATATGACAAATATATAATAGTGTAGAATAAATATGAAAAAACTATAAAATGCATAATATAAATGTGTAAATATTTAATTTTTGTGAAATTATACGTTAATAGCAAACATAAAGATACAGGAAGCGAAGCAAGGTTGGGTTGTACCTATAGTTTGTAAATGTTATTACAAAACCATAATTCGTTAATAGGTATACGTATAATAAGGTATAATTAGTATCAATCTGTTGGTAACGTTGCTTTGGGTAACAAAAATATTGGGACCCAAATCGAACTGAACAAAAGGCGATACTGACATTTTGTTCGACTTATGTACGTTATTAGATCTGAGAGCATTTACTTTGAAAATGTTTCTTTCCCATTTTCCTCACTTCACTTCACTTTAGGCAAAGTACCTTGAAAGGAGACACGCCTCTCCGGGCCACTTTTATCTGTTAAGCTTGATTGACACGTCAATAGTACAGGAGAGTATTTTAACTTTGTTGTTTACTTGAGTCAAAGAAGTTTTGCCTTTGAGATAATGCTTTGATTTGACGGCTCCGTAGCCCATTCGATAGGTACTGTCTGCGGATAGAAACGGTGTCGAGTTCGAGTCCCGGCTATTTATTTAACAGGTAAACATTTACCTACAAACATTTGTAACTACTTTAGTTGTAGGTGCATACGAGGTCTTAATTATGTACATATGTAGCTCGTAACACAAGGCATTCTTAAGCAGTGATATCAAGGTATTATTTTTTGTTTATTTTGCGTCCATTATTAATAAAATAGAGTTATTGTAAATTGTTTGAAACAACAAGTTGATAACATACTCGTGTACAAAACTCTTTTTCATATTGACTATTCATGGCGGCGCAAGCGGATCGACTGGTGCTGGCGACAACAAGTTTCGACATTATGACGTCAACTTTTATTATATAAACTAAGAACTACAATAAAACTTGTTGAGACCGTAATTTTTTGCAACAATTCACAAAAAAAAATATTTATTATACTCAGTTTAAAATGTACTAGTGGTCGCCAGGAGGTCGAAATTCTACCGAAATTAAATATTTTTTGAAGTGTAAACTTTATTCATTTTCTTTTTTCAAAAAATACCTACCTATATAAGTATGGTATTTTTTTTTAATTCTGTGAAAATGCACAAATTAGTTATGCATTCAATTTCGATTAATTTTAAAAATACGAACGGTAGTAAGAGGTAGGTAAGCTTGGTTGAGCCATTTTTAAAAAACAATAACACGTTTTCTGATAGGTCCAGGTAGGGTATATTTTTTACTATACTGACCAGGTTTCAGCTCGGATTTAATATATTACCTATTGTTTATTGACGACAAAAAAGGTTGTCAAAACAGAGAATGAGGTGTAAATGTTTTTTCTTCATTTATTTGTACATAGGAGTCTCGAATACGTTTTTTGAAATGCTCGAAATTTTAAATTGGAATTCATAATATTTTTAAAAAAGCCAATTTATTTAGTATTAGGTAAACAATTTCTTCAAATTAAAAAACAACAACAATGTTCTAATAATATAACTGCAATACTTTCCGCTCTTTTTTTTTAAAGATGGAGCTGAACCGCCAAAATTCGCGCGCTATAATTTAATACGATTTTAGACTTAGTTTAACGGAAAATGCTGCCAAATGTCAGCTGTCTGCGTTGGACTCGACGGAGAAGCGTACAAAGAGTGCTGCAATTTTTAAGCGGTTCGTTGAATTAAAAAAAACGTAAAATTAACTTGAAAAATTACGAAAGGAAAGGAGCTTCACAAACAGCAGCAACTGGGAACAATGTGCGGACAACTGAAATGTTACTGTGAGAAGACCCATGTATCACATATATGGACATCGAGAAGATCTTTAACACCGATTACTTCGGGGAGCGTTCATACCATCGTACATGAATATCTTGCAACCAGAAAGTTGGATCACTCGTGTGTCTTGATGCCGTTAAATCTACGCTTTGGAAATAGTTAATGAAGTGTCTCAGAAATGATTAGATACTAGTGAATAAACACGGATCTATAAATATGATCCGGAGAAGGCAATCAAAAAGATAAATACAGTTTTTAAAAGTTTATTAGCTGTCGCCTACAGAACGAGTTCTATGATTAAAAACTCATATCACTTCGGATACTTTCAAATGGCACGTATCCGTCGTATTTAAAATATGTGAGTTTCAGCGTTCTTTTATGGGGCTTGGAGTTCGTTTTTACAACAAGGTTCCAAAGTTGATACGTGAGTGATTGGAACTTATAAGCGACGCGTTATAGCAAAGCTTATAGGTAAAGAATATTATGGTATAGATGAATATATTAATGACAAGGACTCCTGGAAATAACAGTGTCGAAACCAGTTCCGCGCAGGTTTAAGCTAACTTTGTAATTACCATCTTTTAAACGAGTTTCTTTCGCTGTTCCTTCTCCCCAATGTTAAAGCTCTTCGAAACGGTAATAGAAGCAAAAACGACGTGCATTAGTGTCTTTACAGAATACCCATATGATTTAATTATTTTGAATTTAAGTAATTATGTGTATTACACTTCAAACTCCCTAGTAGTGTTGCAACATCACTTTATGTAAATGTCCTCAGTCCGCTTACAGTTCAAACTAAAATCAAAGTCGGTAGGTGTGGTTGGCGTGTTCATGGAGCTCGGAACCAGGATACGAGCTACGATCTAACATCAGATGGTGCGGGATAGGACATGTTGTCTCTTCCGGGCAGAGCCCGATAGCGGCACCGCGCTCAGAGGACTCCGGTTGCGTTCCTATGGAGATCCCGAGGTCCTCTACTTAGCGCTGAGGAAGGTCACCGAAGGGGTTTTAGTGCGGTAAGAACCCACACAACCCGGCGTCGCTCCCACGGCACCGGGTACCTTTTGAAGGAAAGCCTCGAAAATAAAAAATAGGCGTGGTTGGTGACCAGGTATTTACACCGTACCTTACAACAACTGGAGTTTACTTAGGATTGTAATACCTGAAACAAAATTATAAAAATGAATATCTACATAGAGTACAAAACATATAATATAGTAGTAGGTATATGCTTATAAGTGCCTTTATATTTTAGAAGAAGAAGGATAACGAACAGAGGTCTTCATGGACATCACAAGAAAAGCCGTTGATATGGATGCGTGTGGTATTTATGGATAGAATTTCAACTTAGATGAAGATACGAGTATTTCACAAAATTTCATCGTTAGTCACACGTCGGTGGGTTATTTGCTTCTGTAGTCGTAAAGAGAATTTTACTTTGAAACTATGGAATTATATGTATGGAGAAAAGGCGAACGCTAGAGCTTATTAAACATTTACAACTAAAATTCCAAAATTGCTTTGAAGTGTTCAAAACCGTATCGATTTATTCATATGGCTATCACCGATTCACGTATGGACATCTTTTGTGCTACTACTATTGTTTGGAATTAGTACCGTGTTATGGAGGAGAAGAAACGATGCAAGAAACTCCTCAGAGTATCTTAAGAATAATGTGATATTATAATATGTAATATTTTTGTCTTAATGTTAGGAATTTTAACACTAACTTTGTTTTTCATATATACGTACATCAATAGCACTAGTGTAAAACCCTTATTCGATATTTTTAATCTTTATTAGATGGCTTCAATATATGTTTAACTATTATATTGTAGAATTTAGGAAATTACCGCCTCAAAGATATAAAATTAGCGGCGCGCAAAGGAATATAGAAAGGCGTCGCTCGCTGCCTCCGCCTGATTGCCTCGCGATTTTCACGCTTATGAAACCTCCCTATCCATTTTATCCTTGATTTTAAATTTGCGACATTAAATTTTAAGCTCCAATTTGTATTTTTAAAAAAGTTGTCATAGTTTTCATAAGAATATAATATTTGTAGACTGAATAAAGAATTTATTAGTATGCATGTATCCGTTAAATTTCACGGGCCGGGTCAATTGAAAGGCTCATGGTGCGGTGCATCTATGAGACACTTAAGTTAATTGTAATACGGTAAATGTTTAGAAGTAAATTCGTTTCTGTGAATTTAGTGTAACAGATTGATAATAGATGGCGCTATTAGGATTCTGAATCGCGGTATCGACTGTACGCCGTAGTTTTTATAGGATGAACGGGCTTAAATGTTTTGGGTTTAGCGCCCCTCTTCTCTAAAGGGATTCGCGTCCGATGAAGGTTTAGAGGCGGTATGGTCAAAGGCAGCCCAGTTTCCACTTGACTGGACGCAAAAAAATAATATGTTGAGTCGACTCTTTATTCTTAAGGTTCAAATTCCCAATATTATTTGTGGTCAGCGCAATAAAAGAAAAAAGTTGAACAATCTGAGTATTATTTTTTAAACCCCAATCAGTAAACGTGGTTTACCGTACTCGATTATACAATTCTGATTCATCCGAAGGTGGCCCTCACCGTATGCAAAGAAACTATTAAAAATAATTTACAAGATAATGGTTTATTGTGGTGAAATGGGCTATAAACTACCACGGATATTACTATTGCTATGGATTACAACAATATCATTTATAATAAACACTAATATTAATAATATTGCAGCCGATAAAATGAATGCCATTTATCTTTATGTCGGTCACTCACATGCGCGCAAATACGCGAACCTACAAGTGTATGACGACCTTCGCAAATGATTATGCGAAGTTTTTGATGCATTCGTGGTTTTCCAAGCTGTGTCGGTTTTTGTCGCACATCAAAGTGCGCGAACTTCGAACATTCGCGTAGTCTCCCACACATTCGTGCGACCAGTTGCGCACACGATCGCATAGGTGATAGATGTCTTCATTTTTCGTAGTTTGCAGCGTCTACTATAATTACTATAAACTTAACTACTAATACGTATTTTAGTAGTAGTTCCAGCTACACCCTATATTGGAAATGGATGGAGTGTAGGAGGATGCGCAAATAGATTTGCATACACATATGCGAACCCATTTGCTTATCAGCCCTTCACATACGTGCGAACATTCGTAGAAATTTCAAACCTTTGCGCGCATGTAAGTGACCGGGGTTACAGTCAGATTCATCTCAATGCCGAAATACTTCACTGTGCGTGGTCAGACATTTGTCCTTGAATTTTTTTTTCACTAAGTTTACCATCGCCCATGGACATCCGTAACAGTACAGGCAACATGTGACGGATTCGCACGACTTTTATATTTGAACAAGTAAAACCCTAGCTTCGTTTCGCTAAACTTGATTTTTACGTTTACAAACAATAAATAAATCTTCGTTACGATTCTATTTTAGTTTTTGACATATTGATTTCAGATACATATATAGACAGATGTTTTTTTTACCATGCAGCTTATGTCCATTCGAAATAACGTAACTTTCGAATGGTAAAAGAAATTTTCAAATAGGCGCCGTGATTTCCGAGCTTACTTCCCGTATATGTAATACGCAAAGTGTGTAGTCTCTCCACAATATTAATATGGTCACGGCGTAACGACGGTGATGGAGGGTTTGACATTGGATTTGGCAGTTGACACTTAGCAAACATTAATGACAGATGAACCTTTTCAACTCGATATTTTTCAAGTATCACATCAATCACACAAATGCTTAACGTGACCTCCAACGTATTCAATAAATTTTTCCACTTCCATGACGTATTGGGTGTTCAATGCCTTTGTCAATAACAACTTTAAATACATCCACTGAAAACCGGCATCTTCACTATAAGTCATATCCATTTATGAATAAATAAATTATTCCTCTAACGTCCCATTCCTTCGTATTCCCGTCACGTGCAATCGACAAAGCTCATGTCGTTATCACTGCGGGTGCCGCGGCGAGAATTAAAGCCGGGAATTATTTGTTCATTTCCTGTGAGTAGTGAGCGGTTATTTATCAACCCTGTCAATTACTCATGTTGTAATTTGAAGCAACGTATAAGATTTTTCTTTATTTGCACACGTGCGATTTTTTTATTATAGTTTAATGCTTATCTTGAATCCTACCTGATTGGGTCCTTTTTTTTTTGTTTTATTTAAGTAGTGGTTAATGAATGCAGATATTTCGGATATATTTGTACTCTCTAATTTAATACGTTTCATTTTCCTCCATTGAAATAATTACATACTACGTTTTAAAAGACCTTCGTACAAAACCAGCGATGTAAATCCAACGAGAAGAAAAAATATGTTGATAGTGTGTACCCGTACTCAAATAACAAAAGTTATAAATTTACTGCAGAAGATTTCTTTCTGTCACAAAAAACTAAAGATGAATTATAAAAAACTTCGTATCCAGACCATGTAGTATACTTCATAGTAGCCGTACATGTTCAACGAATTATACCTGGTTTGATGACCCTCAGGTGGCCAAAGAAAGATATTTATCCTTGACATGTTATACCGTGCGTAAGATAACAGGATATACTAGTTGGGAGAATGAGTGCTTGTATTTTTGAATATTTAAAACAAAATAGACGCTGTCAACCTCCCCGCACTACAACTTCTTGTGTTGTGTGTGACATAGATAGCAAATGAGACTTCTAAAAAACCCACGAAGCGAGAAACAGTAATTTATCCATCACATGAATGTGCACGGCAGACGGGAATTGCACGTGGGACCAAAAAACGCGAGTGGTACCAATCGGGGTGTCGGGTCCTTGGAAATAGAGTTTATATAAAAACTAGCTGTGCCGCGAATTCGTCCGCGTGGAATTTAACAAAAAAGTTATTTAGTAGAAATAAAAGGAGCCTAAGTTACTCCTTATTACATCAGCTACCTGCCAGTAAAAGTCCCGTCAAAATCGGTCCAGCCGTTTAAGAGATTAGCCGGAACAAACAGATAGACAAAAATGGTAAAAAATGTTATTTTGGTACATGTACCGTAATTACATTCATATGCATGTAGTAAAAAGAAGTTATTTTAATATTACAAACAGACACTCCAATTTTATTTATTTGTTTAGATAAACACGGTCGTAGATCTCATAACATCAATATTTTATCGCACTTCAATTGAATTGTTACAGGATAAATTAATTTATTATTTGTCCAGTCGTCGTGGAAGCAATTTATCAAAGTTGTCGATACGGGCCTGCGCTGCCGTTTGCTCTCTAGACAATCTCCAATTGTTCGCACATTAAAAAGAAATAGCTAGGTTTTTTGCGCTTAATTCTGATATTATTAATTTAATGGACGACAGACTTATATAATGATTTTTCGTTGTTATTATCAGTTCAGCTTAAACCGATAATTATCTTTATCATGTTGCTAGTGACCCGCCCACACTTCGCTTCAGCAAAACTACGCGTTACGTTTAGACAAAGCATTCGTATTGTTTTAGTAATGGTTCTTGTTAGTTCTATACATTAGAAACAGTATTTCCTATCACGCGAAAACAGACCCGTTTCCCAGGATGAAAAGTATCCTAGATTATTACCTATAATATCTATGAGTTA
Organism: Megathymus violae; assembly: GCA_003671415.1. Lineage (NCBI taxonomy): Eukaryota > Metazoa > Arthropoda > Insecta > Lepidoptera > Hesperiidae > Megathymus > Megathymus violae. Next base: position 1,426,795 of record PDGT01000066.1, on the reverse strand, counting down.
CAAATATGCTAAATATCTTTAAAATCTGTTAATTTTTTAGTGTTAACGTGATGTCAGAAAGAAATACACAATTCAAAAAAAATTTGACCTCTATAATTTTTTTATATAGAATTAAAAAAAATATATTTCATGTACAGGAACCGAATGATAATGGTATTAGTAGTAGTGACAATTGTAGTAGTAGAGGTCTATCAATGTAAATACTGGAAAAAATATAACAATATAAAATATTCGAGATCGAATTTTTAAACGGCCTAACAAAAGTTACAATGTATTTAAAACAGTATTAAAATGATATAAGAGGAATTTTTTTTAACGGATTGTATAAAATATGTAAGGTTATACTCGTATAATAAGCATAATATTAAGTAGCGATTCTCAGGTACAAATTCACAATATTATATATGGCATCTGTAACAAAGCGTTAACTTTCAAAGGCCAACAAAAATTAAAAGTCGATGATAAAGAATTCATTTAAGAACAAAAAGGCTATAAGTTGTCTCTTTTATATAAACCCGTGGAAACTTCTTAACGTTTCTCCGTAATTCGCACTCTCATGAACGATGGATCGAGAAGAGTCGTGTCGCGGCTTTCATGTCAACCACGATGAGAGAACGACATTGTTCCCGAGTTATTTTTTAAACGAGCAACGAACGAACTGGCTACATGTTCAAAAACGAATATTTTTCTTTAATATATAATTTCCAGTAACCGGCTCTCAGTCCGTTCAAGAAAACAACGCTTTACGTTTACAAATAGTGTTCGAAACAGATGTGAATCATTTTTATCACATACATAATAATCGTTATCTTATTTACTTCATAAATTTTTTTAAATATTGTTTTTTCCAGTGACATACTCATTTATTGCAACGCAAAGCTGCAGAGAAGCAGTCAAACTTGTGTTTACTAGCTTCGTAACAAAACGTCCATTTGTACTTTTATACTTATGTCGTATTCCGCGAGAACGGTTCCATTTTCAGAGATTAAAAGTATCTCAGCATTGCTCTAACTAGCCCTTTATGCACCCAGTGCGAGCACCTATAATTGCGCCCTTGAAAAATCTTTTAACTTTGCTCTTACACAACCGACCATATGTTTTTATGTACATACAAAAAACTAAATTATTGTTTGACTATAGGTACTTGGTAGAATATTAAATAAGTATAAATAAATTATACGACAACAATCTTTGTTCTAAATTATTTGCCGGAATACACAATGATGCAATAGTCAAATGATAACAAACACTCATCAGCGAGACAAAACATGAATGTTAACAAAATAACACTAGCTACTTCAAGATTTAGTTTACGTACTTTCCTCATTGCGAAGCCCGTGATTACTTTTTTATATGATAGGAACCGCGCGATGTCGAATTCAATCGACAAAATCTTAGCGATTTTATTTTTTTGCCTTCTTTCTTGGCCTATTCTCTAACGCAAATATTTTTTTATCAGCTTCAGCTTACTGAATGATGTCTCGTAAAAAGCTGCAGTGACTGGCATTGTTAAAAAAACTTAAAAGCGATCATTATATTGAAAAACATTTATATTTAAATCCCATCCTACTGTAGCTTTAAAAAGACTCAAACTTGACTGACATTCATGTTTAATAAATTAATTAGTCGCTTCAAATTGGTTCTTGTAAGTTTCTGATATGGCCCAAAATTCAGTGGCATTTATATCTACAGAATATTTGATACTCAAATCAGCGGCCTGCATTCGTAATTCATTAACGGAATTTTCAATTATATGTTCTACCGTCAAAAAAATTAAAACGCGGTTAATGTTGGGTAAATTTTAAAATTTCCATGTAAATTCAGAAATTATCAATAATAATGATAATAATGAAACCAGTTTACTGCCGTTTGGATTTATATATTTTTTATATACATAGAAAAACATTACAGCAGTGTACAATATTGCAATATTGAATGTATTGTTTGATTTATCTGAATTTTGAAACTTTGTTTCGGGGTAATGTCGTAGCCGGCGTCTGAACTTTCGCTAAAATCGAGTCTTTTTACTCGTTTCCTTCGCTGTTCGGAGAAATTGCCTTATAAACTTTTTTTGCCTTTTCGAGAACGCGAATATTTTGAATCTACCTTGTTACTTCATTAATTCAGAACCATTGCCTATCGGCAATGTTAATAGTTTACGACTATATAACAATATTCCCTCTCTATCAACAGAGTCTAAAACTTGAACCCAAAATTGCAAACTACATATAAATTTATAGTTTATAAGACCCATAATGGTTTTAGCTGTAGCAATTGTTTCTGCATTCTATTATTTTATGGAATTTCTGGATGTATTACTAAAGTTCAGATGGATAATTGCAAAAAATGTTACGCTGGCGGCATGTTCGCTAGATAAAAAAATAATGCGTTGAACACGGCACGTAATTTGAATTATAATTCACTTGTTTTGTTTTTGCTTAGACCCCGTTTTATTTACCAGCCGTTAAATATTTACCAGTTGTTATATTACTACCATTATCGTATCCTTGGGTATATTGTTGACAAATGTAGTTGATGACGATGTTCGTGACTTAAATTATGAGACAAAGTAAAATCTATGAACATTTACTCGATTGTGACTTTTCCTTCGAAGATTCTTACGTACCTCAGTATTTGTAACGTTCGTTCTTGATACAATACATCCTGGATACAATCAAACAACATAGAAAGAAACGCATCTTGCCGCACAAACTTCAGAAAAAATTTGTTTTCTGACTCCGGGTGCAAAAATATACATTAACTCATTCTGAACATACGGTGTAAAATATGATTATTAAGTTATAAATTATTCAACTTCCTTCATTAAGTTTTCAATGTGCACTCTAATTTGAGGATCAAATTTTGAAATCATATGTATGTCACTTAAGAAAACTCCAGATGTTATAATCTGCACAGAATAAAATTATGCATGTACATTTTAAAATATGACTCCACTTTTTTTCCTGATCAATATCCTTTTAAAAAGGTTGTTTAAGCGTTTTTCACTTAATAAAATTTTCTCTATATATATGTATCTTTTTGTAAATCAATGTCCATCACAATAAAAAAAATTCGTCCTTTTTTCAGGTAAATAAATAATCCTTAATCCGGATCTACCGGATCTATCACAAGGAAACAACGAATTGACTCAGTTAAGGTAACCATAAAACATCCTGTTTTATGTTGGTGTCAAATTGGGTCTTTTAGTCGCGAATGTTTCTACAATCTTGTTAAGAGGCCCAAAAATCCTTTAAAAGTCCTCACTTATTTTAAGCCTTGTCTAGCAACCAAGAAGCTCAGCAGCCATGAGGCCTTTGTTTGTCTTAGTCATATTTACATTTTTTTTTACATTAACATTGAAATTTTTGAAAGGCTATAGGTTTTTTAATATGGCGTACCCTTTCAAACTAATCATTTAAATCTTTTCAGCCGTTTTTACTTGATAGTCGTACGTGTAGACAGACAAACGTTACAGAAATACATATGTTTCAGCCTCTATATTTATAACAAACGCTACTTATATTAATTACCTGTAATAATTAATCATCACGTACGTCGGCGAAAAGAAAAATCTTGAGGAAACCTGTACACCTAAAGCTCTCCATAACGTTCTCAAACGTGTATTAGCGGGAACAAACGCACAGACAAACGACAAAAATTCTAACAACTATTGTTTTGGTTTCTTTTGCGTTAATAAAGGCCCCTAATAATAGTTTTTCTCATATATCCTTCATGTATAGAAATCGATCAGTTATAATTTTATTATCATGTATAGATTTCACAATCGTTTTGTAAAAAGTAATTGTCAAATTCTGTATGCGCTATAAGTCATAATGTTGTATTAAAGCTGTAAATTCTGTATCTGACGCGGATCATTTTATATTGCGACCATTTTTGCATTCATTATGTCATGTGAGAAGAAGTTGTGTTTAAGATTGACATATTTTATAATAAAATTGATAATGAATAATGTAATTGACTATTCATTTATTATTATTTCTATAAATGTTATTTTATAAGTTACATATTAAAACACCATGAGACATAATAAATTTCCTACCGGTCAACATCTTGTATTTATTTATACCATTAACAAACTAAACTAGATTAGGTTATTCGCCAAAAAAAAACTTGCTTTTTTAATGGTAGTGTAACATTTATAGTACTATGATATTTATTAGACCAATACATAGTATAACGGTGACAACAGACTGAAATAATTCGACATTTTCATTTAGAACACATGTTATTTCAGCAGTAATTGCGTAATGTTGTAAGCTGATCACGTGCCGCGACTATGGTTCACAAATTACACTCCTTCTAATCAACGCAGCAACGTGTGCTATTTGGGTCATACGTGTGATATTGAAGTGAGTATCCTTCATAATTTTATCAAGCCAGCATAACAAAATAATTATGGTTATAACAAGCTTAAACTTTCTATGTAAACATATCGTTAGATACATGCTGAAGATTATTATTAACTATAACCCAAAATGATAACCGTAATTGATATAAAACCAAAATATCGTATTGAATAAAAGTAACCGTAATTGATATAAAACCAAAATGTCGTATTGAATAACAGTAACCGTAATTGATATAAAACGAAAATTTCGTATTGAATAACAGTAACCGTAATTGATATAAAACGAAAATTTCGTATTGAATAACAATAACCGTAATTGATATAAAACCAAAATTTCGTATTGAATAACAATAACCGTAATTGATATAAAACGAAAATGTCGTATTGAATAACAATAACCGTAATTGATATAAAACCAAAATGTCGTATTGAATAACAATTGTTTCAAATTTGATTTTCCGTGACAGTACACTGAATTCAATTGGCGAAATCGAATGGCTTTAAGCTTCTATTACAAGGAGGGACACCCTATAACTATAGAAAAGGTATTTTGATATCTATTTATAAGTTTTAACTAATAGGTTTTACTGAGTGTTTCAAAATTGGTAGTATCAAAAATGAATAACTTTGATTATTATCTATCATTGTTCGAAGCTCATTACATCCGCAATTGCCAAGCGTGCTGGAATATGCCTTTACCCTTGTGAGAGGAGACACCGCGGCAATAGTGGAACTGTCACTGATTTTGATCCTACCAAACATTTTCTTTGTAGTCCAAGATCTGACTACAACATAAAAAAATCAGCAACAGTTTCCAGAACACAGTATGTCGCACACATACAACGATATTAGCACATGACTTTGGTTTCAGTCTGGGCACGTTCTGTTCGCCTCCGTTGTGACGGAAGCACGTGCGTTTACCTACGAGTGAGACTCCATTTAACTGAATGTAGTCCCGAACTCGGCGGACTACAGCTTTTTAACATGCTAGTTTTTGGTTTTGTCAGTTTTTCATTTCCCCCTACATTCTACTGAGCTCATACATTACAGAGCTTCTTATTATGATAACTGTATGCGTACACGCGGCTAGGATAAAGTTAAATTACTTGTCGAACGCGAAGCAGCCATCTTGTTTTAAAAAGTGTCTGATGTAAATTGGTCTTCGGTCTCGTGACAGAGTACTAACAATTCAGTTTGTAAATTGGATATCATAAAGTATTGAATTTCATAGTTTTATCCCTCCTTTGAACAAAAGTATAGAAATAAATTGAAAAGCAAAGCTTGTTAATGAATCGAATATCTTACTTCAAACATACATACGCTATATGTGAAGTGGCCTTTGAACTGGCTGGTGCCTGTTGATTGGTCGATATTAGCTAAAATTCAATTTCAGTTGAAATAAAAACGTAGCCCGAAAACGTAACACCAGCTTCATATCACATAATTACGGTGTTAACAATACAACAGCACTCAACAAGCAACACATTATGTTGTTATTAAAGAGTGAGTTGTAACACTCATATCGATAACTAGTGGTCCAAATAGGTGTCATGGTTCCGGGGAATTACTTTCCGCGTATTAAATTCAAAAAATTTGCACTCTCTGTAATACATATTAATACAGATTGAATTGTCACAAAGTTATTTAATTCGATCATTTTCAAGTTTAATTTTAAGTGAGGCTCCTTTTCGTTAAATTTGTACAGACGGTACGAGCGCCATGACATTATGTTCATGGAATTAATTCTTACTTAACAACTTCGAAGGAAAAGGGTCTCAGTTTAACAATCATCTATTTCATTATAAAGTACTACGGGAATAGTAATCCTTAACCTTACAATTTGATGAGAAAGGTGCTGTTACGACTGTATTGCGGGATGTTATTATTAATTGAATAATTCATTATAGTTCTCTAAGCGCAACAGAAGGAAGAAACTTTGGTAATAACGTTTCCGTTATATACTAACGTTATATATTTTCATATAATAATATGTTTGTGAATTGAATAGTTTGTAAGCAGTGATAGCTTAATCTTTTTTTAATGTTAATAGCCGACAAACGAGCAGACGAGCCACCTGATGGTAAATGGTCACCGTCACCCATGGACATCAGCAAGACCAAAGGTATCACTGATGTGTTGTCGGCCAGGAAATGAGAAGAAGGTTAGAAAGAAGGTTAATCGACTGAACGTGGGCCTCCTGCACGAGAGACTCGTGTTCGAATTCTGCAGGCACCCATCATTTTTCAAATAATGCGTATTACAATTTAATTATTATTTACTTCGAAGTAGGAAATCACCGTGAGGAAACCTGCACGCCTTTGAGTTCCCAATACGTTTACAAAGGTACGTGAAGTGCCAACACGCACTTGGCCAGCGTGGTGGCCTTAACCCCACTCATTGTGGGGGACTCCAGACCTCAGTAGTGGGATACTATGAGTTGTAATGACATTGTATAGTTATTTATATAAAGTAAAAAGACATTAATAGGTATGTTTAATATAATTCTAACGTGTATAAAAAGTGACAGTGAGAGTGGCATTTTGTGAAAATAATAATTACGAAGCCGAAATAAATATTTTGATTATCTTTTTCTTCTCATTTATGTAATTGCCATGTTGCCAGGAAATATTATATACATATATTACACAAAACATCGACAGCATACCGGACATTCGGGTAGCCACTACTAAAACTAACGTTTGCGTCTAGTTTTATTAACATGTGTTATGATGGTCGTCTCTATTAAATTTAGTTTAGACATTCCCCAAATTTAATTGTGATCAAATAGTTACTATGTCGTTTACCGCTTACCGGCCGAATGACGTAACACGTAGTGTATTCCGCAAGGTCAGTCCGACTGCTCGAGCGGCATTTGAGTCACGCAGCGGCTGTCTATTCCAAACTAATTGATGCCGAAAATACCGGATATATTTCGTTTATTTACTTACTTATTGTAACGATGTTTGCTTTGCGTTAGTTTTATTGTTACCGATGCTTACATTTGCCGGTTTACTGTTAACTTTTGTGAATGTTGATTACATCGCAATCTTGCTTTGTTTTTGTGTAGATAGTTGGAATTAATAGTTACTGTTAATAATTAAATATATTAAATAGGTATTATAGTTATCGCGTGAAATGTTTAGACTATTTAATCGTCATCTGCTTTACCATATCCCGTTACCTGAGGTCAGCGCAGTATGTCTTCTACTTCCCTTCATCGCGCTTTCCTGCCATACTTATATTCACTCCCATCTCATTCGTATCAATGCTAATAGACTATTTATTATGATTAAAATTTCATTTACAACGATTTCATCGCGTTATCGAGTGATATTGATCTTTGAGATTCTAGAATCCGTTGTTGGTGAATTGACGGTAAACGACCTTCCTTCCTTATTAAAGACTGTATGCCACTATTTCTGAAGCTATACGGTATATAGTCAAAATTTACCCGCATGAAAATAAATCCTGATCCAATTCCAATGGGTGAAATGAAAATTATAACTGTTTAAATCCCTTGTCGCAAAGATGAGATTGAACAAACAAAACTTCGTTTTAAACGATTGAACGAAAAAGTAAAGGGAACGAAGATAAAAAACACGACCAAAAAATCTTAAATGCAAGCGAAAATGAGCTGTATCGTATTATATGAATGTCCTAGATGTAACAACAGAAAATCGAACTCTAACTTTTACCTAACCTAGAAATTAATTCAACGGTTCTTATCTTTTCTATTTTTGAATCGTGAGTAGGTCTCTGTGTTTTGTGAAAGAACTGTGTAAATGATATAACTGTACCGATAAAGAACTTTCAAGTATGTATGTATTCCTCAACACGTTTTTTTATTCACACTTAGACCAATCTCTGATATGTTCGGCATTTTGTAAACTGATATTAAAATATAATAGTTTGGCTGTACTACTAAATGTCGTATTAAAACACGATAAAATTACTGACGAGTGCGTCCGATGTATTCAAAAGTGTTATGTTCGGACAAAATACACAAATCGCTCGAAAGTTCGCCGAACACAAATTTGTAGCTGCACGCGTCATTGCGCACGATGGCGATTTGTAGCGCTGCACGGTGCTGTACGTGTTGTGATTGTAATTTTAGGTAACAAACGTTAACCAGAGCTAAAGGGTAGGTATCTGAGAAAAAAGCAGACAGCCTACCTAATAAATATGTAAGAGCCTTCGTCCATGGATGACCTCAACGACAAAGTTATCACTGACCCGTTGATGGCCAAGAAACTATTTCATTCTTCTTCTTCACGTGCCTTCTCCGTCAAGGCGGTCGGCGACCATTTGTCGATACGGCTCTTTATCAGCAGTCATATGAACTAACTTATCTGTGCTTTAACCCGCAGCCAGTCCCTTATATTTCCAATCGATGAGATTCTTCTTCTACCTGGACCTCTACTTCGTTTAATTTTGCCTTCAATTATTAACTTTAATATGTTATATTTATTGTGCCTTTACATATGTCCAAAATGGGCTGTTTTTCTTTTCTTAACGGTTTTCATAATTTCCAAATCTTTAGTTTGACATTCGATATTCTACTTTTCCATTTAATTTTAAGCATTTAAGCTCCTGTAGATTCACATTTCAAACGCCCTTAGTTAATATTTCATGGTTGATTGTAATAGGTCGGTGGTAACTAACCAGGGCGGTAACCTAGGACCTTCCATAAATACCGCTTGGATTGAACTGAACAAAACGGTGGTAGAAGTAATAAATGACGTTCATAAGTGTATTCACTGAATACCTATATGATTAAATGATTTTGAATTTGAATTGTCTCGTCGGTTGTTAACAAAGCGCACTACGAATAAGGGAGGTTGGTTTGCTAAGATGGCACGAGCGCCTTACATAAGATTATATTCTGTACTTTTAAATATTAGAAATATTACAATCAAGTTATAAAGTTTTCAGGGTTTGTTGACATAAAACAAGTAAAAGTTGCAAGTATTTTACTTGCAAGCGATGTTTACCTCTAAGTAGTTGTGCAATCATCGCACATAAATGTATAGATATTTATCTCTGTCGAGTACCTATTTTAAGATTGTAACAACCGTTGGTGAACTTTTATAAACAAATAAAAATAAAAGTTAAATATGTTACATTGATTAAATTTCAAATATATTTTGATACTGCTTTTTCCCAGCACCTTAGGTCTAAAATACTTACAATTAAAAAAAGATATGAGAACTAAAATGACAAGTAATGACACATCACACTTGAAATTCTAAATAATGACTCAGTAATGTCAAATGTTATCGAAGCACCCCGGCGCCACTATGCCTATGCCGCTATGCCATGTCAGCTATGCCTGGCATCAGTTTATGTGGAAATTAATCCGCCTATTGGCACTATTTCATCGAGTTTATGCGTAGCTTACGTAATAACTCCCAAAACCAATTATTGTCTATGCGAAGGGGATTAACGTTTAGTTTCATAAATGCATATTTAAACGATCATCTCCCACATTTGACTGACTTTGATATGGGAAACTTTATTCAATACTCAACAATTGTTGTTTATAATAGTGCTATAAATCAACTTTACCTAATGAATACTCTCCTGCTTACATAAGGTTGATTTCATCTCATTGTATCAATTAAATTCAAACATCAGTTTACATCGAGTTCCTCAGTTTTGAGAGGCAAGCCTTATCTACTTAACCGCCAAAATAAAAGTTCGTGCCACCATGAAGGACCAGCCTATACTATATTGTATTTTAAATTACAACTTAATCTCTTGTACATTCGGAGCGAATCGCAGTTTACGGATGGACAGACAAACAGAAACACACGGCACCATTACAAAGTAAACATAGAAGGATTTAATCACAGCTATACAATGTAATACAATCCATCGTGCGGCGACGTCTAACCTTTCGAACTTTAACCCAAACTTAGAACAATAGGGTCTGCGTGAATAGAGACAGAACCAAAACGACTTGGTTTAATTGAACCTTAACAAGCGTTAAGTGTCCATGCGTGGTTTACAACACGACGAATGTGCGGTACATGTAATGTTTTAGTTCCTAATTAGTATTTTTATCTGATTCTGTGTTACCTTCAGTGTAATTTTGCATTTGCGAAACAGACAGCTGATTAGAAGCATGTTCGCGTTTCGTTCTCGGCCGTAACCCGCTGATGATGCCCGTTGTGTTACGGTCTTAACGGATATCCGTAACGATGACAAATTATCATTGGATAACATGACTTTTCGTTTACTGGTTATTAGGGTAGAATAGACAAAACCGGCCGAGTGCATTCAGCTCGTCGATCTTTGAGCTGACTATGGCGTAGTCTAAAATACATTTGTGGACAATAATATATTCCGTTCTTTTTAAAAATCTTCCGTTTCATTTTCATAAAAGAATTCTTGTAAAACATTGCCTGATAAAAGTATTTTTGGTTATGTAATGGAACACTTAAAAATATTTTATTTACTGTAAGTCATTGGGTTATATGTATAAAATTTCAACGTATTCGAAGAAAATTTGGTGTGTCAGATGGACAGACAAACGTGCCAGTGATCCTGTTAGGATGTTAAGTTTTTTTCTAATGGACCTGAACAGTCTCATTTCATAACATTTTTTTTCATGACCGACTATAAAATTTTTTAAAGGTACTTTATTAATTGAAGCCCCAATAGTTGCTTCACTAGCCGCCGTAACCCGGCCGCCGTGATTTATTAAGTAATTAACTCTCAAGTTGTTCATAATTTTAATTTATCTCTTACCGAGTTGTTCCGACATCTTAACCAAACTTTAATTTGTACCGCGTTAATTTCGGTTTAATATATTATATTTTTTTATTTTAAAGATTCGCTTATAATAATTTTTAGTTTTGCAAATATATTTTACACGCACACACAGACCATATACATGTACCAACCGAACGTTTTCATCCAAAAACAAACACCTGTGAAGTGATGAAAATTAGATTTTCGAAAATCGGATGAAAATCAATAACTCTGTGAAGTTTAATTAAAATCTTAAATTTTCATTATACCGAAAGGCTTAATAACCATTCAACAACTAACTCCACATTTTGATTTCTTTTCTTTCAAATATTATATTATAACATCTCCGAATCAAAATGTAATAAAGCGTTTCGGCAATGAAAGGGCCGTCGACACCTCAATCGAGGTGTACACAAATCTATCGATCGTGTGCACACACAACATCATACTAACATCGATCTAACATTTTCATTTCAATATCTATCCGTTCGAGAGCTCTTGACCTCCGGCGTTTTCTAAACACCCTCGTAAATCCTACGCTCAAGTACGCCATAAACTTACGAATCGTCTTCCAATAACAAATCCAATTTTCTTGCTCCAGTTCGGTTGCGACTCCGCGCGCCGTCGGCGATGTTATCGTGTTACTTGTACCCAACTCACTCAAATGTCTCGATAACTTGTAATTTTTCCAGCTGACGAGAAATTATAACCAAACTCCAGAGTATACAAGCATTTACACGATATGAACATCGTTTTGAAAGTCACTGGAAGTCACCAATTATCTTCAATAAAAACATTATAGACCTCATCCTCAGTTGCCTCGCTCCTTTCTTCATCCTCATTAATCTTCCAATTATTATCTTAAATATGGAAAAAGGATTCGAATCTGAACCACTTGAGTGCAATGATGACTTCGAAACGAAAACGCTATCGTTTCCCATAAATCTGCAATCGTGATTAAACTAAGTTCGGTCCCGCTCCGCCATGTAACAAAGACTCTATAACACACTGACCCATATTACACGAACAATAAAATATTACCGAGTCATATCCGCTACCGGAATGCCTCAATAACAATTCTATTCGACATAAAAGCTCTACATGCCAACGATTCCGATGAAAGCCTCGTTTTAATCACTGCGGCCTATTTCTCCCTTATCGCACAATATTACTATTGAAATACTACGAATTATTATGACAATCACAATATATATGAGTATATATATTAAACTCTGATATATTATGGCTTAGTTCGTTTTAATGCGATATTAAAGCTATATAAATTCAGTTTTGTTTAAGCTAAAACATGCTTTTGTATGATTAATGAAAAGCCCAAATTCAATCCATTGGACATTTTATGTAATCAAATGGCGACTCTGCGGCTGAAATAGCATGTATGCCATTCGATTCTAGTCAGTTAGTATGCAGATAGTAGCATGTAGTCAGTAAGGAAACAGTCTACCGACTAAGTCCGGACGTGTCCAGTGAGACAGCATCCGATTCTATTTCGGAATCGCCTTCCATGTCGCCTTTTTATTTGAATTTTACAAATTTCTGGTATTACAATACCCGAAAGCCAAATAAAAGTGTAACAAATTGAAAATTAAGTTTGTTTTACTTTAAAAATAATTTATAACACCTGACTGGAAGATATTTGACCCGGCCAAGTAGGTCAGTTTAAAAGACTCGCGAACCCTCAACTAGGGCAGCTATTGGTCAACATTGGTCTATAAATACCAAGTACGAAGGCGCGTTACACGCCCCGTTCGAACTGCGTGTTTTTATATTGCATATCGAGTTATTAGCGGATGAAAATTGATGTTTCTTCCAATATTTGACTTATCGTTTTAATATTTATAATCAACGAGAAATGTAACACTCTAGGCCAATAAGTTTGGTATTTTATGCAATTGTAAAATAAAAAATGTATAAAATTTGGGGGTGTAACGGGCTCCAACCATCGCTGAGTCGAAGCCAACTCCATCTGCTCGCGGTGCACCCTACTGAACAACGGACGAGGCTATGTCGAAGGGTCCCTGTTGTTGGAGATCGCTGAGCTCTGTACTCGAAGACGGTACTTGCATGGTGGTAGGGAGATTTTACCCTACTGGCTAGCTACCAGCCTCTTTCTAAAATCGACCGTGAAATGTTTTATACGTGTTTCGGTCGCAGTCTGGGAGAGTTATTTATAATGAGAGCCCCCGTTTCCCTTTCGATTGGCAACACTGATGCTGCTTTTGGTCTAACTGAAGTCTATGGGCCACGGGGACCACTTACTTCAGATGACTGTAGTTGAATATTAACATTTAAAAAATTTAAACTTTTCAGTTCTTCTTTCAAATGCGTTGAAGCAACATGACATGTCGTAAATATATCAGATAGGATTTTTCTTTATCACTATCAATCTCTTCGCTTCAGGAAACTTACACCTTTACGTAGTACCACCCATAACTTAAATTGGTATACTTTTCTTGAAGTATTAAATAAATTTCATATTTACCTCATTTGATTGTTTTAGGGACCGGTATATTTGTATTGTATAGTTAAGTCACATATATTTTAGGACATGGGTAAATAGTGAATATTCGTATTATAATGAAAATAATAAATTAAATAAAAGGTCGCATAATCGTTCCCTTTACTATAGGTACAGTTGCCACAATAAAGACCTCAAAACTACCAGCTATCAGAAATCAAATATTTCCCTGTAAAATAAAAGTCTGTCCATGACAGAAACCAGGAACTCAGGTTGCAACTGCAACTCAAACCAGGCATGGCGAATAACCACTGAACAATCTGATCTTTAATATGATAAGTGAAGGAAAACAGTACAGTTCAATGTGGGTACATAATAACGGTTCAGTTAGACGACGTAAAATGAAACTAACGACTTGTTTTTGCATAATTAACGTGGAACATTCTCGAATTAATTATAAATACTATGTAGCCGACGCTATGAACGTGCTACGAATATTCTACATGTGTGCTACGTATGCTCAACATGCATGCTACGTACGCTCAACCTGCATGCTACGAGACTCCTACGTATATGCTACGAGTGCGCTACGTGACTAAAACAAAAACGCTACGGAATATTTCAGTTTCGTTTTCCAACAAACTCACATCAGAAATCAAAGGATTTTTTTACACGTGTTTTATGGCAAGTAAACCTTCAGCTGCTGTTCTTGCCTCATGACTGCATAGTTTTTTTTATATTACCTGTATGTAATATTTGATAGATCTCAAAAAGGCGTCATTAGGGTCAAGCACATAGCATTGAATCCTTGTCTATAGTAGATTTTTAAAAATAATATATTTCCTAAAGATTTATGGAAAACTTGGTACATACTACATTAACGCAAAAGTTTTGCGCTTATTCAATGTTTATTTAAGCATCTTCCCAATGAATACACGTCGCTATCTGCGAAGACAGTAAATTAAAAATGCAGCCATTTATAAAGATAGGGATAAAAGTACGACGCTCAATTTTTCCGAGACAGATATTTATTATCCAAATAATGCTTTGTTTTACAATTTTTAAAACATTATTCAAAACTTCTTAACAAAGAAATTAAGAAGTATCAAAGTTTCTTAACACAGAATCCTGTCGGTGTTTTTGGCGTTCAACAAAATAAGATGAAAAGAAAGTTTCGTCCACAATTTTTCAACAAGACAACCAGCTTGTAAGAAACAAACAAATTTTATTTTATAAATCCACAACTTGTGACAAAAGGAATATTTGTGGACTACGAGTAAGAGATATATTGTGTACTAGTAGCTGGGCGAGTTTCGCTACGGTTCAGAAAACCCACGCTTCATGTTTAGAAATACGAATGGATTCTTGTAGTTCTGTCAAGTAGAAATATATTAATGAATTATAATACCCGCAGCCAGCCCGCCATCAGTAAGACCAAAGGTATCACTGATGCATTGTCGATCAAGTAACAGATAAGAAAGAAAGGACGCACTGGCTCTCGAGCCCCCAGCCCCCAGCCGGTACATGACGAGTCGAGCAGGGGGGTGGTAGCTAGCCAGGCGGACTTCACGGAGAGATAATAATAACAGTAATAATATTAATGACTTAATAATAATATTGATAATATAATCCTAACGCGAAGCCCTACCACCAAGTAGGCTGGCTTCTGGCACCTCTTACGACACCCTGTTCTGCCAGCATGGGATTGGGGAGAGTATTCTAAGCCGCCCCAATATGGCTCAAGTAACCTACTAAAATGCTTTTAAATGATTTTGTGTAATATGTGTGCAAACAGACATGTACCGATTCAATCTCGTTATTGTTTTATTATTAGTATACATTATATTTTATGGTGTATGAGGCTTTTGTTTGATTAAGTATTATAGAATTAGTATTGCCGCTATTTGTCAATGTCAGTTACATTGTAGTTCATAATTGTTGTGATCGCAACTTAATATTTATAGTGTACTAGTCGGCCGGGTAAATATTTTTCCATCATTTCGTTAGTACCCTATATAAAGAAAACAATTTTAAACTTTCAAACAAAGATTAGTTTCGGTTTTAAAATATTTTTAAAACAAATACTGGCTGAATAGTAATAAATGATTCACCGTCTTCCAGAATAACATTTTCATTCAAGCGTTATTTACAGTACAGAGTCTCTGGTTTTGTTTGGATAAAGTCCATTTATGCTCATTGTTTGAAACTCTAAGAAGTACCAAGTAAAGAGGCGAGGTAAATAACGGAGAGCTAAATAAAAGGTTGAAACATAAAGGCAGTTTTAATATTGAGTTGGTCCGTTATAATATAATACAATATATATGTAAATGTCAAAACCAACTGCAAAATTTTTAGTCTTGATTTCATTACGTGATATGAAGTGCATTAAAGTCTCCTAATAAGGTTTCCTCGTGAAAAAATTCTTTAGTCACGGTGTAGACATGGTATTTTTATGTAAAATAGTCAACAAAAGAACGGATGGTAAATGATCACTACCACCCGGGACATCCGTAACACCAAAGGCACCACCGACGTTGCCAGTAAGGAAGGACACGTTAGAACGGTCCATATGTGAAGGCAACCCAAACTAACAAGTTATTGACTACCAAAAATGATTGAACTACTTCTACTGCGGTATTTGGTGCTTTTAATGAGAAAACAAGGCGTCTTGCCTTGATCTCTGAGCGTGCTCGGAAAAAAGACCTCGTTTCTTATACCCGGGAATGAAATCTCTGTTAAAATCTAATATTATTTACGTAAATAAAAAAAAGTTTACTTATATTTTAATCCTCGTATATATATCCGTATATTCCGCCAACTTACGTTAGTCCAGCGTGAGAGATAATAGACTGTAGAGCCTCATTTATTTTTCTATTTGGCTCACCGTTGCTCGAATTATAGAATAAATGGTGTCTATAAAGTTTTTGCCATGCTAGTAGGTACGTAATGTAGTCGGTAGATTTAACAATGGATATGTAACAACCAAATTCGATGATTTCTTTGACCCGTTTCCCTTTAAGAAATTAAAATTGAAATACAAGAATAACTTTAAATTATTTAAGCACGATTTGAACCTATCCCGTCCGAGTAGGTGGCTGAATTGAAAATTAGGCTGTCACTGTGTAAATAAAACACGAGTAACCCACTGTTCCCCCAGCCGTGACAGCGACGTCAGCCTACATTAGATTTATTCGCTTCGGAAGCTTTGACAGCTCTGCGTTAACTCGCCAAAGGTTCAAACGTATCGTTTTTAACTGCAAAATAGAATTCCGAACGGCAGGTATTTTTGTCACTCCCAAAACGGTTAAGCTTAACACTCACGATACTGCCGGTTAAAATTCAACAAGCCAAAGGGATTCGTCCGAAATGAACGCATTTTAGAATAACAATATATTCATGACTTATTTTTAAACATTTTTAATTTTAAACATCCGATAAAAAGCAGACGGAATCGGCTATAATCTGTAGGTTTTATTATAATAGCTTATTAACTTCCAACCCAATCCAAGTGTCTCAGTGATGAAAATATAGTATGTGTAAAATGATAATTTCATGTGATTTTCAAACAACGATTACGAAATCAAAACTAGAAATTGTTATTCATTCGTGAAAGTGAGAGATTCTTAGAGCTTTTTCAGTTACCGTCACCTGCAGTAGGCCACTGACGAATTGTAAGAAAGTCAACATCAAGTTTGACATCAAATATCTTTTGTTATTTAAATCGTTAAGCAAATACACAAGACAGTTTTTGGCTCCATGGACAGAAGTGATTATTAATTCAGAATTGTTTGGATGATAGTTGCGGATACAATACTTATTAATGAAATAAAACTGGAGCTCTTGAATGAATATGAAGCACTAATGATTTGTAGTTGAGATAGTGTACGACATGGCGTAACCTGTTAAAATAATTGCTATCCAACGCGGCACAGTCACGCAACAGATACAGTATTACAACAAGCTATAATCATTTTAATTGACATCATATATCCGTGTATTTCATCAATGACTATTTGTTTTTCTATCTATTTCAAGTTTAGATACTGATCACTCGTTCTTGTCGGAATAAATGTGGTCCGTTTAAAAATAAAGTGTTTTTTCCACCTTTTTACGTATGTGTGTGTAATTTAACAATTGTATAGTCACTGTTGCCCATATACAGCTATATAACATCTTAAAAACACTAACCATTAGTGTTCTAACCTATGAATGTAAATATAGTTGGAAATTTAGGTCTCGTCTTCAAGAGCTAAATCATGATCGTTAATTTGAGCCCTACATAGTTAATTTTGACTTTAATCAATTAAAAATGATATGTATCACAGCTGCTAGCCTTGTAATAATAAATAATGACGTGCATTGAATCACGAAGAGATGAATGAATGAAATCGCAACCGAGCAAAAGTTATTCTAGGTTTGTGGCAATCATGAGCAGATGTGGATGATTTCAATCAATCCCCGTATAAAGGTCAGTGAGTCCTTTGATCGTATCGACCCCGTATTTCAATCTCCCACGAGCTGCGGCCCCGCGCCAGAGACAGTCGCAAACATTTATATTCAGAACGCGTCCCAGTTCAGCAAGTTTATGTAGAAGTATTTATGTTGTTTTTATAATCCACAAATAAGCTCATATTATATAATAGGTTATAAAACACGGTTTTGTGGAGGCACTCGTTTAAAAAAGGTATACGAGATCGCAGTAAAATACTAGGACGGTTCGCCGAGTCCCGCGTATCTGGAAAAGTAAGTTTTTCAACGACTTTGTGATTTATTTTATGGTGTCGGAGCAACGCTTATATCCCCATGTGTTTATATCCCCCGGATTAGTAAATACACATATTACTTACGAAAATTTTAGTTATTTTAGTCCATTGGTGAAAAATTAATAAAAATAAAAATAACAATCCGAAGATTAGTAAAATGGACGTAATAGAAAGCGGTCTATTTACTGAAGAATTAATGATCATATCAGGGCACCGGGAAGTAAGTGTATAAGAGGAATGTAAGATCAGTCAGTACCATGCAACGGGATTATTAATTGAAGACGAGCAGGTGTAAGGGGTCGCAGTTCGTTTGCGTTGATGTTCAATAGATTAAGTATCCGATAGTGATCGGATGCCTCGTCTGTTCGTTTGTCGGCTATTCACATTAATAAGAAATATTCATTTGTGAAAAATATAAAGCACAAAAATATTCTGTAATTTGAACTCTTATATTCTGTAAAATAGTTTCTACCATTTAGATATTTTTTATGAGTGAAACAAACTACACCCAATAATAAAACACCAAAGACATCTAAAAATAAAATAAGATACTACAGTAAAAATGAACAAATAAGTTAATAAAAAAACTATTTAATATTATAATAATATAATATTTATAAATAAACATCCATTTACAAATGAGTTGATCGGTTTCTATTGATAGATATTTTTTGGGTATCTGTTATCGATAAGAGAAATTATATATGTTAAAATGATGTTCATTATTAGAGAAATCCTTCAATCAACATCAAGTGTTTGTGCTAAATCCTAGAGATATGAAATAATACCGACATATTCGTACGTTTAAAGGTTGACGATTACAAATATTTTCTTAACAAGCTTCTGTTCAAACAACCCGGCGAGGATCGAGCCAAGTGGCGCAATTGTTCGAGTAAATCTCAAATACATTTTGTATTTCCGTATTGTTGCAACGAAATTTTAACAATGCTTATCAGTTATGATATTGGTCTACAAAACTGCTTTCACCTAAATCGTCGAAATAACTAATTTAGATGAAAGCATTTTTTAAAGTTAAGTTGAACGTTTATCCCTGCATTTGATACCAAAGTATTCGTGCAAAATAAAAAACAGAAATGTAAATTATTTAAGCATCCAATACTATTATTATCACATACTTTTACTAAAAAAGTTGTAATTTAATATTAGTTGGTTGCCTTTCGATGACATAAAACTTACATTTTTATAATTTTTACCCATTTCTCCGACTGTAACGGTGACACGGGAACTGCTGAACTGATTTAATTTTAACTTAGCAAATATATACATATTATTAATCAACATATACCGATCAAAAAATACTAAATATTGACAGATATTTCTGAAGGGAGTAAATAAGGTTATAGATATTTTTCAGTTTCGCAATAAACAAAGACATTTGTAATTTAAAGAGCTACTTAAGCGATAAAATCGGATAAATCTGTCGCACCTGATTTAATTCAGATAACATGTATTTTTAAACAAAATGTTCTTTAATGATCTGAACTATGGTTTGGATGAAGTTTGTAATCAAACTATAACATATTTTAAGATACTTCTGTTACACTTAACTCGAGATCTCGTGTAATAGTGTCAAAAATTGTACCTTCAAAATGCGTGATCGAAAAAACGGCAATTCACATACGATTCTTCGTCACTCCGACGCCGAACAAAGCAAATCTCGCAAAACAAACGATTGCTGAAATTCGTGTATGGAACAACAAATCCGTTTTACCGTTTCATGAATACTAAACTCTGTTTGTCGGTCGGCCATCGTCGTTACTTTTTACTCTAGCGACCCTTCGCGCTCGGAAACAATAATTTGAATATCCGCCGAATGGAAATTTTTAGGGTAATTTTATTTTAAGGAAAACGCAAAGACACAAGGTTGCCCCCGTTAGGTGTTTATACCCGGCAGTTATACTAAACAAACTCTTTTAATTGGACCCAGAGACAAGCTGACCGTGCACAGGCATCTTGTTTGTTCTCGGATGTCGGCTGTTTGGACTCGTTGTTTACTTTTCCGCAGCACGGTGTGCGGCGATCAGTCATGTTATTACAAGTTGCTGGATTTATAATTTGTTTTTTTTTTTTTGTTTTACGAATTATTTATATCTTCTTATAATTAATATTATACACAATACTAAATAAGAAAACTAAGTTCACGAACATATGAAGTACTTAAAAGAGATCTTTCTGTGTATCATATCTCGACAACGTAAAGAATAAATTTATGATCTCGTGTCATATAATTAAATATATCACTGCTCCGACCAAGAACGGATGCCACAATTACTTTCCACTGCTAACTTGGGTAAATTCTGTGATGTTATTAGAAATATTCTTTATTAGTGGTACCTCTTATAAAACTGTACAAATTAAATGTTGTTTCAATAAAACTCCACGATAAGTGCGGGTGGGTATTTGACACTTAATGACTAAGTTTCTTGAGCGCTTCCATGCACGTAACGCTTGTCGGAGTCCGCCAGGCGTAATAACTTCGGACGCTTGGGTTGGCACTAACTCCTCCGCAAATCCACACTGGAGTAAGTACCTGATGGTAAGTTGTGATGAAGTCTAACATGTTGAACGCACTAACCTATAAAAGCCTGTTCGCTCTCCTCTCAAAAACTTCCACGTACACAACATTTGATGTAAGAGGTTCACTGATATTGATCGCAATCAATAAATACTGTTTCATACATTTGAGCGGTTTATTTCTCGATATATGTATATGTAATTATACCTTCTCTAATTGATGCCACTTCATTTGGATAGCTACATATTAATACTATTTCCAAAGCATGTCGTTGCTTGACACGTTGTACCGAGATGTCAGTATTTATAACCTTTCTTTCTCAACTGGCGTGATCGCTTTCAATCCCCACGCATCATGAAGCTATGATTTAGATCAGCCGGCTAGATACCGCGTTAAATGTATGCGAGAACGTGAGGACATAACTATTTTACGAGACTCTAAACCCGAGCAATTTCCTTAGCGTGTGAGCACCGATCTTATCGAAGTTTCCTTTGCCTTTATCGCCTTTCTTATAGGATGACGGCTCCTTTAGAGGGTACTCGTATTTAATTTACTTTTTTATGACATGGAAAGGGTGAACCGGAATGCAGCGTTCCTTGTGGTAGGCACCGCAACGAAAAGATTTAAATGTCTTACACCAAAAACGTATAACTGTTTATTTCTTTTTAAAACTGACGAACGTAATTGCATGAAATATTATATAAAATTAAGATGCAAATCATGGCATGTGGAGGATTTA
This sequence comes from Megathymus violae, assembly GCA_003671415.1. Taxonomy (NCBI): domain Eukaryota; kingdom Metazoa; phylum Arthropoda; class Insecta; order Lepidoptera; family Hesperiidae; genus Megathymus; species Megathymus violae. The sequence continues at coordinate 1,405,159 of PDGT01000066.1, read as the reverse complement.
GTTTAGTCCCAGGTCCGATTCATAAACATTGCGAATATTTAGACAGTTTCTTGTGGGATCTTAGGAGTTAAAACATTTAAAACTTTGGTTATCAATAAAACACTCATCACTGAAAATTTTAATGCGGAGTTGTAAATTTATGTAAGCGTTTAAATGTTTAGCCTTTAAAGATAATTATTGTCTGTTTGGACGCAGACATTGTTGGTAAGAAAATAAATACACATAGTGTTCGAGTTGGCATCACTCCGCCACGGATCGTATACATAGACAAACGGAATACACGACACAGTATTATATTTGTACATACGCTTTACATAAAAATTCAATTCCGTTGTGTGAACTTCAAATACTGGTCGCGCGCCGCGCCTATACCGTATATTGGTCGACACAATATGCCAAACGTGAACGAAGTTTTTGATCAATTATAAAAACTACAGAATAAAATATAGTATTCCTTACTTACAAAAAAATATTACCGGGTTCGTTAACACATACTTTTTTATTGGTGAAATTAAATATAAGTTCCAAAATAAATTTTTTAGGACGTTACAATAGCGACTTGCTTAAACAGTAAATAACCAAACGTTTAAAGAAACCAAGACACCGAGTTTTCATGAAGTGATCGAACAATTTTGTAAAACAACAAGTGTAAACTTGTTTGCGAGGCCAAATCGCAGGCGCCGAGTGTACAAATATGGTCAAAAAACAGGCACAAAATTGTACTCCAATACGAAAAGAGTTCTCCATTTGAAAACGTACAAAACTTGTTAATGTGTTTGTACTCACAATATTTGTATTTTATACGGACATTTTGATCCTTACAAGCCCCGATGTCCCGGAGGGTCTCGTATCATGTAAAGTAACGTCAAGGTCACGATCCATGTGATTGGGTCTAAATATCGGTATGTGATACAAAAATTGTGAGTACCCCACACAGTTAAAATTAACAATGTGTGATGATATAACTTTACAATGATATGGTCAATGTTACAAAGAACCGAAAACCAAAAACAATTAATATGTAGCACTATTTGGACATCTTTGGCTGGCTGAGTCGTCTCTCACAATGGAAGGGGTTAAGCCCATGGTCCGCCATACTGGCTAGATGCGAAATCATTATGGAGAACTCTCCGGTGTGCAGGTTTCCTCACGACGATTTCCTGCGCCGAAATAAGTGATAAATAATTTCTAATATGCACATTGAAAAATCGGACATGCATGCTGGATTCGAACTCGAGTCTTCCGTGCGAGAGGCCGACGTTCAAACCAAACATTAATATTATTTGATTTAAAATTGATTTAAAATACATAAATATTGTCACAATCGATCATCAATTCTAACATAACATAACACGTTATTCTGAACTGGTTCAAACTAGATGGAATTAGTTTTGTCTCAATCCAAGTATTACTAACAATACACATACATGTAGGCCAATAGAAATAGCTGTATTTATAGTAAGCAAACTGAAGCGGTATTGGATATATTCAATCTCTTGCACGCTCTATCTCGCATGTTATTCTTAAGTCTTGCATTGAATTGAAGGAATTCAATTTCTATTTGAGGCGACCGGTTGTTCCAATGAAGGTATAAAGTTCTAGAATGTTCTACATTTAAAAGCAATCACTATTTTAACATTAGTTGAATAATTTGAATGTATTTCTGTGTAGTGTCATTTCGTGTTTTTTTTTATAGCCGAAACGAGCTGACGAGTCCACCTGATGGTAAGTGGTCACCGGTCATACCAAAGGTATCACTTATGCGTTGTCAGCCAATAAATGAGAAGAAGGTAAGAATGAAAGTACTGGCTCTCAAGCCCCCAGCCGAAACACGACGAGTCGTTTGGCGGCTGACTCGAGCAGGAGGATGGTGGCTAGCCGAAAGGCTTCACGGGAAGATAATAATACCAGTAATAATATTAATGAATAAGTTAATTTATATATTATTTATTAATAATACTGATGATATTATCCATACGCGAAGCCCTACCACCAAGCAGGCTGGCTTCTGTCGCCTCTTACGACACCCTGTTCTGCCAGCATGGGATTGGAGAGAACATCGCAGGCCGCTCCAATACGGCTCAAATTAATTATTTAACTTTTTCTAATTATTTTACCAAATCAAGTTTAGTAATTCACACTTTTCTTGAACGTTGTCTCAGAAAAGCAACTATGATAACAGTGGGGAGCCTTTAATCGCGGAAAGTACCTGAAAATTAACATTTTTATTGTTTTCAACAACTGGTTGCGGGAATTATACCTAATTATATTACTAAAGTTTTAATTTCATCGGCAGTGCGAGTAAGGTCCGTCGAGGTTATGTGATGCTCGCGTTTCTGCTGTATAACAAGTTTCCGTTACAAACACAACGGTGTATTTGCAAGGCTCTCTAGATTATACAACCGAGCTATGCTGAAGACCATTAAAAAGCAAACTTTTTAAGGCATATTCCATGCCGGAAATGCATCCGAAAATGTTCTCAGTATACTGTAGAATTTTTTAAATTTATTACTTTCGTATACTAGTTTATTAGCAGAGAATTACATTTCATTTTCAAAATTACAATAAAATGAGAATAAAAAATTCAGTAAATACGTAAAATATGAAAATTTCAAAATCTATAAAATCGTAAAATAAATTGGTAACAATGAAATGACCTGTATGTGGAATATTTTTTCAAAAAAAGTCATTGCTACAAGTTAAGTACATAATATAAACCCAAACACAATTTTTTTTTATTTTTCTCCTATTTTCTGATTCTACGTTACTCAGTCGTTCTAAAATAAATGGACCGATTTTAATTAAATTTGGTACGATGACAAATTATCACCCGGATCATAATCATAATGAATTTTTATATGGGAAGAACCTCATAGGGTGCTGCCATATTATGCGATAAAATGTTTTGAGATAATATTGAAGTTTAGGTCTCTTTATGTTCAGAATTCATTAACAGACCCTCACCATGTTTAAAGCAGACTAATTCCATGCTATTTTTTATACACGAAAAAGTAATAATCATAATTCGTCGATAACAGATTTCATGTTTTTAAAGAATGAGACTTACAAAATTATTATTACGAAATTACTATTAATAGTATAAAGAGAGTGCAAATTTTGCGAAATTATTTTAATGTGGAATGAAAGGTAAATATATTTACCATTAGAAAGGTACATTATTCGGGATGGATATAGGATAATTAATTTTTCATCTCCAACCATGTCGGGGCGTGCCACTGGTAGTATAGTATAGCAATAAGTAGGAGTATAATAAGTAAGTAAATATAATAATAATAAGTAGAATGTGAATTTTGTGACTTTGTGTGTATGCGAAGAGTAATCTCCGTAACCCTGGCCTATTTGAAAAATTCTTTTAACGTCCGAAAGGTAGATTATTCCGGACAGACATAGGTGATATAGCAAAAAAACTTTGATAATCACAAAAACTAAAATCGAATAATGACGAGTAATTGGATTACTGGTTGAATACGTAATATTCAAGCTTTCTGAAGCAAAGCGAGTGCGTGTTACTAGTTATGAATTAATGTATCGGCAAATGAGCAACTGGGCCACGAGGTGGTTAGTGGTCACCGCCACCTACACGACCAGAGGTGTCGACGAAGGACCGTCGGCGATGTAAATCGCTTATTTGTTTTAAACATATTAAAAATATTTAATTTTTTTTCAGAAGAAAGGTGGAAGTGGAGCACGGCACACGAGGAGCCCTACCATCATGCACAGTAAGTATGGAATTAGATGGTAGAGAGTTCAGCGACCGTCAACGGTAATAACTAAGCACCAGAGCCTAATCCACGGTCCCGCGGGATGCGCATCCAGCAGGTGAGGATGACTTCAACTCGAGTATGGATAGAGCTCCTGACACACTACATTCCCTTTTTAATAATGAGTCTATTAAGAATTGATGAATTTTTTATACTGTTTTCGTATATCTCAAAAATAACCCCCAAAGTCAGAAATAGTTTATTCTCATCCTTTATTCAGTCACCAAATTATTTAAATCATATTTAATTTTTGCGGTCAGTACATCGGAAAAAATTCGGTGTCATAGACGAACGAACATGTAAACAGACCGAGAATATGACTCCTTTCTCAAAACTCGAAAAATAGATTTAAATAGATTTTAATCTCGTTCATGGTTTAAAGTTTGAACTTAGGTAACTTTTCATAAATTCTACAAGTAATATAATAATATCATCAAAAGGACCTCACTTTACTATGTACATATTATTTATATTTATTAGCATTCCATCTCAATATCAGAAAAAAATGTTTTAGTAACTTGGCCAGCAACCGACTCCAAAATCCTCAAATAAACGCCGACAGTCGCGAGAATAGCTATTACCGCAGCTAGTGCCGCATGTACGAGTATGTCGGCTTAAGTTCAAAAGGGCGTGTAACCTCGATAATTAAAATCTCCGCTGCGTGTTGGTCGCAGATATCCGCTCAATGAAAGGACAAAAGGTTTGAACAAGGGATTAAAATGTTGTATAATTACATTATTATATAATAGAATAATAAACGTGAAGGCTGGGAATCTAAAATCATATAATATAGCGATCAGGTGCTTAAATCAAAGTAACTATAGCCGCTTAAGTTTTGATATGGGTCAAATAAAAAATATGATTTAATAACAGAACAAAAATTCACCGCATATTACACTATTAGTGATGAAATGTAATAACCCCTCTGCAAAAGTACATGACATAATAAGCGATCTCACTCCAATTTGTTTGCTCACAAGTTTAATAACAAAGTTTCGGTAAAGTTGGTACAAAACGTGATAAACCACATTATTAGAAGCAATCAGAACGTAAATACTTTTTTCATTATCTTACTTCGATTCTGCCGATTAACAGAAATTATTTAATTATTGTTGAAAAATCGGACATTCAACGGTGCTGGAACTATTTCTTCTTACTCGTTGCGCTCTTGGCAGAGCGGTCGTGGTCGTCATTATAGGGTTGTGGTGGCTCGCTTGACCATTCGTCGCCATTCCTCTCGATGAGCTGCTTTTTTTGTACGTTGATGTAGTGATACGTTCATCGCATCTCTAATTAGATCGGTCCACCTCATTGATGATCTGCCGCGTCCTCGGGTGCCTTCAACTGTTCCTTGCACAAGTAATCGTTATATGGAGATACTGTTATCGCGCCTGGAAACGTGTCGAAAAAAAGTGTGGATGCGATTCCGTACTACACTATAGCTGGAACTATTTAAACATCGGTAAATCTTAGATAAACATTTCACGCATATATGTCGAAGTAAAACATCAACAGCGAACACATACCATTTTGATAACAATACGTTTCGAGCACTCGGATCAGTAAGGTTCTTACAGAATCCGAGAGAGGCTATGGTTGAGAATGTAAATCTTACATTTCAGGCAGTCTCCGAATAGGGTGATGTCAATCTTGTGTGATTCAACGCCTCCAAAACACAGGCGTGCCTGTTCATCGCCAAACGGAATAAGTTCACCTTGACTCCGTCTTTTGAGAATATATGTTTGGATTATTCCGCTCGCCTCCATTTATTAGGAGTAGAAGTTTCGTTGAATCTTAATTTTGGGCGGTTCATTAAATCCAAGTGTAAAGCAGCTGCTATGAAGCTAAGCGTTCTAGCGAAGGAGCGGGAGTTCCTCACAACGGAACAATTTTTAACCTTACATAAAGCAGAGAGTCGGCCGTGTATGGTGTACTGCTGACTCATCTGGGCTAGTGCTGCCAAATGTCACCTATTAGCTTTGGACTAAATAAAAAGGCGTGCAAAGGATTATTGATGACTTGAACGTGAAAAGCTTTAAACAATGTCGGTAGTAAGTGACGTCACAGGGTTCTTAGTTACAGTACTATTAGCCTTGTGTATAAACTGAAAGTCACGTCATGTAAACAGCGGTGTGCTCGATATTTTTTAACGTAAGTAGACGAACAGGGATTATTTACATATCCTGCAGATTTATCCGTCGTAATCCAAAGAAATAATAACTGGCAGGCAAGAAAAGACTCCGATTGGCCGAATCAATCGCTGAGCCTTGAAAGAAAGTGGGCAATGTATCCGCTGGTCGACCGTTCAAGGTCGGTTAGATTGACTCTTATTAGGGGAGGCTTATGTTCAGTGGTGGCTTTACTGAAGCTTATGGATGGATATCGTAGATAATCCAAATGTTCATATTTCATGACGAGCATTATACCCATTGATATTTTGTCGTTTTAAACATGTCCCAAATGCCGACGAGACTTATGCATTCGTAATAACAAACAGCCGTTGTCTTTAATCATTGCTCTGACTCAAAGTATCTTGGATTCTTTATCTAAAGTCATGCGAACCTCATAACAGAGCTGTCGTGTTATCGTCCATTTTTGTAAGGAATAAAGGTTTATTTTCTTATTAAGTTGTGAAGTATTCGTTCAGTCGCCTCATGAAGCAAACTTATATAGACGGCCCTGCTTCGCCCTCATGGGTATTAAACACCCCGGCTGCTCTTGTTCCATTATTACGTTAAAACCCAATTTCACCGGACGCGAAGACGCCATTGGAAATAAGCGACTTCATTGGACGCTTATAACCCCCGAGATTGGATTTCATTTGAGGCAACACCATTGTAAATTAAACTGGGACGCCTTGTCCTTAGCTCGAACTGTTCAACTTGAAGGACCAAGTAAAGATAATACCGATAATTGTTTCATCAATATAACTAAATAATTATGTAGTAATTACTTGTAAAACTTTACTTGATAATTATGCTTTTACTATAACTCAATTTATCCTTCGGGTCTAATTACGAAATGTAAATCTATATTAGTGATGTAGAACTAATGTAATTTAATCATGGTACCACAATGACGCAGAATATACTTGTAGAGACATATAAAATAAAGAAAAATTAATTGACATCTTAAATAAACTAAAGAAAAAGTCGCTAATATGAAATCACTAGAAAATCGAGCACAAACAAAATAAAGAATACAGTGTCAGAACCCCTTTTATAATATATATTACAATGTCGCTTTAACAGCACTTAAAGTAAGTTAAATACGCATGACCCGCATACTTTTCAGTCGGCAACGCGTCGGTGATGCCATTGGTGTCACTAATGTCCATGGACGTTGGTGACCACATATCGTCAGGTGACTCGTCGTGACTCGTGACATAAAAAAAACTTGCAATTTTACAGCCGTAACCGTAAGCCTGCAGGTTTAAGCTAATAAAATTATTTGTAGATATTTATAGTTTTTACCTTCGAGAATACTAGTTGTTGGCACGAAATTTCGAAATAAATAATACACAGAAACATGAAAAACCATAGATCTTGTAAACAACTACCGATAAAAAGGCAATGGAAACATCGAAAAAAATTAAGTGTAAACTACATCCCCGTGTAAAGAGATTTTCAGTATTGAGCCTTATACATAAGGTTGAAAATCAATTACCATAGACGTTACATTCATTTGACGTTCGAATACAGAAGCGAATCAGAACTACCTGCGGTATTTGCGCTTACGAATGACAGTGAATGATAGAATGTCGGAAACATCTAGCTGTTCGGTGAGTGTTACAGTTATTGAAATCTATTATACACTATTTCTGTGAAACGTCAAATTCTGCCAACAAGCCTGTCATAAACTATCTGGAGTTAGTTGAATATCAGACATTCATAGTACGCTCATAGTTACATAATAAGAGATCGAGGAATTTTTATCTGAAACTCAACAAAGGAAATCGCATTAAAAGAACCTTTAACTCTTCCGTAGCTTTTAAGCGATTGAAATTCCACTTGCCCCTTTTCAATTTAAAAGAGAATTGACTGCGATTGAAACTGATGTAAAAACTCCAATCAAATCAACGGATCGAGATGAAGCGCACCAGTGCCAAACGTTCCTTATTGCTCATTGATTTGATTATCCGTGGTGCCGATGGTGGAGGAGTAATTTGGTTTAGGTTTTTTTAGCACAAATACATAATGAAATTATATAATCTTAATCACTGGAATTCAAATATCCAAAGTGCTTATAGCTCGATGGATTATTTCAATCACAAATGATCGATAAGCAACCTCGACAACGTTCAATATTTGGATGGGTGACCGTTGGTTGCAAAATTTCTTATGCACTTCGGAGGACGCGTTAAGCTGGCGCACTTAGTTTTTTTTTTTTAATGGAAATAGTTTACAGCCACCTGATGGTAAGTTGTCACCGTCGGCCAAGGACATTAGTAACACTTAAAAGTATCACTGATGCGTCGTCCACCACCCAGAAAAAAAAAGAAAGCAAGTACTGGCTCTCAAGTCCCCAACCGGAACCGGAACCAAAGTCCACAACGAGTCGTTTGGCGGCTGACTAAGCAGGAGGGTGATGGATAGCCAGGCGGCAGGCTTCACGGTAAGATAATAATACCAGAAATAATATTAATGACTTAATAATAATATTTATATAACAAACCTTACGCGAAGCCCTACCACCAATCACCTATGTCGCCTCTTACGACACCCTGTTTTGCCAGCACGGGATTGGGGGAGTATTCTAGGCCGCTCCGATTCGGCCACTATTTCGGTACTATAGTACTGTTATAGTAAGTACTGTTATAGTAACCATTAGTTATTTCTAAGTCCTGACTGAGGCCTTCGAGCGCTATAATAACGTCAGTCAGATGAGTTGGCTTCTAAGGCCTTCACCATTCAGCACTAGATGGAGTCATATCTATGCCTTCTTAATAAGAATTAGCTAGGGGAGAGCCCATGTATTGCATTAAGTTTCTAATGGGTTAAAGCACATCAAATGATAGGCGATATTACAGGTTTCGAACTCTCACTGTTCCCAGTCGAAATTTATTCACATATAAATGTTTTTTTTAATCTTGGCTTTCGTGTTATTTTAATTATCAGCCATGATCCAAAACATTCATGAAAAGAAATTTGATTGTCTAATCGTAAGTATTCTTGTATCTTCATAAAAAATCATAGCTGTCTTAATCTGAAATATGAGTTTGTCGTTCAGTGACAACAGACAGGGCCATATTCATCGAGCTGCCGAAGTGGAAATGCACGTACCAGTCACTTTGGAACGACAAAATTAAAAAGCAGTCTTCGCTTGCTTCCATAAGTCCGAAAGAGAATAAATTAATCGCAATATTAAGAAATTCAAAGAGGAATTCATTTAATTCCCAGTGCGTAAGATAATTCCACAAAAACATTATTAAATTCAAAGAGACGGCATTTAATATAAATTGTAGACAGTTATTTGATGAATCGTAGTAAATTAGAATTTAAATCGAAATTGAAAAGCTAGTCACCGATAAAGATAACTTAGTGGTAAATTGGCATTACAATTAGCTTCGAACCCTGCGCATACTTTTTAACTTTTGAACTCATGCGCTATAGACACAATTTGGAATCCACAGTAGGAGATAGATATCTCTTTGTATATGAGAAAGTTTGGAGATTACGTCACCACGTTGCTTCGGTGCGAATTGACGAAAGGGTTACCGGCAAATCAAAATTTCAAACTCTTTTATGCTAGCCGAAGGCTTCGGAAAAGATTTAATAACAATCAGCAGTAAAGGAATAAACTCTGTACATCTGAAGCGAATTAAAGTTTTGCAATAGATCTAGTTATAGATCCGAAATTATTTAAATTAATCGACCACATACGATTGACATATTTGGTCGAGTCTTGAGTTGCTACGGTGAAGGACCCAGTGGGATTTACTTTACAAGTGTTTGCTAATTCTACAGCGAACTAAACAACCTCGTGTTTGAAGTTAAAACCTTTAGGATCGACATAATATCTATGATGGATTCCTAGCGAGATTATAGTTTTTCTTGAGGTTGGCAAAAAAAATGACTAAATTTGGATCACGTCTCTACATTATGAAAGAAATTGTTTAAATTATGGAAAATACTGCATTCTCAGTAATTTACGTAATTTAAACAGCATTTTTAAGACACACCCACCAAATAGATAGCAAACGGACTATGTGCTTGTTGGTGATCGCAACGCATTTACGAACATCTGTAACATGAGGTGCGACCGACGTATTACCAATTAGAAAGAAAAGAAACCTACTAAACTACTTGTTAACTGACTCCTCGACATTGTAATTGAAACGCACTTAAAACATTTTATGATCAATTCCAGAACAAGAGCGGTAGTTAGCTAGACACGTAAAGAACTCTACCACGATAAATGAAATGGTGTTGCACAGAGAAATACATAGCTACTTATTTTGTATTATATCTATGTACCTGGTTATGAAGTTTACTTGCGACATGATTCGTTTGAAGCCACGAGCAGGGAGCTCGAGTTAGGAGCCGGAGATGGGACTAATATAAAACGTTAACAAGCTGGGCCAGCGCTCGCTCCGAAAGGGAAACTTTTCCTTGCGTTTTACGAGTATTTTATGTCAGTCTGTTGTCGGGCGCGCACGTGGCCTCCGCGTTTCAACAAACACCAGTAAAACGTTACATGACATGTTTTAAGAATCGATTACACTTTTTTGGTAGAAGAACATTTGACAGAATTTTATATTGAACACTTACAATAAAAATGTATTGTTATTCTTAATGCTTAAATCCTTTACACCCTGAAGAGTATGAATATTATTCGAAGAAAAAGTCAAATGAGATCGTAATCTAAATGACATTTTTTTTAATAAACAGTACGTCAAACTCTTATTGCTAACTGGGAGGCGTTGCGTTACCGGTCCAAGAATCTGTCTACGGCTTATCTATGGCTCGCTTAAATAACTGCTCGGTCAATCAATATGATGTATTACACTACCATAATGATAATAAGTAAAGGAAATCAATATTGTAGAAGTTCATCACTACATTTTACAGTGTATATTAATCACACATCAAAAAATCTCACACATCTCACATCTGTACTGATGTGTATGGCTTTAAACAGTTGATCAAACTCTCTTCAGTCATAGGAAAGGTAAAGAAAACAACATCGATATCACCTTGCCCTTCAGATCACGGAATCGTTCAATTATTTTTTTCCACTAGACTATTCAATTACCGATTGCATTCTAATATGCTTGATTTTAGGCAATAGTTTATTTAAGGCGTATAGCCATCGACGCTATCGTATATTTTAAATGTACAATTCAATGACGTACCTCTCTGATGCACCGTCCGCAAGTACAACTTGGATCGCACTGAGAACACAGAACTCAACCACCGAACCACTACGTTACACAATACTGTCTGGCGATACTCTACCAGTTTTATTTCCATTTCTAGGCGACGCAGAGCGACCGTGCGTTGACCTGGAGCTGAGCGATCGATGTACCTGGCATAATGCCAAAGTCGAAACATTTGCCAAGGGCTCGTAATGTTGGATTTCTGATATAGTATTTGATGCGGCTGGAACTATATAACTATATAAATAATATTACACGTACACAAAGCCTACTCACTTGTATTTTACTCTCCCACTCAAACATTATGAACGTAAAACTTGTGTCACGATTTTATTATTTTTACATCATTAAAAATTTATGAATATTTCGTTGAGGGTATTAACGTGGTGGGAAATCCAACGCAGGTTATGCAGGAAAATAACACAATCACACTCGTACTTGACCAGCTCGGTAGCCTTCGTTATGATAAAATCATTTCACACAGGACACTTCGTGACATTCTACTCATTGTCAATTCAGCATTTGTCACGCGTATCTTAAACATTCAAACTCAGATCACAAACGCGTGCAAATATTTTAATCATTCTACATATCTGAACTAGTCACCGTGGGTATCTGCACTCAGCGCAGGGAACGCTATCGACTAATCTATGGAACTAAAAAAAAATTAAGGAATGAATTACAAAGTAACAGGCAACAATAATCTGGTCGCAAAATGTAATTTACGAATCCGGGAACAACATGCTCGGCACATCGCCAATATTGATTTTAATAAATCCAACTTTGCGGAGACTAATCTAAATATTAAAATTCTTTAACATTTAATAAAGTTATTAAAATTCCTTAATAACTTTTTTCATCTACTCTGAATTCACTACACACAAACTACACTGAAATTTCAATAAATATATAAATAACTATAAAATCGTCCTCGCCTAAAAAATCTACAACTTACGTTTTAAAACAGCACTGCCATTGTTTTAGGAATGGGTTTTTCTAGCCCTACGTATTAGAACACAAACGGTTATTACAATAGCTACAGCCAGGAAGTTTGTCGTATTAACTACCCCCATAACAGAACATCCACATTAACAGTCATTTCCTACTCGACGGAAACAGATCCATTTCCCGGGTTACTAGTATTACTACTCTCCCCTAACCGATTTTCTTTATGGCATATATATTATATTGATATATTGATTTTAAACCAGATGTGACAGTGAGTGAGCGAATGGAATCGCCGCTCACGATTCCCGGAAAAAAAAGTATCCTAAATTATTACTTATATTACAAGTTACAAGTATGCCAAGCTTCGTGCAAAACTATTTAGTAGTTTAAGTGTTATACTTAATCAAACACACGATTTAAAAAAATGTTCTGACCTCTTATTGATACCAAAGCGTGTCTACATTCAGTTTCCAAAAATATTTATATTTTTGGCCCTCTTAAAATTTTGTTATTTGTATAGATTAAGTAAAATTAAGCTCACAAATAAATGCTTAATCTTTAAAACCTAATAACCTGTATTTCTTAGCCGGATATCTACAAAGGTCTACGGGCACATTGTAAGTGCTCCGCGGCAGCTACGAGGATCTACGAAGGCCCTATTATTTACTACCGCAAGGGCCGCCCACTTCCTGAGAAAAATTTCCGAGAAATAAATTTATTCCGTTTGTAAGGTGACCCTTATCTTTGTAATATACTGTCGGCCTTAAATGTCCTAGCTGCGTATTGTAACCTGAAATATTGTGCCGTTGAATTACATATTGGTATTAAAAGCAAAGTTAATTTTATAGCGTATTACTCTATACCGTTAGGTGGTTCTTTTCATTTTTAGGTTTAATTGAAATCTTCAATTATTTAGTTTAGTTTACATTTCTTTTGTTTCACTGATATCAAAGTAGTTGTTATAGTATAGTTAAAATAACTTATTTGTAAAGTCCTTACAGTAGGCAGAGCCGAGAGTAGAAGAGACAAGGAATTTCTACCGAGGTTATAAGTGGACCATTTGACAAGAATTGAAAAGAAAAAATCACAAAAGAAACTAGAAATGATGCAGTAAATGTGAAATGTAGTGAATTTTATTGCAGTAACTGCAGTAATGCGACTATAAACTCCGTGTCTAAAGAATTGGCGATCTATTTTTATTAGATTTAAAAATTTCAGTTCGTAACATCATAATATCAATAAATATCTTACTAATATGAAATATTTTAATTTCATTTTTAATTTCAGCTTCGCCATCATACTAACATCTATCAAATATGTTTTCTACACGCTGAATTTTCGATTAACTATAAAATTAATTTTGATCAAGATCAGCCGATACGTGTTTCAGTTATCGGAAGACACCGAAAGACAGACAGACAGACAGACAGACAGACAAAAAATTTAGCAAACGGTAGAATTTCGGTAAGTGACTCATAAACGAATATCACAAAATAAAATTAAAATTACAGACAGCGCCTACGGATTTGTGTTGAGTGTACATGTAATATAAGACGAAGCAAAATCATATAGACAGATATACTAATAAGTATTCGCAAGCCTACGAGTATTTTCATACCTATCAATTTAATATTACAACATAATTTTCCGCGGACGGTGTAATTAATGAGAATATGGTTTTCGCCTCACTCGAGAGCTTCCCTAGCAAATAATACGACGTTTCGTTATCAGTCAAGTATGGATTTTCATGGTTGCGGGCTTGCTCAGGGACAAGTTGGCGGGTTTAATGGCGGGTAATGATTTAAATATTGCACTTTGATACAATATGTGTATATTATAGCAATATTTTGACCCTTATCTTGGTAAATTATTTTTGTCAGATAGTAAAATAAATAACTAAAATAATGGTCTGGTCATAGATACAAAGGTCTCTTCTAGAAAATGTACGGAAACTGGATGCAGCGAAAAGAAGAGGCTGTAAATGAGGATCATTTAAAAAATGTACCTGCTGGCGATTATTTTCTAAACACAATTATATGACTATGAGTAAGTACAGAAACAACTAAAAACATAATGTCACGAAAGCACTTCGTCAGTGGCATTTCATAATATGAAAGGGTTCCATGTAGTCCCCGGCGAGTTGAACCCTTGTCACATTGACGCGTGTGATAATCTCTTTACAATCTATCGTCGTTATGCTACATAATGATATGGAGTTTATAAAGGGTTTCTATGAATTAGATTCATATATGTACATCGCGACCCTTTTAAAAGTACTGTACACTAACTCTTGTCAACTGCTTTCACGCTACTTTCGAGTTTTTGCATAATTTGCAAGATCACTGTAGCCTGTTTTGTACAATTATTTAAGGATTAAAACTGAACATTACTTTATCTCATCACTTGTATTACGTCACTGGTTTCTCACAAGTAACATAATAGGTAAGTGTTAGTCACGCCAACATCTTATTTCGCGGGGAAAAAGACATTAAACTTTGAGATAATATCGCGGAAAGATCACCAAGCTTGATGTTAGAGGTAAGCTCATTTTTGTTCTAAATTTCGTAATGTACACTAACTCAATTTATACTGTCCCTATTGAAGGGAGAAATTTATAAAAGCCATTTTAATACCTACAACAAGAATTTAAATAATTTTCTTCAGCTGTTCAGCGTAGTTTGTAAAGTAACAAAGATTACACAACAAGAAGATCCATCTGTCAGTATTAAACGTCGTGTAAGAAACCGGAGCTTACACACAAAGTACTTACTACACCTACGGTAAGTTTCAAATAAAAAAGTGGACCAAAATCTCGCACTAAAACTAGTTCGCGGCAAACTTTAAATATTCACCTCACGACTTCAGTGTAGTTTAACTCAGATCTCTTGTCCTTCACATTATAATGCAAAGAAATATGCTACGGCAAGTAGCAAGCATTGCATGTACCGCTGTTGTACTTGGGTGGCATGTTATGTTAGTGGTAAGTTATATAGAAGGCTTTAACTTGTCGATAGCCCTCAGGTAATGTCGGCATTTTGAGTAAGCGCACTCGCAATGGCCTGTCACCATTTTTTTAAATGTTAATAGCACAAAGGGCCGACGAGCTGCCTGATGGTAAGTGGTGGCCTATAGCCCGTGGACGTCAACAAGACCAAAGGTATCACTGATGCGTTGTCGGCCAGGAATTGAGAAGAAGGTAACAAAGAAAGTAAGCTTTACGGAAAGATAACAATACCAACAATAATATTAATAACTTAATTGATAATAATATAATCTCCACTATGAGTTATTAAACGTTCACGAGGGAGTTTACCTCAAACTGTTAAAAGTGTAGCACCACGCGCAGTCGGCACCTGAAACAAATGAATTAACAATTCAATACTGAATTGAATAAATAATTAAATACTGAATTGAATAAATGAATTGTACGTGGAGAAATATTACTTAGAACAAAATGTGCGTCGAATAGACTCTTTTTAGATAACGATAGAAAATGTACATACGTACGTATAACATTGCATTTGTCACGTATCTTACGGTTATTGCATTAACGATAAAACATCTCTACATTTCCTACCCTACATCCGATGTATCTTTCTTTTAATAATATTTTTACGATTTCAACTTTAATATCTTATTACATTTATTGCTTAATAATCGACTAAAATCAACAATCCTCGTTTTATTAATATATTATTACCAGTGTTCCCCTAATGGTCGAAATTCAAATAGTCATTAAGTATTTTTTTTGACGATGACAATAAAGCTCATCTTATAGCTTCCAAACTAAATAAAAAAAGAAAATCAGTCGACAAACACTAATAAATGATACTGATTAATTTTGTTTTTGCTTATTTATATACATATAGATAAAAAATTTGGTCTAATATTTTCTAAATCGGAAGAGATCCGATAAATTGGAAGATCGAGACCGGGTTTTAAATTAAATTTACATGTTAGTAGCCACTAAATAGTATATAACGGACTGGAATAACTTGCCCGCGTCGGTGTTACCGGCTTCATATGACGTTTGAGTCTTCAAGAGCAGAGAGATAAGTTGTGATAGTTGGTGCGTTCGACATCTTAGACTTCATCACCGGTTACCATCAGACTGGGACTGTCGTGAAGCATTAACTTATTATATGCAAAACAATGTACCGAAGGTTATTATTACTTAGACCTTACATTTCGTGTCCCAAGCGCGCATTAAACTCTGTTTTTTAACTACAAAATAAAAAGAAATGAGGTACAAAGTCGCCACTAACATGTATGCTAAACACATCGAGTTATGTAGACTACTTAAGTATTCGGCAACTGTATGTATCTCACAATTATATAATAGATGCAATTTTTCGTACAAAGGCTTTTAGTGTAAAGAGCGTACCGTCAAAGAAACTATTATGTCACTAACACTATTATCGCATCACTTGACACGTATTACACCGAAGCGCAATGACATTTTCGTAGAATTAAATCACATATTTCTGTATAAATTTCATATACTTAACCATATTTGTACACTAGTGACGCACACGTACGCGACGTTATTCATTATTTATTGACACGGTTAAACGAACAGCTCAATAGTTGTATGGGGATTGCTTTGGAAAGATAAAGGAGTTGAGCGTCGAGGATCACTTAATTTTTTGTCTCGAGGATCAGACGGTAAAGCCTGACTGTGCGACGTGCGCGACTATAGTTCCATGTACTACTGCACCCGACATCGCTGTGTTTATTGATCACACACAAACCGTTGAGTGATGAGACTTTACATCGATGGCATGAAACAAAGTTGTTGTTTTGCCTTCCGCATCCGCACTTAGTTAAGCAATACATCATAGGATGCAACTCTTGCTATCATCCGAAGATTTTTTCTGAACAATACTGTGGACACAGTACAGTGGCATGAGATGGGTGTGAAATGTTATATCCCGATCGAAAGATTACATGAAATTCGCTGTCACGGTAACATAGTAATTCGCTTTCCTTCGGCGAAATTCTAGGCACTTGTACCGTGAAATATCGTTATTAAGTAACAAATCCGACGTTGTTCAAACGCCTCGCACGCCGTCAGCAACGCTCACCGCCGCGACGTATATTAATACCAATATTGAAGACTGCGGATGGTGCTAATTAAATTTTAATCAAGCGGCACGAGAGTGACGTGTGAGGTGTGAGGGTGATGGATCGTCGCTGCGATTACGTAGAGCTTTTGTTGCGGACTAAAGCAGTCGAGGTGTGTAAAATGCGAACGAAACAGTAGGTATTTAGGTCTTATTTTTAATTATTGGAACTTGTCAACGAACACGCCGAGGTCATATTTACACGTTATACAGTATTAGTAATTCATTAGTTCTTCATAAAGCAATAGATGGCGCTGTAGACAAGGTTCGCCAACTTGCAGAACAATATCAGCCGAACCAGCTTAGTGAATAAATTTATATTTTTTTAAACGTATATATTTGTGCACATCTATGCATACTTCTATGTGCATACGACTTTTACAAAAGCTGCCAGGCGACTTGTAAAGATTCAATAATAAATTTAGTCTAAAACAGTAAACTTTGGACCTGGTTTACCCACAAACTAACATACTCCGATCACACGAAGGGTATATATTAACGTCACCACGCTAATACCCGTCTCGAAAGTAATAGACCCGCATACCCATGGCCGCTGTCAGAACCATCAACGTTTTTAAAAATTGCAATTTCCCTTACCCCGAGCCCGCCCGCTCAGGAGACCACCACTCCTAGACTACCAGTCACCACTAGTCCACTACTAGACACGGATATCTCTGATCAGTGCGGGTTTTGTAAGGCTAACTCCAGTATCGGAGGTTTTTATTACTCGATGGACTCCGATATGACTTAACGACCCATATCTTACTATAATAACCAGTAATGACAGGTCCCCAGATTCGCAAAGGTGCTCGTGAACTTTCATCGATAATGGCCAGCCGTTTGCACCTGAAGTTGATACAAGTCGTCCTATAAGCGAGTCTACCAATGCTAATTCGGTTGAATACTTCCTCGTATGATAAATCAAGCCATAAGACATACAAGCATTTCTTTAAGCCCCGAGGCCTTGAAATATCACATCGCGAACGCGTACGCGTCTTATGCTTTATTTGGTGTAACAAAAACTGACTCCATATGTATGCAAATAGTCATTTATTTGGCCCCAGTAAGCCTGGCGTTTGCGCCAATAGCCTATTCTACCCTTTTAGCTGACGGCCTTTATAGTTTTTCGTTGTGTATTGTTTGTCGTGTAGGGCGATTTATTAAAATTTTTGTTATACTGAAATAATTTCAGATATTTTTTACATCCAGATACAGAATAAAAGCATGTTCAATAGAAGACTACTGCTGAATATAAATCGGTACACGCAGATAATTAATATTGTATATGTCTCCAGCAAATATTTTCGAACCATCTATTCAGTCTATATTATATAGTAGGTAGGTTTACAAGTCACTAATAAAATTAACTTGTACATGATTTTTTTTTTTTTTATAAGTAGTCAATTCTAAGTTGATTTGGTGATCCTTTATATTAGCTGTAATGTCTCTCCATTCCATGCCATATTCGTTCCATCTTATCACCATTCCTAGATCTGCTGAAAGAGATTTTGTTTAGAATTTGACCTTTGTAACAAAATTTGTTTTTTTATGGTTATATCGTGTTATGTTTGTATTAAGTTACATATTAGTATTTAACATATGTTTATTTAATTAATATATTGTTTCCATAATATAAAAAAAACATTTGTCTCCACTACCAAGATCCAGTTAATCCATTATTGTTCCTTCGCGGTTTAGTAAACTTTGTTCCAGCAAATCTCAGTCTCACTCGATTTTCTCTAAATTTACTGAACGGAAACTTTGGTGCTCCAAAATTAAGAAAAAAAGTACGTCAGTCCATATCCACAGACAAACACACATCAAAATCTGTAGTCCTTAAATTTCAACAGGAAAATGGAAATATTCTTACATACTTTTTTAATGTGAAATCCTGTCCCGCTTCGAACTGATTCAGAGTTACCAGTTTTTGGTGTTGGCATCAGCAACGATTACAAATGGAGACTTCTATTTTAATTCTCAGAAGTAGCAATACATCGAAACTTGATTTCAGAAGTTCAGTTTATTCAGTTGCTTAAAGATGACCGTGGACCGCCATTGCCAACCATATAAATTGTGTTTTATTCGCAGCAAATCAATAAAACTCACTTAGCCTTTGTTCAAAAGTTCCGAACAGATCGTTACACAAGCAGACTGTCACAAATTATAACAAAGGATGCTTGCTTAAATAAATGCAAGATAATGAGGCTCTTTTATCAAGATCTCGAACAGTTACGGATTAACTGTCGCCAGCGGCTGCGTACTGTGCGCTCATGCGTATAACATAACAATGGCTCTTTATCCTTTTTGTGAGCTCTTTCAACAGTCACTCGTATTCCGTTAGCCGCAGGATACTTTTTAATTACCA
This sequence comes from Megathymus violae, assembly GCA_003671415.1. Classification (NCBI taxonomy): domain Eukaryota; kingdom Metazoa; phylum Arthropoda; class Insecta; order Lepidoptera; family Hesperiidae; genus Megathymus; species Megathymus violae. The sequence continues at coordinate 1,385,563 of PDGT01000066.1, read as the reverse complement.
CTATTGCCCTTTCGTTTGCTACGACGTATGATTTATAAATTATTTTGTTTGTAGTTGAAGTTTCTTTGAGAGCATGAGAAGTAATATTATACACATCAGCCTTTAATCGTTTCAATGATAAGATTAGAATCCAGATAGCCAACATTACTGATCAAGTGTTGGTCGAAAACTATTTACAGGTTTGTTGAGAACGTTATATGCAAATTTAAATAAATTCGGATCGTATCGTGTTGTCCTATTAAGGGTTGATTATGAATTTCCGTTCCCTGTAGCGATCATAGAAATGCATATTTAATAACAATTTTCTTATCGACAGAAATATTCTAAGCTTCCCTTTTTAGAAGCTAAGCGATTATTATTAAATACCAGCATAATTTTTTTTTCAAAATTGTATGATAAAAATAATAAAAACTTATTTCTTTATAATATTCGTGAAAAGATATTTGAATTCTGCCAATGCGTATCTGATCATATATCGTGTATACCAGATAACGAAGGGATTTTTGCAAAAAACTGTGTATGTATTTATTGGGCAGTTAATTTATTTTGGAAATATAATGTCTCGTTGAAAAATTTTCAGTTGCTATCATTATTTACGTGTACAAATTTCTCCCAAGACCGGTTTGGCCTGAATGACATTTATAGATAAAAACTCATCTAACCTAAACATATGTGTATAGTTTGATATATAGTGAAACTAGTTATAAAGAAATTCAGAATATATTACATACTGGATGAGAAAGAAATCACAAGGATCATAAAAAGAGTCACTGAGCACAACCTCGCCAATGTTAAAAACCAGACCGCGTGAAATAGCGCCGGGACATGATAGCCGACTTCAAAGCGGTCTTGCCTCGACATGTTTTCGATATTATTACCTACGTTTCATGATTGAGGCGATCGCTAAATTTTTGAATTGTACAGTCCCTCTAAGACCACGACCTCGATTCAAAAAAAGCGACCGGGCACTGCCCGACGCGAAACTGGTATCCCTTTCCTGGTGGAAAGGGCATCCAGTTAGCGGTACCGCGCTTGGTACAGTCCGCTGTTGAAGTAGGTGCCTCGCCGAGCTCCCATTTGGGGATCCCCGGTGAGGGGCGGCTGCCCAGCAGCACTAGAAAGGTCATCACTACCTGACTTGCGGTGGTCCTGATGGACCACTCTCCCCCAAGGGAGGGCTCCCCGGGGCGAAGGGTTGTTGTGCGGGACTTGTTTGCTCCCCAGTACCGCCC